>JAXIVH010000012.1:3330313-3457813 GCA_036785325.1 Urophycis tenuis | reverse complement strand
CAGATACTGACCTGCGGCCAGAGGCTACGTGGGTGCTCTGAGCACCGCCCTCTGTGTTACATGAGTAGAACGTAGAACGTAGAACATAGCCTCACCAAGTCTCACGCGTTGGGGGGGGGGGGGGGGGGGGGGGGGAGGTCACAGTTCTGTCGAGGTTCATTAGGTGAAATAAATGAGGAGGTTTTTAATCCTTAAGGGAGGATTTTAATGCTCAACGGGAGAGAGAAACAAGCTGAGGGGGGAAGGAGACGCATAACTGCCAACAAACACAAACTAGGGAGACTCATCACAGCGAGGGAACTCAGCCTCCCTGCTGCTAACAACGGTCCCGTCTAATGTGGACTCTCCAGACAGTTCAGTGAGGGCTCTCTGCTGCCCTGTTACACTACAAACCTTCCAGCCTCCAGCATTCTGCCTCACGCGTCGTCACGGAGACCGCCATCACGCTGCCATCTGTCGCGGAGCAAAGCATTCTGGGGACTGAGAATACGCTGAGTCAAGCCTGGTTTAAAATAAGAAAAGCAGCTGTAGGGAATGAAGGGAAAAAAGGCAGAATAAAAAAGGTTGTGGTGAGGTAGCTGAATTGTCACACTGGGACATGCTTAAAGAGCTACACACTGAGCTAATGAGCTGCACCTATTGTTAGCCTGCAGAGCTATATCTGCTGTTTAGGAGGAGGAGGAGGAGGAGGAGGAGAGAAAAGGAGGAGAGGAGGAGAGGAGGTTTAGAGGAGGTATAGAAGAGGAGGTGCAGAGGAGGAGGTGTCTGAAGCTGGCCTCACAGAGGGCTGTGAGGCCAGCTCTAATGGGCCCACCAATCATGTGGAATGTGGAATTGTGGTTTCAACTGAAAATAGCTTTAATTACTTAATAAGAAGGCTGGGCGGGCGAGATAAGAGAGATGCGCCGCCGTCGCTACGTAGCGGTCGCTAAGCTATCGCTAACCCTCCTGTGCTGCGGAGAGAGACCTGTTCAGCTGAGAAGCAGCGTAGCTGTCAGCGCTATGCTGGGCATGTGAATGCAGAGTTTTAGCAGGCAGCTCTCTGTCCTGGCGTTAGCGTAGCATGCTGGCATTAGTGTAGCATTTGTTTCTGGATGTGAGAGGTGGCGCAGTGATGGTTGACTCCCAGACCGGTGGGTTTTTATTTAGATGCAACATATTTTTTGGTTCAGAAGAGAGCAGGGTTTTCGTGGTCTTCAGAGCTCTTACCTACTTCCACTTCCGGGTGGGGAGGAGTGGTTGGGAGGCAGAGGAGATGAGTTTCTGCGTTGTCTGAAGGGCTGTGAGGGTCTGGAGCCGGCCTGAGACCTGGTGTTAGGACTGCTCAGGGCTCTGGCAGCAGGGGAGTCAGTGCAGGGTCCTTGACGATGAGCAGGACCTGCTCATCGTCTGATCTCAGGTGCTCAGCGTCTGCTTTGTGGGCTGCTCCTCTGGTCTCTTCGCTCTTAACTCTGTCTGTTGTCTCTCTCTGATCTCCCATCTGTCTTTAACTGTCTCTCTCTGTGGTCTCCTCTGTCTAACTCTGTCTGTTGTCTCTCTCTTTAACTCTCTTTAACTCTGCCTCTGGTGTCCTTGATCTTTAACTCCATGTATTTTGGTCCTTTCCTCTCTGCCTCTCTCTCACCAAGTCCCTCTCTCTGCCATCTTCTTGATTCTCTGTCTGAGAATCTCTCCTGTATAAATATATATATTACTAGAACACTAAATCTGTCCTGTATAAATATATATATTACTAGAACATTAAATCTCTCCTGTATAAATATAAATATTACGAGAACATTAAATCTCTTCCGTGTGTTGAAATGTTGGTCCCCAGGTCAGCTCTAGAGATGTACACACATTTACACACAAATAGACATCCAATGAGTACAATTCAAGCACACCAAACTAAAGGTACTCTCTCACGTCAGACCAAGCGACAGAATAGCCGATAAAGGAGAAGTGTCTCTCGATGCATGACACCATTTTGCAACCTCTCGACTTGTAAGCATGGTGGAAGTATTTCTAGCAGCCTGCCAGTCTCGTGTGCATGAGTGTGTAGAGTGAACGTCCTCTGAGCATGTGCACCATCTTAGGACTGCTCACTGGATTCAGGCTGTGTCCTCTGGACTGGTCCTTCTGTCCTGACTAACCAATGATGTGCTCCCCTGGCTGTAGTCACCATAACAGTAACACAAAAACGACTCACACGTATTTATGAAGCACTTGCCACCATGCACATGAGTGCATGTGCACAGAGTGCTCCTCAGATCAAGACATCACAGCGTTTGGCTGGAGATCTTCTCTGTGAATCCAGTGATGCTCTCTACTGCAACATGTGAAGCTCAACACATCTGTGGAGCAAAACATGTAGTACCCCAACATGTGTAATGAAACATGTGTAGTACCCCAACATGTGTGTAATGAAACATGTGTAGTACCCCAACATGTGTATTGAAACACATGTATAGTACCCCAACATGTGCATTGAAACACATGTATAGTACCCCAACATGTGCCTTGAAACACATGTATTGTACCCCAACATGTGCATTGAAACACATGTATAGTACCCCAACATGTGTGTAATAAAACACATGTGTGCAGTTCATGTTCTCCAGATGTGTGTTGTAAGGAGAACCTGAGTGGGCGTGTCTCTCCCCCCAGGCGGTAACCCGTCCAGACCCGGGGGGTTCCCAGGGGCCAACAGCCCCGGCCCGGTAGCTGACCTGTACGGGCCCAGCAGCCAGGACTCCGCTGTGGGGAACTACATCAGCGCCGCCAGCCCCCAGCCTGGAGCAGGCTTCGGACCCAGCATCACAGTGAGTGGAACTGGAACACTGTGTGGAATGGGTTACATGTATGTTTATATATGTAATGAAACAGATACTGTATGTAGTACCAAGAACACTGGAGCAACCAGCAGATGTTCCCTGAGTTGAGAAGAGAGAGAGAGACGATGGGAAAGGAAACGTTGGGAAGCACCATATTAAAACTGTCCTCCACCGAGGAGACCCTGTCCTCAACCAAGGAGAACTGTACTCCACCTGATGTGTGGGGCTGGTGGTCTCCAGCAGCAGAAGATGGCCTCATGTTAGATACGCCTCCACCCACTAAAGGGGAAAGGGGCATTTAGCAGACGCTTTTGTCCAAAGCGACTTACAATCAGTACATTTGTGGGGTTCGACATGTGGACAGTTGGAGGAGGAGGGGGATCAAGGGGATCGAACCGCAGACACTACGGTTAGTGGACGACCCGCTCTGTCCATCCGCTCTACCTACTGAGCTACTGCCGCCCCATTACCCACTAGACTGCTTCATACAGATGTAGCCATGGCTTTTTAGATATTACAAACAACTCTTGAATGTTTTATTTTGGTGGAAATATTGATGGTTTAGTGTTTAAAAGAAAGGCTTTTTAAAAGTGGTTTAAAAGCAGGGCAGCAGTGAGGGCAGGTTTCACGGGAAGCCAAAACATTTCTGAAAGTAAAAATGCTAATCTATGAGGAGAGCAGTGTTGACTTGGTCCCAAGCGGGTCCAGACAGGTCCACGTAGGTCCAGGTAGGTCCAGGTAGAGCCACGTAGGTCCACGTAGGTCCACGTAGGTCCAGGTAGGTCCAGGTAGAGCCACGTAGGTCCACGTAGGTCCAGACAGATCCAGACAGGTCCAGACAGGTCCAGGCAGATCCAGACAGGTCCATACAGGTCCAGACAGATCCAGACAGGTCCAGACAGGTCCAGACAGATCCAGACAGGTCCAGACAGGTCCAGACAGGTTCAGACAGATCCAGACAGGTCCAGACAGGTCCAGACAGGTCCAGGCAGGTCCAGACAGGTCCAGACAGGTCCATGTAGGTCCAGACAGGTCCAGACATGTCCATGTAGGTCCAGACAGGTCCAGACAGGTAGTCTGTCCTGGCTGAAGAAGCTGCATGGTTCAGGGAGCCACTTATTCTCCCAGACCTGTCCTGTCCTTGGAGGAGAGGTCATCTCCACCCTGGGGTGCTGGGGGGGAGGGCAGTGTGAAAGACCAAAGGACTCTTCTGTTATCAGACCTGTGGCTCAAATGAGTGTTCCCACGGCTGGGCCTCTGCAGCTCGCCAGCCAGGAGAGAACAACACTTCAATCTGGCCTGCCGTGATAAAGCTTGAAACTCCGACTTAGAAGTCAATAAAAGCCAGGCTGCCTCCTTCCTGCTCTGCCCCCGAGGCCGGCCGGTCAGCGTCTCTCCCCCGGAGACGGGCAGCTTGTTGAACCAGGGCTGCTTCACCTGCTTTACATCCATTAAAACCAAACATTTGGCTGCCAGTTCTGTGAGATCTGGGAGACTGTAGTCCCTCCAGTCCTCCTGTCCTCCTGTCTGTCCTCCTGTCTGTCCTCCTGTCCTCCTGTCTGTCCTCCTGCCAGCCGAGCTCCTCCCTGTCTGTCCTCCTGTCCTCCTGATCAGCCTGTCGGAGGCATTCTGCGTTTCCAGCTGGACTTTACTTGCCGCTACATTAAGTGTAAGACTGCGGCTGTCAGTGGGGGTTATTAGTAGGAAAACCACCCCGACAAACACACTTCTGGGATGAATCGTTAGCGCTCAAACATTCACCATCAGAAGTCTTCTACATGTTCACAAAGTGACGAGGACCTCTGCTGGCCTCTGCTGCGCACTGGATGGGTTACCGGTACCCCCAAAGCCCTTGGTTGAGCCTGGAGGTCGGGTGACCCTAACCCTGACCCCTCCTGACCTCCTGACCCCTACCAGCTCATGTCTGGAGTCACCGGAAGGCTCTCTGGGTGAAAGCTTCTCCTCACAGTGTGAGTCAGAAGCAGGAAGGATGGTGGCTGATGTCCCAGCAGGACGTTCTCCAGGTTTAATCAAAACAAACGACTTCTGCAAACGAGACCTTATCACACATTGTGCTCACAGTGCAGCCGCAGCCCATCATGTAAACGCAGCGCCACAGGAAACCGCTACCACGTGAAGTTATTGTGTCTATCGGACTCCATTACGCCTCGGAGGTAAAGATGGCCGCTCCGCCACCTTTAATGGAGGCTAACCCGCCGGCCGGTGCTGTGGTGATAGACAACATCTCTGTAAATAACAGGCCCGTTTAGCCCCCCCTCCTGCTGCTGGGGCTGATGTTCTCCTGGTGCCAGATGGGTTGAGATGAAGGCCTGTGTCTCCCCACCTCCTCCTCTGTGCTGCTTCCATTTCATTCATTTCATTTATCTATTCCCCATAAAACAACTCATTGCATTCCGCTCATGTTCCAGCCTTCGCCTCGTGTTCTTGTTTGTTTGCCGTTGTTAGACTTGTCATCACGTTACGCGGCGTCATTCCTGGCGTGTTACACAATTTGGTTTTATTTTCACCCAGATGACGCCTTTAGTTTTTTACACAATTATGTACAAAATCACGTGGAAATGATGTGCACTAATGGTGCTCACCATTGTGGTGTTTGTGTCCTGAAGTGTTTTGTAAACACCCATCTCACACACTGTCATAGTGGCCGTGTACTAAGCATGCACTTAGCATGTCCTTAGCATGTCCTTAGCATGTACTCGGAGTGTTTCATGTTGTGAACCTCATATTTCACATCCGTCGTGCGTTATGAAGCCTAGAGACTCTATTTCATCTTCCATTTGGTTCCCTGAGTGCAGCTGTTATGTAGAACGTCTCATTTGAAGTTCCCTGGGAAGGTGTCCTTACCCTGCTGCCCCCAGACCCCCGCCCGACTCTGAACTGAATGACGTCGCTTGGGAGGAAAGAGTGTGCTGATAAAGACCCTGACAGTGTTTCATCACAGGGGCCGCCCCACCCAGCCCTGGAGAGCGGGGTGCAATGCCTCGATGAAGACTAGCTTGGTGTTTGTGTGTTTGGATTATATCTGTCTTTGTAAACCTTTAACTGATTCATGATTCTGTGTTTAAGTTGACAGCAGGAGCTGTTAAACCTGGTGGTGGCTTTGTGTTGGTTTGGGTTTTCATGTCCACATTCTGATATCTGACCTAAATAAACGTATCAATCACACGGAGTAGAACAACAAGATCATAACCACGGCTGTTTGATATTCTGCTTTGTTTTGAATTGAAATGATAATTGCTTGTGTTGGCATGAACGGGTAACATGGAGAATTTGGCTCCAGGATAACTGGAGACCATTGAGCTGAATTGGTTTGATTAAATTGCTTAACACAAAATGATTGGATCTATTTTAAGAGATTGGACTACACATATCTGAAGACATTGAAGATGAATTGTCTCCTGCTGTAACTGGTTACCTCCATCAGTTGCATCCATCAGAAGCCATTGGTGCTCCAGTAATGTGATGGTGTGTTACTAACATTACCTCCTGACATGTTACTGACCAGGTACTAACTGTACACTTTTAGGGCCCGTTGATTGCCACAGCTTTTACAAATGGATACCATTGAGCAGGCGCTGGCCTGCCTCCACCAGGTATTTCATTCATTTAATTACTGCACACACTCACTCTGTCACTCGTCTCACCCCTCACTGCCCCCCACGCTGTGCTCACCCCTTCACGCACACGCGTGTAGGGGTCATACGGACGCAGCGTTAACATGACCTGGTTCTAATGTTACCTGGGATTAACAGTACCTGGCGTTAACACCGGTGGTATTCCCACCGGTTTCTATGTGCATGTCCGCAGACTGCTTGTGGTGGAATTTTGCTCCCCTTCTTAATATGCAAATGATATGCAGATGCTATGCTAAACATTCACAGCCTTCCTTCAGCACCTACTTAACGTCCAGCCCTAAGCTGTTTCAGGACGCTCATTAAAGTGGACTCTTCAGTCTGAGCAGCGCAGGAGTAGGACTGGAGATACCAGTCCCTCAGCCCATGTGGTCCCTCAGCCCATGTGGTGCAGCTTATCCCACTCTGCTGTGTTCCACACCTGTTCAGGTGACCTGAATGGGTTTTGAACCCAGGTCAACTTTCTCATTGTTCAGGTTTCTGTACTTACCTTATTAATATGCAAGCCCTTCCAAGCTTCGCTACTTACCTTATTTATTATGAATATAATATAAAATGCCTTAACTCTATACTAATACTCTTCAAGTCTGTGCAAAGCTAACCCATGTAAGAGTATGTAGAGAAATCATTTACATTTAATGAGGTCACTATTAAGTCTTTCTATTTTTGATTGCCTATGATTTCATTTTCATGCCTTCCTTGTTTAAATGAACGTTTTTACTCATTCTACTTTTAGCTACAAGCTGCTGAAGACACCTACAATATGTACATACTAATGTTTTTTATTTGTGTACTATGAGGAAAACGTAGTACTTGGAGATGTCAATAGAGACAGACTGTGCCCTTGATATTTGCAAAAAGGTGGTACCTTACAAGATTACTGGCAATCCTCCTCAGTTAGTTTAACAAGTCTGCACTACGTGATGAAAATAAATCACTGATGCATACTGTGGTTGGCAGCAAATCTAACCTGGGATACAGACACCATGTCTCTGTGTGCTTGGTTTTTTCATAGATTTATCCATTCATTGCATGAAGTGGTGAAGCCCGTTAGTGTGTGGTGCCCCTCAGTCGGGCCCCCTGCTGTGGCCTCCATAACATACAGACCCTGAGCACCTCTGAGTACCTCGCTGGGCTCCTGAACCTCCAGACCCCAGGGCCCTCACACGTCACGCCCACACAGCAGAACCAGTGCTGGAGGCTGGGGTTCAGGGGACTCTAGATCAGAGCGTGTGGTAGAAGTTCTGATCAATGTTGGACCACTCAGCTCTCAGCTGACAGGACTGACGAGTCAACCAGAACAAAATCTCACCGTCTGTCGCTCATTAGTGAAGATGTTTCGTCAAAACACTTTTTCTTTGTCATTGTCATTCATTATTCAATCTTCCCACCCCGTAAGACTAGCTCATTATTATGACTTATAAAACACTAAACTTCAATCTGTAACAACAACAAACCGTTTGTTTAAAGCTGCAGTCAGCAGGTCTTAAAGCTTGCCCCTCTTTGTTTTGATGAACTTGTTTTGATTGAGTCTCACGGTTCTCATGGATTAGTTTGTCTATGAGAGCTGTGAGACTCAATCAGAACACAATGAATCATCGGGGCAAGCAATTTGTTTTATTTTTGTACAGATTGTCTCGGGGAGAATGTGCTTCAGGTTCTGACGCGGTGTTTGTGTTCTGTCGGCAGAGTGTGTCTGGTGTGGTGAGGAAGACGAGCTGAAGGGTGTAATTGGCTTCATATCGGGCTGCCCCCGACCCCCCAGCACCACCACATCCCCAGAACAACCCGGTGGAACCACACTACCAACGAAAAGAGAAAAAAAGTTAGTCATCTCAGAAAAAAGGAACAACTGCTGTGCTATCCCAGAGCTCCTAGAAGCTAGCCTGGTTTGGTACGTTTCAGATAACTCATTCAGCTTCTTCCACCCCTGGTTTGGATCTGTTGTTAGAGAGTCCTTTCAGTTCAGCTATTGTTTCTGGTGTCATTTTATTGACCTCATGGTTCATACTTGTGTCAATGGATTGTTTGTTTTGGCTTCCAGCCAAGAATATTTGCAACTCATGTCTTCACTTTTGTATCATTTCTAGTATGGCAAAAAAATAATAATTGGAGAAATGTCGTGTATATGCACAAAAAGCCAATTTTGAGTGAAAAGACTGAAAATGATTTAATTTTAAATTCAATGAAATCCAATGAACTGGCAGAGGGGCTCTTAGTAATGATTCTACGTAGCGGTTTTAATTCTCGTGACGTCTCATCCTTAACCATAATTACCTATTTTTGGGCAATACAAAGAGGACTCCAATATTTTTATGGTCCTTTTTTATAAGTGTTGTTTTGTTGATTAGAATATATATATATATGCTATAACAAATTTCATATAACTACATTGTGAATTCAAACCTGAAGAAAAGAAATGTAGCTGTACATATTATTCCAGTCACTGCATATAACCAACTTAATGAGAGAATAGCATATTTTTGTGATGGTGTGTCAAAGAAAATGTTATAGCGTGTGAATAGAAAAAAAAAAGATAAATCCGTAAACAATTACCGTCCTGCTGGGAGGTGTAAGTCCGTGACACGAACACGCTCTGTGTATATACTCCGCTCAACCATTTTACAAGTGTCATACCAGCAAATTTTCAAATGGTGAGTAAAGCAAGCAAGTGCAGTTTTGACGTACAAAAGACTCCTGGTCGGTGTCTTCGTCTTACTGTTAAAGATATCAATATCGTTTCAAAGATGGAGAAAAAAAAGATTGAATCCAAAGCACACTGAACCTTGGGCCGTATTTACTCCACAGTCCGCTGGGCCGCGTGTGTAAAATAAAAGCCCTGCTGATCCACGAATATGTGTGCACAACTCTGCATCACACGCCAAACGGGCGGCTGTCAGGCGGCTGTCAGGCGGCCTGGCGTCTCGACTCCATCAGTCAGAGGCTGCCTGGCCCGAGGGCAGCGGCTCGTCAGATTAGATGCCACTGAGATTGTCCTGCTGAGCTGTGTGTGGCCGTTATAGGTCTTTGTTTTCTTTAGCTTTACTACATTTGTTACTTTGGTATTTGTTACAATTCATAATATATAAATTGTATGTGTTTAACCATCCAAAAACGTACCTATAGCCTGCTATACTTCATACGTATACTATCGTCAAATATGTTGGATTATTTATTTGTGCACATCTTTGACAATGATCGTGACATTGTTTTTTAAGAAAGAGGATTCTCTCTTCCACATTTTATATCACGTTAGAGGGATGTAAGAACAAATGGCCATCATTCTTTGTTCCATTTTACATCCACCTTTTCAGCAATATTTTCCAAGCAGAAGAACACAGCCTATTTCTAATCGTGTTTGGCTACCTCCTCCATTAGAACGTCTAGATAGCGAAAACTGTCCAGCAAATTACTATTTGATTTAATGTTTCATATTCTATTCTCCTCTTTGCAGTTTGCTTATCTTTGCAGTTCGTTATATGAATGAAAAAAAAATTGCATACAATGTAAACCCGCCAGTACGCTGGGAAGCTCTGCACTCTCAGAAGGGTTAGCAGAACTCAGCGCGTGCTTCCTGGTAAACACGGCCCGTAGTCATGACGATTTGAACCGGAGGCAGGCGTTTCCCAGTGCTCTCTGCATCCTTTTGTACTGTGGAGAGAGAAGTGTGACATGTTATGGTTTGTTTCATCCTGCTGGACACATCGGGGCTGCGAGGGCCTTCCCCTGCTGGCCGCTCCATCACTTCTTTTTGAATGAATTAGGAAAGAAAACATTTTGATACCATACCTCAAGACCTGTGAGTCCAGCTGTGGAATCATTGGCAGGATTAACTTATTCTAGCGCAGAAACTGATTAATTTATTCTAGCGCGGAAACGTACCGAGACATTGAAAGTTCAAGTGGGTAATCATTGCACTGTGAGTAGTAAAGTACAGGCCAATTTCTATTTGCACATGTATATGTTGGCTTTTTACAACGGTCCTGTGCTCTGGGTACATCACCAAGGTGGGGTAGTTTACTCTCAACAAGACATGCTCTTCAAAGTTTTGAGGTGAGTAAATAGCGTGTTAACTAGTGTGTAATATATAGCAGTGTATTGAGGTAATGCCTTTAAATTCCATTATATGTTCGACCCATCTAAGATATTTATACAAAACCAATACAAGACACTGAATTCTTTTTGCTGTTTCTAAGTTGCTAATTTCTACACGATATGTTGGTACTGGTTTCCGCTGTAACCACGGAGGGCCGTTAAATAACATGCTCCGGGGTCTGTAACATGTTGGTGACATGTTGGTGACATGACGATGTGTCCTGGAACATGCTGTGCAGTCTGTAACATGTCGGTGACATGTTGGTGACATGTCGGTGACAGGTTGGTGACATGTTGGTGTTTCCTGGAACACGCTGTGCAGTCTGTAACATGTCGCTGACATGTTGGTGACATGCCACCGGCATGTTGGTGACATGTCGGTGACATGTCAGTGACATGTCGGTAACATGTTGGTGACATGTCGGTGACAGGTTGGTGACATGTTGGTGACATGTTGGCGTGTCCTGGAACACGCTGTGCAGTCTGCAACATGTCGGTGACATGTTGGTGACATGTCGGTGACATGTCGGTAACATGTCGGTGACATGTCGGTGACATGTTGGTGACATGTTGGCGTGTCCTGGAACACGCTGTGCAGTCTGTAACATGTCGGTGACATGTCGGTGACATGTCGGTGACATGGTGGTGACATGTCGGTGACATGTCTGTGACATGTCGGTGACATGTCGGTGACATGTTGGTGTGTCCTGGAACAGTTCTGTCTTACTTGCTCTTTTGTTCCGAAAAACCAGGTAAAAAAAAGATTTAATAATAATAATAATAATATGCTGGATGCTTTTACAGTCAGTGATATAAAGGTGTGATCAAGTAATAATTTAAATAAGAAATTACCCTTGTAATGTTCAAATGTAAAAAAAAAAAAGAAAAGAAATACAAAACTATAAAAAAAAAGAAAGATGCTTCTTTGCTGATTTCAATTTTAATCAAACTGATTATTGATACTTTGTGGTTAATATTAATAATTGTAATATACTATTAAATTGTACTGCACATCTATTTATTTCCCTCTTTCCATTCCACTTCACCCCCAAAAAAGCGAATGTTTTGTGTTGTCCATCAGTGTGTAAAGAAGTCACAGTTTCCTTGTAAACAGAGCTGTGTTAACACTGGCTGAGTGCTACCTCCTCCTCCTCCACCTCTTCTCACTCAGCTTCCTGTCCCTGAGAACCCCTGGTGTCTCCTCAACACCTCAGCACCTGGAGACCAGAGCCTGTCCCTCATGTTTTAACTGGCACCAGAAGAAACTACAAAGCTCATTTGCTAGCCGTAGGTTGTCGTGTGGAGCTGGGTTCGTTTCTGCCCGATCTCCTGATGGTTTCAGATCAACCAAAGTTCTGGTGGAAGGAGACTGTGGCAGTGGTCTGGAACAGAAGGCCCACCCTTGAATGTTTTCCTAAGGGTGTGCCATACTACCTTAAAAGCTAACGCTAGATATGCAAAAGATTTATTTGTATTATTTACGAGGGACACAAGCTATAATTATCAACAAACAAAAAGTATGTAACATTAAACTAAAATCTTATTTTTTTAACAAAATTCTCACAGACCAAGAATTATCACGTTAGTTCTAGTGTTCAATATCAGTAATCAATATCATGGATGAATACTAAAAGTATCACTGTCAGAAATAGTAGTAATAATCTTTAGTATCTTTTAATGTACACTCACTTCTACACACTACTGTTCTCATCTTAGGTCGTTTTTATTACTATGAATATATGTTAATATTAGATCCTCGGAAATACCACTTTATTTCAGCCAGCTGTAGACGTTGTTCGTAAACACGCAGACAGACGTCGTAAGGACTAATGGAGGCCATTAACCACAAGGCAAACACCCTGTGTTCTGTGACACCAGGGAAAAATACAAACATTAGCTATCATTTTGCAATGGTAGTATTTGGTTTTTATTCGGGCTGATTATTGGAGGGTTTTTACCAGACTGCAGAGTCTCCAGACGGGGGACAGAGGGGGATCAGACAAGCATTAGGAATATGAAACGGGTTGTGTTGAAAATTGAGTGACAATAAAATCTGATGCCATTATGGTGTCATCAAAGTGCCACCAACCCTGTGGCAGCGAGATGCCAGAGAGATCTCAGACCTAATGTCTCCAGGAGACTGGGAGGCGGAGCCGCCCACTGGGCAGCCTCCGGCCGAAGGGTTCACAACATGGCCATTTTATTATATTTGGTTAAAATGCTAATTCTTAGGTAAATATACATAATAGAAACAGCAACAACATCAACAAAAGACCACATGGGCAGCTCCTTCTCCTCTTCCAAGGAGGACTCGTCTGCATGGCTTCAGCTGGTGTCATGGGTCACGCTCCTCAACAAATCTTCAGTTAATCAAATTAACAGAATTAAAACAATTTGCCACACAGCTAACCTGGCTGGCGTTCAAGCACCACAGACATCGTTTGGTTCCAGCCGAGACGCAGGCGGCCCTCCTGTGTTAGGACTTCTTTACCTAGAGTTAATACCTTGAATGTATGGTTTCACTTTCCACTGTTAGCCCATGGAAGCAGTTAGCATCATTGGGGCCCCATAGCGCATTTCCACCTGGGCCCCAAAAACCCTTCAAAGGCCCATGGTGAGGGGTAAAGCAAATGAGTTGTTGTTGCTGTGAGGGTAAATGTGTCTATTTTAAATAGTTATACTTGTTTAAATGTTTGGCAAATATCCCTTTAATTCATTCAAACGTTGTATTGATACTGTAGTGTTTTCAACTCAAACCTCATCATATATGAAATGTTAATTTGTTAGTTAGGAAAATGTATTAAAATTAGGTAAGAGCTTACGCAGAAAAGCAATAAATGGGTGAATGGAAAAAACATACATTCATGTATTGAAATTCATTACTTTAATAAACTGTTCATAACAAACATGACAACTACCAAAAACTGTTAACATTTCATGAAAACTTAGGTTGAACTTCATCAGTTCTATTCATAGTTTTAGAGAATGTAGTAACCTGAATACAAATATCTGTTTCATTTACAGTGAAATCTTTAACAAACTATAGACGTACGTATATCATGCCGTTGTAAGACTTTAGGCTCATTTGGAGAAGACTTTATTGAAAGTTTGTGATATAAACTTGGTTTGTCTTGTTCAGCTTTCGCCTTATGCTCCAGTGGTTTACTGTTGAATTATATTAGAAGCTGTGTTACAATCTGCACTCTTGTGTAGTTCCTTCACTTTCATAGTTTCATATAGCATCTAAAATAGAAATACTAGACATGACTATTAAATAAAGTAATAAATAGATTTATGTTGATGAATCATGAAATATAACAAAACCTTTTCTGTTTGAGAGTGATATGGAACGGTTGACTCCGTCCATATTTGGTACTGATTAATGGTTTCTGTGTCTCGGTGGGTGACGTAGCTCTTTAAGGTAGCATGGCTCTGTAATGGGTGACGTAGCTCTTTAAGGTAGCATGGCTCTGTAATGGGTGACGTAGCTCTCTAAGCTAGCATGGCTCTGTAATGGGTGACGTAGCTCTTTAAGCTAGCATGGCTCTGTAATGGTGTTGCGTGTTGACGGTGAGACAATGAATGTGATCCATCTCACTAGTGCTCTGGTTAGAGCAGGGAGCCGCAGGTCTAACAGCGTCATCACAGCGGGCCCTGCAGCAGCTCCACCTCATCCACTTACACTTGAATCTCAAGGCAAGTGCTCGGCCACGGCCAGACATTGTCTCCCTTAAATGAATAGGGTGTCCCGTCCTGAAACCAAAACCACTTGATGTTGCATTCTGTTGCACTAGTACCTGCACTAGTACCTGCACTAGTACCTGCACTAGTACCTGCCTACAGAACACAGGGAGTGGGTCCTGATGAGTGGCAGGTGGGCCAGGCAGGTTGAGAGGTTCTATTGTAGCACTGAACCCCCAGCAAGTATGTTGTTGACATTGGTGCTAGTCATTAAATATATATATCAAATAATAACAATAATACATGCGCTTATGTCACAGAGAAATCCATCCGAATTGTCTCACAATGGAAGCATGAGCTCTTGTTTCAAGGTGTAAACGAGAAGACTTCTTTATGTCCATCCTCCCAGACTAGGCATCCCAGCTGTCTCTACTAACACCACGCCTATACCAGTCATTCTCCAGAATGGCTTCTGTCCTTTTTTATTTCAACCCATCACATCATTAATCCCATGTTCATCACTATAAAAAAATGAATGGACCTCAACATGTTTCACACACACACACACAGACACACATAAATGCACACACACCCACACACACACACACACACGTGGCTGGGTTGTGGCCGTCATTGTCTGAGTGGGAACACTATGTGTGGTTCAGCTGTCAGTGTCATCCATGACAGTTGGTGATCAAGAGTCATTTCCTGGTGTGTTGATGCCGGCCTCCCGCTGAGGAGCCTCCTCAGTCGCTTCCTGATTTGCCTTGTCCATCGCTTCAACCCTTCACCCTTTTTTATCTCATGTGGATTATTATTATTATTATTATTATGTCAAGCAACTTTTTATGGCGAGAGACGGACCCCTGGAAGCATCTTCCAGGGGTCTTGAGCAGCCTTCTCACGCCCTTATTAAAACAGACTGGAAGTGGACGGGGGTCTCATATTTCAAATGTGGAAAGTCTAATTTTATATTTGTATTTTCAAAAAATAATAACAACAATAATAACGACAAAAATGTTTGTGAAAGGTTTCCATCCTCTACTGTGGTCCAGAAATTGATGTGTCTGTCTGGAAAAAAAATCAATAAAATGAATTGTTATATTCCTTGTTCCTGTTGTTTTATTGGATTCTTCAGTGTTGATCGGAATGTTTTGGGGCATTATTTTAGCAAATAATTCATAGATTCATAAAGATTTTCCTGTCAATACTCTTTTACAGTCATACAGTCAAACAGTTTATCAACAGCTTGTGAAATCTGAATCCAAAATTTTTATATGTAGATGTAATTGAGTAGAAATAAAAAATTAAACTGAACACACAAAACACAGTGAATCTAGAATGGAGATGAATACAGAAACTCAAAACCTCCTCTTCCACCTGGAACTTCTGGTGTAGGGGTTCTTATGGGCTGGATCAGTTTTCAATGGGTCAGTGGGTTGAGGTTTCAGTTCTTGGGCTGGGGTTAGGGTTAGGGGTTCTGATGGATTGGGTTTTAGGGTTTGGTTCTCAGTTCTAGGGCTGGGGTTAGAGTTAAGGGTTCTAATGGGATGGTTTGGTTCTCAGTTCTAGGGCTGGGGTTAGAGTTAAGGGTTCTAATGGAATGGGTTTTAGGGTTTGGTTCTCAGTTCTAGGGCTGGGGTTAGAGTTAAGGGTTCTAATGGAATGGGTTTTAGGGTTTGGTTCTCAGTTCTAGGGCTGGGGTTAGAGTTTGGGGTTTTGATGGGTTGGGTTTTCGAGTTTGGTTAATCGTCCTAGGGTTGAGGTCAGGGATAGACACATTTTAACCTTGATTATAACCACCATCCATTTCAAGATCAGTGTCTTGGTGGTCGGTTGGAGCTGCTGGCCTGGGTTATAGTCCTGCCATGGACACTTTCATTGGCAACATAAGTGTGTGAATAAAACAGGAGCTGTGGGACACTGCAGTGGTACTGATCATTGATAACTGTAATTTCCCAGCTTGGGATCAATAAAGTATTTCTATTCTATTCTATAATACTCGTACGGTACGGTTGACATGACGGTGTTTCCAAAGATGGCATTCTTGTTGGAATTTGAACCCATGTCTGTGGTGATAAACCACAGCCATCTCAAACACACCAACAAAGGTTAGACATTTTGAATTACCTTACAATTCAGACATTGTTACACTTACAAAAAAATCTTCCATGGAGAAAGTGCTCCACGAGAACCGATGTCCACAGAACTGAGAACAACAGCTCTCACAAACGCCCCACAATGATGCTGGCTATGAGCTGAATGCAGTGTATAATTGATATTCTAAGGGGGGTGGTCTTTGCAGGGCTTGAAAGCAGGTCAGCAGCACTGATAAGCTGCAGAAGTCTTCACTGGACCACTGCAACGATGGCTTCTCAGAGCCAGGGGGTGTAATTGGCAATACAATCAAATGACAATGTTCCATTTCTAAAATGACATATCCACAGAGAAAGAGCTCTGTGTGAATTGAACCCATGTCTCAAGAACTGATAAGCCTAAGCACTCTCCAAGGGACCACTGAGACACTGGAGCTGCGTGGTCAGAGGTCCTAATTGACAATGCAATCACATGACAGTGTTCCGTTTCAAAAATTAAATGGGGAAAGCAATATGCAGGAATTGAACCAATGTCTCCAGAACTGAAGAGCTCTCTGAAATGGGCCACTGGGAAGGTGTGATGATCTGAACGGTGTTTATAATTGACATTACAATTCACATGACACCGACAAAATTTCATTAGGTTTCCGAGGAATGTCTTCTTGTGGGACTTGAACCCAGGTGTGCAGTGCTGATAAGCTGCAGCCTGGTTCTTCACAGCGCCATCAGGATGCTGGCTATAAAGTGGTCTGAGGATATAATTGACATTAGAATTCTCATGACATTGTAACGTTTCCATAGTAACATTGGGTATGGACATACACACAGGAATGAAAATGGCAATGCACCTTGGGGAGATGATCATCAGAACTTCATCGTGTCATGATCTGAACAGATCATTTACATGACAATTCAGATGACATTGTTTCCAAAGTACCATTCCTTGTTTGGAGTCCATGGTGATAAACAGCTGCTGTCTCCAAGGCAACGCTGAGATGCTGGCTAGTTGATCTTCACATGTGATGATTGACATGCAGGACTTGAACCTGTGTCTCCAAAACTGATGACTGAAAGCTTGTGCTCCTGAGCCACCAGGACCCGGCTCTGAGCTGTTAGCTGGTTTAACCACACGGTGTGGATAGGGTCCACACCACCATGGGCAGGAGTTCAATCAAGGCCTCTAGAAGATGCTGGTTCTTTGAAGAGTGATCTTGGTACTTGAACCAGAATCCGCAGTCATCATAATGGCAACTCTGTCCACTGGACCACCAAGATGCTGGTCAATGGTTATAATTGACCTCATAATTCATATACACCTTTAGGTTTCCAACACTTCCTTTGATAAAGCCCTCTGTGGGAATTGAACCCAGGGCTCCAGAGAGAATAACCAACACATTGGGTTAGGGGTTCTATTGGTGAGGTTTGTGGGTTTGGTTTTCAGTTCTAAGGGTACGGGTAGGGTTCCCTGCTAGGGTTAGGTTTTGGGGTTGTGTTATTGGTTCTAGGGTTTGTGTTGGGGGATAGGGCTGGTACTTGGCCACGTGTTAAACCATGACGGTTCCTCCTGTGTTCCTGGCGGGCCGTCTTGGTGCAGAAGGAACGCCGTTCGGAGCTCTCACACCTCTGGATCAGTGGCGGGACCACCTGAGTGCTGGTGAGCCACGTGGCCGCAGACAGCCGGCCCCCCGCCGGCGGCTCCCAGCACTCCAAGCGGGACGGAAACACAATGAAGCCGGGGGTCACCGCTCCCCGTCGGCCGTCTCGCGGGGCGGTGACCTATCTGCCCTGCGCTGGCTCGCCGCTACACGCTCCACGGCGCCGGCGTCGGGGCGGGGCTGCTGAGCAGCACGTCCTGAGTGGCCCGCCAGGACGGCACCGAGACCTTGGGGCCACTCGGCTTTCATTAACAGTAATTAAGAGCCACTCTGCGGTGATGGCGTTTTTAATTGCCAATTAGGCGGGCAGATAGGCGGGCTATAGGCAGCCGCCTCGCCGCACGGCGGCAGGTCGGGCCACGGCGCCGTGAGGTCAGAGCGACCGGGAACACGGACCAGGGGAGACTGTGGCTCACTTTTAGGGAATAAAACAAAACAGGGCGGAAATAAATAATAAAATACAAAAATAAAAGCCCAGACCTGCTCCTCTGGTCGGAGTGTTTCAGCAGTGAAATAATGGCCTCTTTTCAGCGGAGCTGCACTTCGCTTTATGTGCGCGCTGCACAAAATTATCTTCATGCATAGCCATGTAATGGCCCCCGTTCTTCCCAAGCAGAAAATTGTTGTGACAGATTTCTGTGATAGAGTCAATAGTAGATTGTGAGGCTGGGAGGAGGGGGCTGGGAG
This sequence comes from Urophycis tenuis, assembly GCA_036785325.1. Classification (NCBI taxonomy): domain Eukaryota; kingdom Metazoa; phylum Chordata; class Actinopteri; order Gadiformes; family Phycidae; genus Urophycis; species Urophycis tenuis. Next base: position 3,439,133 of record JAXIVH010000012.1, on the reverse strand, counting down.
GAGGGGGCTGGCACCCAGGTGGGTCCCTGCTCCCAGTAATTGACGTGACATTGATGGGCACTCTGCCGCAGTCTGGGACTAATGCACGGGCTGAGGCACCTTCCAATCCACTAATGATTGGCTGATTAAAAACTAGTTAAGGGCCATGAAAACTAAAATATGCATCAGCAGAATGACCTTCGGCCACCTCCAAAGGACTGCCTGCTCTGGCCAAGCAGAGAGGAGCGTTCTGCTTCATGTGTGGATGCCTGTTACCCTGTGAGGTAACCTATGTTATTACAGTCTATGTGTGTGGATATCTATGTTACTGAGGTAACCTATGTTATTACAGTCTATGTGTGTGGATATCTATGTTACTGAGGTAACCTATGTTATTACAGTCTATGTGTGTGGATATCTATGTTACTGAGGTAACCTATGTTATTACAGTCTATGTGTGTGGATATCTGTGTTACTGAGGTAACCTATGTTATTACAGTCTATGTGTGTGGATATCTATGTTACTGAGGTAACCTATGTTATTACAGTCTATGTGTGTGGAAATCTATGTTACTGAGGTAACCTATGTTATTACAGTCTATGTGTGTGGATATCTATGTTACTGAGGTAACCTATGTTAGTACAGTCTATGTGTGTGGATATCTGTGTTACTGAGGTAACCTGTGTTATTACAGTCTATGTGTGTGGATATCTATGTTACTGAGGTAACCTGTGTTATTACAGTCTATGTGTGTGGATATCTGTCACTGAGGTAACCTGTGTTATTACAGTCTATGTGTGTGGATATCTATGTTACTGAGGTAACCTGTGTTATTACAGTCTATGTGTGTGGATATCTGTGTTACTGAGGTAACCTGTGTTATTACAGTCTATGTGTGTGGATATCTATGTTACTGAGGTAACCTGTGTTATTACAGTCTATGTGTGTGGATATCTATGTTACTGAGGTAACCTGTGTTATTACAGTCTATGTGTGTGGATATCTATGTTACTGAGGTAACCTATGTTATTACAGTCTATGTGTGTGGAAATCTATGTTACTGAGGTAACCTATGTTATTACAGTCTATGTGTGTGGATATCTATGTTACTGAGGTAACCTATGTTATTACAGTCTATGTGTGTGGATATCTATGTTACTGAGGTAACCTATGTTATTACAGTCTATGTGTGTGGATATCTATGTTACTGAGGTAACCTATGTTATTACAGTCTATGTGTGTGGATATGTTACACTGAAGTAATCTGTGTGAATGTCTGTGTTATACTTTGTATAATCTTGGTGTTTTATTTTTTAGTGATTAAAGTATAGTAAAGGTACTGTATATTTTAGTGATTAAAGTATAGTAAAGGTACTGTATATTTTAGTGATTAAAGTATAGTAAAGGTACTGTGTATTTTAGTGATTAAAGTATAGTAAAGGTACTGTGTATTTTATTGATGAAAGTATAGTAAAGGTACTTTGTATTTGAGTGATTAAATTATAGTAAAGGTACTGTGTATTTTAGTGATTGAAGAAGGCTATAGTAAAGGTACTTTGTATTGTAGTGATTAAAGTACAGTAAAGGTACTGTGTATTTTAGTGATTAAAGTATAGTAAAGGATGTGTATTTTTGTGATTAAAGTATAGTAAAGGTATTGTGTATTTTAGTGATTAAAGTATAGCAAAGGTATTGTGTATTTTAGTGATTAAAGTATAGTAAAGGTATTGTGTATTTTAGTGATTAAAGTATAGTAAAGGTACTGTGTATTTTAATGATTAAAGTATAGTAAAGGTACTGTATATTTTAGTGATTAAAGTATAGTAAAGGTATTGTGTATTTTGGTGATAAAGTATAGTGAAGGTATTGTGTATTTTAGTGATTAAAGTATAGTGAAGGTAGTTTGTACTGTAGTGATTAAAGTATAGTAAAGGTACTGTGTATTTTAGTGATTAAAGTATAGTAAAGGTATTGTGTATTTTAATGATTAAAGTATAGTATAGGTATTGTGTATTTTAGTGATTAAAGTATAGTAAAGGTACTTTGTATTTTAGTGATTAAAGTATAGTAAAGGTATTGTGTATTTTAGTGATTAAAGTATAGTATAGGTACTGTGTATTTTAGTGATTAAATTATAGTAAAGGTACTGTGTATTTTAGTGATTAAAGTATAGTAAAGGTACTGTGTATTTTAATGATTAAAGTATAGTAAGGTACTGTGTATTTTAGTGATTAAAGTAAAGGTATTGTGTATTTTAGTGATTAAAGTATAGGTACTGTGTATTTTAGTGATTAAAGTATAGTAAAGGTATTGTGTATTTTAGTGATTAAAGTATAGTAAAGGTACTGTGTATTTTAGTGATTAAAGTATAGTAAAGGTACTGTGTATTTTTTGTATTGAAGATGTTCTGCGTGCGCACATTATTGCCAATAAAGGAATCCATTTATCAAAATATTTTCACAATAAAAGTGTCAGTACTGAGGAAAACGTAGACACATTATGGCACAATGAGCTATCGTTTCACTTCATATCATCGTCCTTATTAATTAAAAATACATTACGCTTTTAATACGTTCATTACAATTAAGTAATTGTGATTATGGTTTTTGATTAACTAATATTACATCCTTTTTCCATAACATAATTGCTTATCTCTGAGTCAATTAAAGCCTTCCTCCGATATGAAACACGGTGAGCTGGTTTCTTGGTGTCCTAATTGGGTTCCATTTCGTTTTCTCGTTAAAATGTGAACAAGTTCCGTCTCCAGGTCAGCTGAGTGTGGATGGATGTAATGAGAATCACAACACAAACAAGTGATGAAGACGTTGATGAGACAACAACTCGGGTGTCGTCTCACAAGTCAGACGAATAAATTAAAAGTTTGGGTTGAACGTGGAAGTGTGTGGGAAAGGGCATGCAGGCTAATAACCTCATCAAGCCTTTTGGAACCATAAATACAAACAAGTGTGTTCTTAGGAGATTATTTACACTGACGGACCCCCGGACACACACACACACACACACACAGTTTGATAGTGTATCGGCAGTGCAAAGCACCAGGGTCGATTCCCGCAGGTGTACCCATTGTGTTGTGAGTAATGTTCTCATTGTGCATCACGTGACAACAGGACTCCGCGGAGTCCGATACTTCCAATAATCACGACTTATTTATTCCACTTTTCCGCACCATTGATTGACTCTGGTTCACCGGGTTCCATTCTTCATTGTTTCCTCCGTCGGGAGTCTCGGGACGGTGAACAGAATTAAAACACCAGACAGACCGACAAAGAGACAGACAGGCTGTGAAAGGGGAACAATGTACAACAGTAACATGTTTCTTTATAAAAGGATGAGCCCCTCAGCGAAACAGCATCGATAATGTATTGGAACAGTGCATTGATCAGTGGGATCAGATGTAATATCTCTCAGGTCTACATTCTGTGACTTCACCAAAACACTGAAAGGCTGTTTTCCTCGAGCTCGATGGCAATTATGTGTGATTTCAAGCCCTCAATCCCCCCAAATCATAATTGCGGCTGAACAACACGCCATGAAGAGAAACGTATCGCTGTCATTTCTTTAAGGACATGAATTCTCGGGACGCCCCCCGAAGCCCCCACAGCCCGCCACGGCGCGGGGCTCTTTGTGTCGGGGGGTTCGCCTGCAGCACAATCGTATCATCTACCTCGTAATAAGACGACGACAGAGAAATCAATTTGCTCAACAAATGATGTGAAATTAGCGTCGGCCTCGTCTGGCCTCCTGATTGTCAGAAACCAACAGTATGCACAATTTGATCCACACAATTCACACTGAGGAGTGTGAGAACATCGCATTGTTTCCTGAGGAATGGAAGGGTAATGGTCCATATCATGGCACCCCCATCTTAGTACCAGCCATTCATTCTGCCAACAAACGATATGTTGCTGCTTGGCCAGAGGTAATTTATTAACGACAGAAAACATAAATAAGAATAAAAAGACCAGTTGCACGAGTGACAAATAGTGTGGCACTAAATAGCCACTGTTGACTGTAGGCCTACCTACCAGGACAGAGGAGACATAAACCTACCTACCAGGACAGAGGAGACATAGACCTACCTACCAGGACAGAGGAGACATAAACCTACCTACCAGGACAGAGGAGACATAGACCTACCTACCAGGACAGAGGAGACATAAACCTACCTACCAGGACAGAGGAGACATAAACCTACCTACCAGGACAGAGGAGACATAGACCTACCTACCAGGACAGAGGAGACATAAACCTACCTACCAGGACAGAGGAGACATAAACCTACCTAGCAGGACAGAGGAGACATAAACCTACCTACCAGGACAGAGGAGACATAGACCTACCTACCAGGACAGAGGAGACATAGACCTACCTACCAGGACAGAGGAGACATAGACCTACCTACCAGGACAGAGGAGACATAAACCTACCTACCAGGACAGAGGAGACATAAACCTACCTACCAGGACAGAGGAGACATAGACCTACCTACCAGGACAGAGGAGACATAAACCTACCTACCAGGACAGAGGAGACATAGACCTACCTACCAGGACAGAGGAGACATAAACCTACCTACCAGGACAGAGGAGACATAAACCTACCTACCAGGACAGAGGAGACATAAACCTACCTACCAGGACAGAGGAGACATAAACCTACCTACCAGGACAGAGGAGACATAGACCTACCTACCAGGACAGAGGAGACATAAACCTACCTACCAGGACAGAGGAGACATAAACCTACCTACCAGGACAGAGGAGACATAAACCTACCTACCAGGACAGAGGAGACATAGACCTACCTACCAGGACAGAGGAGACATAGACCTACCTACCAGGACAGAGGAGACATAAACCTACCTACCAGGACAGAGGAGACATAAACCTACCTACCAGGACAGAGGAGACATAAACCTACCTACCAGGACAGAGGAGACATAGGCCTACACAGACCTACCTACCAGGACAGAGGAGACAGATCTACCTACCAGGACAGAGGAGACATAGGCCTACACAGACCTACCTACCAGGACAGAGGAGACATAGGTCTGTGTAGGCCTATCTACCAGGACAGAGGAGACAGATCTGCCTACCAGGACAGAGGAGACATAGGCCTACACAGACCTACCTACCAGGACAGAGGAGACAGATCTACGTAACAGGACAGAGGAGACATAGGCCTAAAGGTTAAAGGAAGACAGAACACAGAGGTCTACCTACCAAGACAGCGTATACATGAGCCTGTGAATCTTTAGTGTGAAGACACAAAACGTTTTAAACGCACCAACATTTTTTCGGTCATCTTATCCAGACTACTACGAGAACATACATCTGGCTAAACAATAGACATGATCTGCATCGAAAAATCAAACGCAAGCTGGTCGAACTGTTAACCCAGCCTTTAGTCACTCATCGACTGGTGGCTGACCGCGTTACCGTGAAGCAGCTGTACAGCGCCACCGCCACAAGAGGGCAGCCTTGCATGTCTTTAGCTCTGACCGTAAGTGCTGGATCAGAACCGACTCTGACCTTGGTATTAATGTAGTCTGAAGGGCATATGTGGTTAGAAAGGAAAAACATTAGTACAGCTACTCAAAGAAATCCATTTCAGACTCCGAGACATCAACAGCAAAGAATAAAGTGCACACACTCAGCAGAATCTTGATGAAAATTTGACATTTTAATGGAAACTAAAATTGTGAACAATTTAGTTGAATCTATTACATTGTTTGTAATCTGAGGGTTATCATGCTTAAAAAAAAAGTGGAGGGGAACATTTGTAACGTGACATTTGTTAAATAAAAATTAAAACTAAAATCAGCACACTTGATGTTCTGAATGTCAGCTGGTCAGACAGCTGAGGACCACACTGTCTCCACTCAGGGTCTCCAGGGACCAACAGGCCCGGGAACCAATCTACAGGGTGTAATGATGGAGGGACAAGAGACCAGGGGCACCGCGGGCCCCAGCAGTGAGGGGCTTCAGGACCACCTCTGGTCTCACACCATTCACCCTCTCATGCACCTCCAAACTAAACACCACCCACACCCCCTACGTCGGGTGGACCTAGGGAGCAGAGGAGCGTAGTAGTTTGTATTTTACGGAGCATTAAACATGAAAGGTCCAGCATCTCCCAGACACACCATTGATTAGTAGATGGAAAAAAGCAGCACTTTAGGTATTTGATTTCATCTGGATGGCCTCCCCCCCTCCCCCCCCCCCCCCTCTCCTTCCCCTCACTTGGTATCAGGCCCATATAAGGAACCGTGGGCTGCTACAGGAAGTGATGTAAAACAACAGGAAGTGACCTGGATTGTCACATGGACAGGTGTGGATGCCTGTGATCCAGATGTGAACAGATGTACGGTGTACCTTTGGCAAAAGCAGAATCAGTTTCTGAGTTTTCACACGTCCACCTCTCTTCACCACATTAGGATCCCCACTTATTCTCGCTTTTTTTCTTACATATTAAAATGTATTTCTGATGCAACGTAATGCAATTTGATGCTCTCCAGCGCCCTCTAGCGCGCTCAGAAGGGCGTTGACTCCTGACAACAAGACGTCAGCGTCATTACAGGGTCAATCTAAACCTAAAACCAAAATCATCAACACATTTGTAATCATCATTTCTCTCGTAAGCCGTTTAATTCTAGTTTTACACCTATTAGATATCAATTTCTTTCCTGTTAAACAATGTTAGAATATTAATTTGTTAAATTAGGTCAACAAAGAAAAAAGGAACGCCTGCTACCTCAAAGCATAATTTAAAACGTGTGCACGCAACCACTAGTCGTCAATATACAGGATCAATATATGATCCATACATGATCAATAAAGGATCAATAAAGGATCGACACACCATCGATACAGAATCAATACAGGGTCGATACATGATCGATCCATGATCAATACACAATCAATACAGGATCGATCCAGGATCAATAGACACTGGATCCGCTCCAATCCACCCCATTCTAGATTCCCCAGTCACGTGATTCTCAAGTCATCCAACAGCTTTTTAGAAAAGGTTTACATGAAAAGAACAGAAAGTGAGCAGAGAACAGAACAGCAGCACAGGGGACACGACAGAAAGCAGCCGTGGCTCCGCCTCTACACTGAAGCTGGGAATTCACCGCCAATCAGAACACCTCCACGCCTCTCAGGCACCATGACGACCAGACCGGGGGGGGGGGGGGGGGGGGGGGGGGGGCTTGCATATAATAGTTAAGAACTCTGTTCACACACACACACACACACACACAGACACACACACACACACACACAAAGGCCGGCCTGCTCCAGCTCCAGATCTGAAGGTGTGAGCCGGTACGTGCACGTTCGTTGTGCACGCTCGTGCTGAGAGGGTGGCAGGAAGTATGAGACCGCCCATGCCACCCCCTCCCCCTCACAGTTAGCGGATGCCACACTTGGACAAGCAGTTTTTGGTTTGCAGGCTCCACCCCAGGTGACTCCCCAGGACACAGCCCAGGTGACTCCCCAGGACAGAGCCCAGGTGACTCCCCAGGACAGAGCCCAGGTGACTCCCCAGGACAGAGCCCAGGTGACTCCCTAGGACAGAGCCCAGGTGACTCCCCAGGACAGAGCCCAGGTGACTCCCCAGGACAGAGCCCAGGTGACTCCCCAGGACAGAGCCCAGGTGACTCCCCAGGACAGAGCCCAGGTGACTCCCCAGGACACACCCCAGGTGACTCCCCAGGACAGAGCCCAGGTGACTCCCCAGGACAGAGCCCAGGTGACGGCCCAGGTTGAGGTGCTGGATGAAGCTGCAGTTCTTGGGGAGGGCGGCCCGGGGGCAGGGAGTCAGGGAGGCTGGGGGTCCCATCAGCACCACTACTCTCTGAACACACAACTAAACTAAAGGTGGCTTCCATGAGACTCATTAAAAAAAAATAATAATAAAAAAAATAAACCCCATATACTGAGTGGTCACCTCCCCCAGCCTGCCCACTTAACGCAGGTTTCACACTCGTTAAGACGCCCTGATGAGGTTCTTCAGCTCAACGCTAAACTAAAACTAAGGGATTTAACATGCAGAGCCTGGCCCTTACTTTGTGGAACCCTGATCAGGGGCGGGCCGAGGAGAGGAGGAACCCAAAAGAACAGACAGCCTCGCAGAACTCTGGAGGAGCGGCTCTTCTCCCCAGAGCAGACAGGGAGGGCCGTCCCACACCGCCCCTCACAGCCTGCAGCGCCCCCCGGGGGCCAGCCAGGGCACCTCATCCAACGTGTTCCCAACACAGACGTCTGTCTGCCAGCCAGTCAGTCAGTCTGTCAGTCAGTCAGTCAGTCTGCCTGTCTGTCCGTCTGCCTCTTACACAGGAACAAGCCTAATCTGAGCACCACGGGAAAGACTTTAGTGAGCAAATAGCGTCAGTCGTGTTTAACCAAGAGGTACTTCACTACGCATTAGTGACTGTAAAAATGTATGACACATCGCAAAATGACTGCAGTCAAACACATGGAAAAGTAGGGCTGAGCGTCTACTTTTAAAGGGGAAGTGAAGACACTGTGCATACATCACCACCTCGCATTCGGAAGACAAATTAAATCATTCCTTGTTGCAAACCATTACATCCTGCAGTCAAACTCCCATCAAGCATTTCATTTGAAGCCTTTTCAAATCTGGGGCAGGGCTACAGGACAGAGAAAACACTTGATAATAATCATCATCATGGCTTCATTAACACTACCTGAGATACATGTAAGAATTCTGAATTCCTGGCCGTGCTTTTCTGAGCGGCCCGTGGCCCCGGCCCCCCTCAGTACATATATAGAACTCTAGTCATTAATACACAAAGCAATTAGTTGTACATAAAGTGCTAGTAATCCACACATGAAGCAAGCTGTGCTGGGTCGAGGCTGCTGACAGGACAGCTGAAGGTGAGACAGGGGCCGGACCCGTCTCACCTACCCTGGGGGGTGGGTTCCAACCAGACCTCCAGCTCCAAGATCACTTCTCTTTTGTTTTAGAGTTTGCTAAGATAAGTTTTTTGTAGCGGACATTTGAAACCAAAACAGTTTTTTGTTACGAAAACCCATGTGAAAACATTTTGGACACAGAAATAAGTTACTAAAGTACTACAGAGTACTACAGACAGAGTACTACAGAGTACTACAGACCACCAGCCTCTGGGCCAGGGCCGTGTTGCCGTTATTGCACACTAGTTTGCAAATCTTTTTTTTGTTTTTTTTAAGTTCTCCACAGTAAAAGGTAATCGTCTTTCCATTCACATTTCAACACGGAGGAGAGACAGTAAGGTTCATTCTACTGCCACCACGGCTCCCTCCTGGGGTGAACATTTCAACACGGAGGAGAGACAGTAAGGTTCATTCTACTGCCACCACGGCTCCCTCCTGGGGTGAACATTTCAACACGGAGGAGAGACAGTAAGGTTCATTCTACTGCCACCACGGCTCCCTCCTGGGGTGAACATTTCAACACGGAGGAGAGACAGTAAGGTTCATTCTACTGCCACCACGGCTCCCTCCTGGGGTGAACAGTCTGAAGCCTCCACCTCCACCACTTCACATGCAAGAAGAAAACTCTCACTCAGACAGACAGACAGACAGACTCACAGACAGACAGACAGACTCACAGACAGACAGACACAGCCATCGCCGGGCAGAAACTTGAGATCTACAAGCCGCGCAAGCAAAAGAAAATCATCTAAACCGAGAATGAAAAAAAAAAAACGTTCACAATCAACGAACACGAAAAAAAGGTATTTTTCCAGAAACAGAAAACGAAGGGAAAAAAAACAGATTGAAACATCTTGAGTATTTCAGCATAACAGAACACGGCCTTGCATCGCTCTGCATCTTCCAAGACCTTTCACCTTATTGTCACTGCGTCCTCATCCTCACACACAGCTCCCCAGGCAGGACACAGCCACTCAGACCCTCCCAACACACACATGGACTGTGCAAAGATGAAAACCTTTTCAGATCTGACGAAGACAAAGACGCCTGCCGCGGAAAAACCCCTCATTTTCCCGTGGTGAACAGGACTTCAAAGAGCAGCACGGCTTGGTTCTGACAGGACTCTGGGCTCCTGCTGACTGGCACAGGTAACACTGAATCATGGACAACATGGCCGTCCAAAAATAAAACATTGATGGGTTTTGACGTCCTGTATTTGAGACGCGATCCCTCGTGCCGTGGGGGGCATGTCTCAGCACGTGCGAAAACCGGAGGCTGATCAAGGCATTCTGCTCCCTCGGCTTTTTTTTTTAGGTTTTTCTTTTTTTTTTTCTTTTTTTTTTTTTTAAGTGTTCCATTATCATCTCCCTCTTCCTCCCCCCCCCCCCCCCCTCCCCCTCTCTCCCCATCTCTGTGTCCACACTCGCACCGAGACACACTCCCACCACGCTACACGGACACGCGGGCACCCCGCCCCCAGACGCCGCTCGCCACAGTTCATTGGGCGACGGGACAGAAGGGGCGAGTGGGCGTGGCCTGGCTACACCGGCCCCCCTCCTCCATGGGAGTCTGAGGAGGCCGCGAGGCGGACGTCCAGCAAAGACCCCCTCTCAGTGTTCCCACGCCGCCCAGAGGCATCAAAGTCTTGGTTCTAAATCTTAAGTCCCCAGGGTCCACGCGCCTCGGGCCCCCACCGCTCCCAGAGTATCAATCACCCCCCAGGGTCCAGGTCTCACAGCTGGTACTGTGGCCGGCCCATGAGGGTCCAGACTCCAGGACACTGGACTGCAGCTCCAGGTGAGGCTGAGGGGTCACTGCAGCGGTCCGTCGTGGCTCTCCTGGTAGAGCACCACCCTTCTGGGATCTGGAGAGAACAACACAGTGGTGGTCAGGGTTAAACAACACGGTGGTGGTCAGGGTTAAACAACACGGTTCCTTCTAGGACTACGACTCCCACACGGGACGATTACAGATGACATGTTTACAGACACTGTCCTGCAGGACACAAATAGCATCATATACATTACATAACCACTGGGGTTAATAACTGGATATTAAATGACATGTTTGGCAGGATGGGAGTACAAACTAAGCCATCACAAACATCATGGTGTTGGCTCAGTAAGTCATCATTTAGGGTTTCAGAAGGGGTTTAGAGCCCACAACTCACATTGTAAGGATAAAAAGGTGATGAAAACACGTTGCTTTACCTTGTTTTTGCAGATTGAAAATGTATTCGATTTCTGTTAAAGAGAACAAATCGTGTTAAGAACATCATTGGATCATTGGATCAACAGAAATGTGTTCCAGTTCATCATGACATAATCAACTGCAGTGATCCCAAAGTAACCTGGAGCACTACAACGTACTGGTCATCAATACACAGAAACACTAGTGAACACTAACCTGGAGCACTACAACGTACTGGTAATCAATACACAGAAACACTAGTGAACACTAACCTGGAGCACGACAACGTACTGGTCATCAACACACAGAAACACTAGTGAACACTAACCTGGAGCACTACAACGTACTGGTCATCAATACACAGAAACACTAGTGAACACTAACCTGGAGCACTACAACGTACTGGTCATCAATACACAGAAACACTAGTGAACACTAACCTGGAGCACTACAACGTACTGGTCATCAATACACAGAAACACTAGTGAACACTAACCTGGAGCACTACAACGTACTGGTCATCAATACACAGAAACACTAGTGAACACTAACCTGGAGCACGACAACGTACTGGTCATCAACACACAGAAACACTAGTGAACACTAACCTGGAGCACTACAACGTACTGGTCATCAATACACAGAAACACTAGTGAACACTAACCTGGAGCACGACAACGTACTGGTCATCAATACACAGAAACACTAGTGAACACTAACCTGGAGCACGACAACGTACTGGTCATCAACACACAGAAACACTAGTGAACACTAACCTGGAGCACTACAACGTACTGGTTATCAATACACAGAAACACTGGTGAACACTAACCTGGAGCACTACAACGTACTGGTCATCAACACACAGAAACACTAGTGAACACTACAACATACTGGTCATCAATACACAGAAACACTAGTGAACACTAACTTGGAGCAATACAATGTACCGGTCATCAACACACAGAAAGACTAGTGAACACTAACCTGGAGCACTACAACGTACTGGTCATCAATACACAGAAACACTAGTGAACACTAACCTGGAGCACTACAACATACTGGTCATCATTACACAGAAACACTAGTGAACACTAACCTGGAGCACGACAACGTACTGGTCATCAATACACAGAAACACTAGTGAACACCAACCTGGAGCACTACAACGTACTGGTCATCAATACACAGAAACACTAGTGAACACTAACCTGGAGCACTACAACGTACTGGTCATCAACACACAGAAACACTAGTGAACACTAACCTGGAGCACTACAACGTACTGGACATCAATACACAGAAACACTAGTGAACACTAACCTGGAGCACTACAACGTACTGTTCATCAATACACAGACACACTAGTGAACACTAACCTGGAGCATTACAAAGTACTGGTAATCAATACACAGAAACACTAGTGAACACTAACCTGGGGCACTACAACGTTCTGGTCATCAATACACAGAAACACTAGTGAACACTAACCTGGAGCACTACAACGTACTGGTCATCAATACACAGAAACACTAGTGAACACTAACCTGGAGCACTACAATGTACCGGTCATCAACACACAGAAAGACTAGTGAACACTAACCTGGAGCACTACAACGTACTGGTCATCAATACACAGAAACACTAGTGAACACTAACCTGGAGCACTACAACGTACCGGTCATCAACACACAGACACACTAGTGAACACTAACCTGGAGCACTACAACGTACTGGTCATCAATACACAGACACACTAGTGAACACTAACCTGCACTAAGTTAAACACTACAGTATTAGTCAGTATAACCAGTGGTGATGTTAAACATCACAGTACTGGTGAGTATTACCAGTAGTGGTTTTAAACACTCCAGTACTGGTCAGTATTACCAGTAGTGGTGTTAAACACTGCAGTATGAAACGGTACTGCTGGGTAAGAACCACTAGCTGCTGAACCTCACCTTTAGTGTGATAGGTGACAGCAGCTCTGACGTCAAACGCGCCCCAGCTAGACCTGCGGTCCAGCACCTCAGGCGGGCCTCGGCCCTTGGATGACCCGAACGTCAGGGTCGGCAGGGGGGCGGTGCCTGTCTTAGCCCCGCCCTCTCCGGCCCGCATGGTGGGGACGCCGCCGGCCGGGGCCTTGAGCTCGCCTCGGGACTTCTCTGGGCCTCTGAACCCGGGCTCGTCTCCGTCCTCCCCCGCGGGGGAGAGGGGGGCGGCGGTGGATGGCCTGCCAGGGGGGACGCAAGTGCTTTTAGAGTCCGGGGCGAACGTGACGGGCTCCGCGGCCGTGTCCCCTCCCTCGGCCCCCAGGCCGGGCTCGTTGATAAAGGACAGCCCCCACTGGTTCTGGAAGATCTCCCCCAAGGCCTTCTGGTCGGCGGGGGCGGCCAGGGGCTGGTGGGGCCGGGCGCTGGGCAGCACCGGGTGCATATTTAAAGGGTAGATCAACAGAGTGCACTTCTTCAGCTGGAAGGCGTCAGCGGCGGAGGAGGGGCTGGCCGCGGCGGCCGGTGGAGACGATGCTACATTGTCCCCGGGGGGGACACACGAGGCCTGGGGGGCGCCCGGGGCCAAGTAGGCCCCCCCCAGAGGGTGTCCGTTCCCCGGGAGAGGCCCGTTGGTAAAGCTAACGGAGGAGATAGTTTTCATGGCTGACATGGGGACCTGGGACAGTCTGACGGGGGCGGGCGGTGGGGGCCCCGCCTCCTTGTTGAGGTTCTCCTTGACCTTACTTGCATAACTGATCTTGGGGACAATCTTGGCGCTGCTGTTGTCCACGGGGAACACGGGAGGGGGCTTGAACAGTGTCCACGAGTCCTCTTTGGAGGGAGAGGAAGAGCGCTTGCTCCCTTTGTGCCTCTCCTCGGGTTTCTTCCCGAAGACCGCCACGGTTCTACCCTCACAGTTCTTCCTCTGGGGGTCTGCCGTGGCGGCCCCGGGGCCCTGGCCTCTGGGGGGCCCCCGGGGACCCTCCAGCCTGGAGGACAGGGCCTTGTCAGCGGGCTCGGGGCTGGGGGGGTCCCGCTCCGCGTCCCGGACCGCGTGCTCCGTGTTCCTGGCTGTGGCGCTCCGAACCTTCAGCTTCTTGTGACTAGTATATCCCGCCTCGCCGTCCGCAGCCTGCCTGGTGTCACTCGAGTATCCATTGGTGAGCAGGCCACAGTTCAGGCCGTTGGGAACCAGCAGCACGCCGTGCTTCACCTCGGCCTGACCCAGCTCCGCCTTGTCCTTGGCGTGCTTCGTTGGCTCGGCAGCCCGGCCGGCGGCCTTTGAGGGGGGGGGCGCGGCGCTGTGGGGGGGTTGCTTCAGGGTGGAGTTGATGACGTGTCGGTTTCCATGGCTACTTGGGAGATGGGACATGCCAGCCGGACAGGCTGAGGTCTTCTCCACCTCCTGCTCCACCACAGTCACCCGGCGGCTTCCTGGGGAGGAGAACACCGTTTACATTCAAGCCAGCGCTGACCCACAGAGCCAGGGAGGCCCGGTACCCAGGAGCAACTCAGACCGCCTGGCCCGGCTCCCTTTACCTCATGAGCTCAACAACGGTTGGTTTACTGTGATTACTTTGATGACCCTGTCTGAAGTGCAGTCTGAAACAACACTGTGCACAGCGATCAGTCCAATAGTGATTCAATCAGACATGTTATTCAATCAGACATGTTATGCATCACACCGCTCCTCAAACATGACTCAGAAATATACCATTTAATAGCAACAACATGATATTTTGCCATTGGTTTCTATGAAGAATATGAGGTGAGTATGCATTATGATCCATGATTAATACCTGCAAGACATTATCATAAAAATTGAGTTATTCCTCTTACTGTATTTATTTCAACATGCATCACAACTAAAGGTCACTCTGAGCTCACCGTGTATTTAAAACATCAGGGGCTCAGAAAGTGAGTCATCAAGACAAAGCAGGTCTGGGTCAGTTTGTACATGTATTAAACAGCTCACAGTGTTTATTCTCCTCACAAACTGCACTGTCATTACCAACCTCAACAGCCCAACGTCAATACCACTTTAAATCAGTTGTACCTCCGAGGACCACAAATATATGACAGGCCTGGAACACATGGACGTTCAGCCACGTTGAGCCCAATACATGTATACTGCAGAGACATAGAACAAGTGTATGGCCCATCCACCAGGTCAGCTGTGACTGTCATGGTGGTCCTTGACAGGGGGCTAGGTGGCCTGGTCCAGGCCTGCTGCGGGGTGTCCGAGGCGGTGGCCGGCTGTCTGCGTGGCTCCCCGCTGGGTGGACAACATGCAACAGGGCCCTGTGGCTAGGCTAACCCGATGCTAACACCGCTCCTTAGCCTGCTCAAAGTTTCACCACCACATGCTCCGCGACACACGACGGCTCTCAGTAGCAACACGCGGTACACACCGTACGAACCCGTTCACGGCCCGAATAACGACCGCTGCTTCGGTCCAAAACGACGCGTACCACCCGCCGAGCGAGGTAACTTCTTTAGCATTAGCATGGAACGGGCGAGCCAACATGGCCGACCGGAAACGGCAGCCGCGAACATTCCATCGGAACCGGCTTGCGTTACTAAACTGGACACACCGTGTGGACGCGAACCCGATCCACTTCGTGCTCTATTTTTATATACACGCTATTTCAGCGGTACCGCTTGACGGTCCAGAGTGTGGACACGGTGTTCCGCTCGGAAGGTGCCGCTAGCGGCGTTGTTTTTAAGCAGCAGCCGGTGGACCAAGTCTCAGAATACGGGTGAAGGTCAATCCCCGGTCTGTCAAAGAACCACGACAACTGTCACCCGAACCAGCACCGCGGCGCTGGCCGTCTCTCTGTGGACGGTGGGTCGGGCTGAGGGCCCCCCCTGGTCCGGGGAGTTTAGACCAGTTGGAACCAGCGAGCAGCGCTGGTTAAACATGGAGGGGCGAACTGTTACTCGCGTGCAACTTGTAGCTCGCGGAACACTCCCGAACCACGCTGGAGCTAACGGCTAATGCTAACAGCTGGAGCTAACGCTACCGTATATCTGACATTAGCAAGATAGCCGCTAGCTGGATGAGACTAGACGGCGCGCTGACATTAACTAGTTTGCTGGTTGTCTGTTGTAGCTAGTACTGTCGTTGACATTGGGTAGTTAGTCGACTTCTTCACATAAGCTGACCAGTGTGATTAAAATGGTCCACTAGCTGACGTTAACTGGTTCGACGAGGTTAGTCGACTTGCTGACATTCGCCAGTTAGCCACTAGCAGGCTAAAGCTAGCGGCTAGCTGCCGTTCAGTCAGTTAGCCTGGCCGCGCTAGCTAACTTTTCGGGATGTTTTCTCCAACCTGTTTTCTTCGCCTGCGTTTCCTGTTGCTGGACGCGGAGCTGCTCATGTTTCACACCATGCAGGTCTGGAGCGGAGGGTCTGTCTTCGTGGGGGTGCTGGTGGCGGGGGTAGTGTCTCTCTGGCGGCCGGTCTCTGGGCTGTTCCTCCATCGGAGAGCGGAGCACCGGGGGTTGAGCCAGCAGTCAGCCCCGCTCTGCCGACCACCGCCGGGGGATCGGAGCTATTTGCAGCCCTGTGTAGACGTCAGCAGTTCAGTCCAAAAAGGCGGACTATTCTGGGGTCGTCCCCTGCAAACCGACCGCTCCGAACCTAGGCGAATCAATACACTACGGCGATGTTGTTGAAATGTTAAAAGTGGTCGGACGTGGAGGTTGTGTCACACTCTGGATAAAGTAGCTGGTTTTAGAGGAAGTCCTGCTGCTGCCGAGGCGGGGAGGGGTTCGAGTCCCGGCTGTGATCATATGACCAGGGCCGCTGCCACGTCTCCATGCCGGGGAACCCGATGTACTGGGCAGAGGTGGTGGTGCTCATGTGTTCATGAACATAACTAGACCACGAAGATCAGAGGTGGTGGTGGTGCTCATGTGTTCATGAACATAACTAGACCACGAAGATCAGAGGTGGTGGTGCTCATGTGTTCATGAACATAACTAGACCACAAAGATCAGAGGTGGTGGTGCTCATGTGTTCATGAACATAACTAGACCACAAAGAGTTTAGCATGAGCTATTATAGGAAGTAAAGTAGTGATTTCTACTACGATTTATATTTCGGTTTACTTTTCATGATGATGAGAAATTAGGTTTGTGTGTGCGACTTGTATTTACCATATACCCTATACGTTATAATTATAACATTCATTTAGTCAAGTAAAAATTGCATTTGGGTTTATTTTTAATTTGAAGAAAAACACATTGTGTCTGACTTATATAGGCATCAAGTTATAATAATATTAGGCCTCTTAATAATAATGATGTTATTACTGAGATCATTCAACGTGAAACTCTAATCTCTGGCCCTAACTAATGAGCACACAGCCGTCTCTCTGGAATGTGAAGTTGTGCAGTTGTGACGTCTCGCGCTGTACGGACACGAACAGCTGGGGCTGCAACAGCGGTTCATTATCCAAAGGCTGCCTGCCTAACGTCTACCATTTCTCTTCATTCCTTTTCCCCACGCTACGTCTAACAGCACACAGCCTACAGGCTGAATAATCATCATCTATGGCTCATAAATTGGTTCATGCTTGGTTTGGCCAAACCCTTCCCTGAAAGCATCTTTTCAGAAAAAAAAACCCATGACATGGAAACGTCCGAGCGAGGCGGTAGAGCGACACTCAGAACAGTGTGACCGGGTGCACTGGGGTTGTGACCACGTAAACATCAACACAACCTTTCAACTGCAGCATTTCCATGCACATCCTATTTAGATTCTATCTCTATTAACTATTGAATATTGTCCTATTATCGGATTTGAATGTATGATAGTCTCTTATAAATAACATTAAAATGATATCTAGGCCAGGGTTAAAACACATCAGTAGCCTACACTGTGTTTTCTGACATCTGTACAAACATTTTTACAATACCAAGGACGTAGACTCGAGGAAACGATACCTGGATTGGCCACCAGCTGGCAGTAACACCATATACAATACAGGTCAGGTAAGGAGAAGCTGGTTACTGTGGTACCTGGACGATGAGCATCGTCACTGGCCTCCGGCAGGCACGTGGTGAGGAGGCAGCGACGAGCGGGCGCAGGTGTGTGGACTGGAGTGCGCGGAAACATCTGCAATTCTGTTGCAATTAATGTGAAATGGCCCATGGTCTTAAATAATGATAAATGTCTTAAATGGAGATTGCAAATGCCCTGTGAGGTTGGTAAATTAGAAAACTGATAATGATTGGTATTCTTTTTTTAAATATTGGAAGACATACAGTACATTTCACAATTTCTGACTGGTGGCCATATCAAAATAAAATTAAAGAAATTACATTTAAACACATTTATTTGCAATCACTTTTTATTAATGTAATATAACGAAAATGTCAAACTCACATTATATGGAAATGTTCCCTATCGTGTGCAGGGTGCTCTGATGCAGCTGAGAGGCAACGCTGCTACCTGACAACACTCATGAAAGAACCTCTTTAAAGAACCTCTTTTCCACCACACCGGACGTTTGTAATAGCTTGTAGCCAACGCAAACCAATTCAAAATCCTTTTGTTATCACATTTATTTAACAGACACTTTTGTCAAAAGCGGCTTTGAATAAGTGCATCAACCATGAAGATGCAAGCCAGAATGGCAAGAATTATGCCAGTACATAAAATTAATTGTGCATACATCTGGACTGTACCAACTGGCAGGGTGATCTATCCATCATACATCTGGGTGGACTCTCCCACTTGCGATGTCACAAAAGGGTAGATTTCTAAATGGTTTGTAATAACTAATCAACATCACACCTGGTGGTAAAATAGTGTTCCTTTAACTCTACCCAACTAAACTGGATTCATTAGTTAGTAGGATGAGTTGGTCAGAGTAAAAGGGGCCCATGCTAGCATGAGTCTGTTAGCTTAGTTCCTAGATGATATCCATTGGTAAAAACATAGGCCAGTTGACCTTTAGTGAAACTTAAAAATGTCTACACATGCACAACTTCAGTGGCTTCACCTCATGCTTTCATCATGAACACCACTATCCGTTTCTCCTCCATCTCACAACAAACACCACACTGGACTTGGCAGAAGGTTTCGTGGTTCACTATGGATCTTGTGAGGACAACACTGTTGTTATGGTGTACCAGGTGTACACCTGGTACCCCATAACACTCCTGGGGCAAACCTAACACTAGAATTAGGTTCGGATCCACTCTCTCGCTTTGCTTTCATTTCCTCAAACCCCAAATCAACAGTTCTAAATCAAACCCCAAATCAACAGTTCTAAATCAAACCCCAAATCAACAGTTCTAAATCAAACCCCAAATCAACAGTTCTAAATCAAACCCCAAATCAACAGTTCTAAAACAAACCCCAAATCAACAGTTCTAAATCAAACCCCAAATCAACAGTTCTAAAACAAACCCCAAATCAACAGTTCTAAATCAAACCCCAAATCAACAGTTCTAAATCAAACCCCAAATCAACAGTTCTAAATCAAACCCCAAATCAACAGTTCTAAATCAAACCCCAAATCAACAGTTCTAAATCAAAATGCACAGCGAAGGGGAAGGCCTGAGAACCACAGCCAGCAGAATGTGATCACCGACATGCAACATCAACAATAAAAACCATTTCTCAGTCCCTGGGGTCTCCATGGGCCCAGAGGACCATGCAGTCCTCAGCGCCGGGGGAAGAGTGAGACTTCTGTGTTGAACGGCCATGACCAGCGGCGTGGGGACGGCTCATCAACACAACCTGAGAACCTCCTGGGCTGGTCACACACCGGGGGGCTCGGTTCTCCTCACGCGTCCACCGGGTGGCCGTCACCGACGGCAACCGGGCCGCTCGCTCCCGGGGGCGTCGCTATGGCGACTGACCCACACAGAAGCCCCGCCCCCCCCGGCACCCGGGGGCGGTGTCAGAGCGAGAGCTGCATGTCCTCGTGGCGCAGCACCTTGTAGGTGAGCCAGTACAGCACGTTGAACATGAGGAAGCTGAGCGGGAAGGCGGCCCGTGACACCGTGTCGATGCGCTTGGCGCGGTCCACAAAGCGCCGGCGGATGTCGTAGAAGCCGAGGCCGGGGGGCAGGTCGGCGTAGACCGGCGTGGCGTCCATCTCAGGGACCCCGGCGGCTGCCATGGACAGGCCGAAGCTGGGGAAGAACAAGCCCTGCTGGGCCAGCTCCTCCTCCTGCAGGGGGACCCACACACCACCCATGAAGCCCATGTCCCCATTAGTCAGGGGGAGACTATTCTAAATACTATTCTAATACTATTTCACATTTTGATGCCGAATGACAATGAATAACCCTATAAAATAATAACTTGGACATTATTAAACTTTCATAAGATAGTGAGAGAAGCACTGGTGTGCTGCAGCTGGAGCCCGGGCACACCACCCGACCAGCGGGTGGAGGTCCATACCTGGTTACACCACCCAACCAGCGGGTGGAGCTCCATACCTGGGTACACCACCCGACCCGCGGGCGGAGCTCCATACCACCCGACCAGCGGGTGGAGGTCCATACCTGGGTACACCACCCGAGCAGCGGGTGGAGGTCCATACCTGGGTACACCACCCGAGCAGCGGGTGGAGGTCCATACCTGGGTACACCACCCGAGCAGCGGGTGGAGGTCCATACCTGGGCACAGACGCTGCAGGGCTGGGCCAGGTTCCCCTGAGAGACGCTCCCACTGACGCTGGGGTTCCCCTTCACAACAACACTGCCCTGCAGGGAACACAGAACACCTGTCTCACTGCACAGAACGCCTGTCTCACAGCACAGAACACCTGTCTCACCACACCTGTCTCACTACACAGAACACCTGTCTCACCACACCTGTCTCACTACACAGAACACCTGTCTCACTGCACAGAACGCCTGTCTCACTGCACAGAACACCTGTCTCACCACACCTGTCTCACTACACAGAACGCCTGTCTCACCGCACAGAACACCTGTCTCATGACACCTGTCTCACAACACAGAACGCCTGTCTTACAGCACAGAACACCTGTCTCATGACACCTGTCTCACTATACGGAACGCCTGTCTCACTGCACAGAACACCTGTCTCACTGCACAAAACACCTGTCTTACTGCACAGAACACCTGTCTCACCACACCGGTCTCACTGCACAGAAACACTTTCTCACCACACCTGTCTCACTACACAGAACACCTGTCTCACTGCACAGTACACCTGTCTCACCACACCTGTCTCACCACACCTGTCTCACTACACAGAACGCCTGTCTCACTGCACAGAACACCTGTCTCATGACACCTGTCTCACTACACGGAACACCTGTCTCACTACACGGAACACCTGTCTCACTGCACAGAACACCTGTCTCACTGCACAGAACACCTGTCTTACTGCACAGAACACCTGTCTCACTGCACAGAACACCTGTCTCACCACACCTGTCTCACTGCACAGAACATCTTTCTCACCACACCTGTCTCACTACACAGAACGCCTGTCTCACCACACCTGTCTCACTACACAGAACGCCTGTCTCACTGCACAGAACACCTGTCTTATCACACATGTCACTACACAGAATGCCTGTCTCACTGCACAGGACACCTGTCTCACTACACGTATTAACCATACATTTATACATATTGTAAGTAGTAAACCATACATTAATACATACTGTATTAAACCACACATTAATACATACTGTATTGACCCACACATTAATACATACTGTATTAAACCATACATTAATACATACTGTATTAAACCATACATTAATACATACTGTATTGAACCACACATTAATACATACTGTATTGAACCACACATTAATACATACTGTATTGAACCACACATTAATACATACTGTATTGACCCACACATTAATACATACTGTATTAAACCATACATTAATACATACTGTATTAAACCACACATTAATACATACTGTATTGACCCACACATTAATACATACTGTATTGAACCACACATTAATACATACTGTATTGAACCACACATTAATACATACTGTATTGACCCACACATTAATACATACTGTATTGACCCACACATTAATACATACTGTATTGAACCACACATTAATACATACTGTATTGAACCACACATTAATACATACTGTATTAAACCATACAAATGCCTCAACAGGTTGACACACGGGTGGCCGTGTGAGGTTTTTAAATATGTCATCTTTCCTAAATATTCCATCATTTCAGATTAGATCACATTCTCTATTCCAATTCATGTAAAACCAACTGATGCGATGTGCACATGAGAAAAGCGCAGTGTTCTGGTTAATGTCCGCACATCACAGACTCTACAAGTCATTATTCAGCCCTGCAGCTGCTCCAGCAAACATCACATCTTCATGGATTATCTTCACTCCTTATGAACCATCGCATCCCACTGCAGTCAGCAGCCTGTCATCTCATCGCTGTGACACGCGGCTCAGCCCACTCACTCAGAGGGGATGAAGGATGACAGGGTGAGGGATGACAGGGTGAGGGATGAAGGGTTAGTGATGACGGGATGAGGGATGACAGGGTGAGGAATGACAGGGTGAGGGATGACAGGGTGAGGGATGACAGGGTGAGGGATGACGGGATGAAGGATGACGGGGTGAGGGATGAAGGGGTGAGGGATGACAAGGTGAGGGATGACAGGGTGAGGGATGACGGGATGAAGGATGACGGGGTGAGGGACGACGGGGTGAGGGATGACGGGGTGAGGGATGACAGGGTGAGGGATGATGGGCTGAGTGATGACGGGGTGAGGGATGACGGGGTGAGTGATGACGGGGTGAGTGATGATGGGGTGAGTGATGAAAGGGTGAGGGATGGCGGGGTGAGGGCCGTGTGGACCAGAGGGAGACGGGAGTAACTCACACTCCTCTGTCTCTGCTGCTCCCTCAACCTCCTCTTCCTGCGCCGGAAGAACTCCTTGTGCTGCCGGGACACAAAGTTGACGGCGGCGTACTCCAGGAGGGCGGCGAACACGAACAGCAGACACACGGCCATCCAGATGTCGATGGCCTTCACGTAGGACACCTGCGGAGCGGGGGGCGTTTAGCTCACTCAGCGGGCAGAGACACGGGACACAGGACACAGCTTCATGTTGTCTGGCCCACAGCTGCAGCACATTGACTCCACTGCAGCATTACGGCTTCAGCAGGGTCATGATTCTATCAGCAGCAGGACTCAGACATCCCCACCCACAGCCCCACCATGCCAGGAGCACAGCTGGTTGGGAGTCGGTAGGCCAGGTGTCTTGCCTAAGGACACTTCAGCTGTACTGAAATATGCAGGAGGTCAGTGGCTAAGTGAAGGTTTTATCTTTTCCAACCTGATGCCTCCGTCAGTGCCCTGAGACAAAAGACTTGGTCTAGCCTCCCGGTCCCGAGTCCAGACCGCTCGGAGATGCGTCAAGTAAGTGACAACAAAGTCATTGGTAAATTAACTCAATTCTAAACCTGTGAATCTAATGAGTTACCGAATGGCTGCTCTTCTCAGGTTGCATCAGGACAACATACATACAATATGTCTGGTTTATGCAGACATATTGGTCTGCATAAACCCACATCTTTTTCCCCGTGAATAAAACATTTGGAATCCCCATATGACCCCCAAACCCTCTGCCTTGTCCTGGAACTAAGCCCCGAAGACCCAGACTAAAGGTTAAAGGTCATCTTGAGTCCCCCTACAATGGGACTCGTCTGTCTCTACGGGACCCGCCCCTTCCCCCGGAGGGCTGGAACCTCTTGTCCACTGAAGGTGTTGTGAGCGGTGTGTTAGAAGGACTGGCCTTGGGCAGGGAGGCGCGGGAGCCGGAGCTCTGGGTGGTCATGGTGAGCACGGTGGTGATGCCCAGGCCCACGCGGGCCGGGGCGGCGTCCATGTTGATCCAGAAGGACACCCAGGACAGGATGACGGTGAGCAGGGAGGGGATGTACATCTGGATCAGGTAGTACCCCATCTGACGCTCCAGGTAGAACTTCACCTCAATGCACGTGAACTTACCTGGAAGAAGGTGAGCCACAGGTGGTTAGTGAGAGAGATGAATTGAGATGAATACTTCGGTGCTGTGTGGGAGGACAGGTGAGGGTACCTGTGTTGTAGTTCTGTGTGGGAGGACAGGTGAGGGTACCTGTGTTGTAGTTCTGTGTGGGAGGACAGGTGAGGGTACCTGTGTTGTAGTTCTGTGTGGGAGGACAGGTGAGGGTACCTGTGTTGTAGTTCTGTGTGGGAGGACAGGTGAGGGTGCCTGTGTTGTAGTTCTGTGTGGGAGGACAGGTGAGGGTACCTGTGTTGTAGTTCTGTGTGGGAGGACAGGTGAGGGTACCTGTGTTGTAGTTCTGTGTGGGAGGACAGGTGAGGGTACCTGTGTTGTAGTTCTGTGTGGGAGGACAGGTGAGGGTACCTGTGTTGTAGTTCTGTGTGGGAGGACAGGTGAGGGTACCTGTGTTGTAGTTCTGTGTGGGAGGACAGGTGGGGGTACCTGTGTTGTAGTGCTTGGTGCAGTACCCATGGCCCTTCTCCTCCTTCAACACAAACTGAGGGAGCATCAGATCATCTGCGACCTGCACAGGCCCGATGTCCAGCCAGTCGAAGACCAGGTCGTTCATGGTGTAGCCGACTGAGGGGGACAGAGAGGGGCTGAAAACAGTGCTGACCAAGTGTGAAGTAGACAGAGAGTGAGCTCAAAAGAATGAGCTAAACAGAGTGAACTAGAGAGACCTCAACAGAGTGAGCTGAACAAAGAGTGACCTAGGCAGTGAGCTGAACAGAGAGTGACCAAGGCAGAGTGAGCTGAACAGAGAGTGACCTAGAGAGTGAGCTGAACAGAGAGTGACCTAGACAGTGAGGTGAACAGAGAGTGACCAAGGCAGTGAGGTGAACAGAGAGTGACCTAGGCAGTGAGCTGAACAGAGAGTGACCAAGGCAGAGTGAGCTGAACAGAGAGTGACAGAGTGACTCACAGCTCTCCAGCTGCATGGTGCAGGTCTGGCTGTCCATGGGGAAGTTCTTCAGATCCATTGGACACGACAGGATGAGGGTCAGCCTGGGAGACCAACATACACACAGAACCTCAGCCTGACACTGAACACCAACACACAATGTGATAGCAAACAGAGTGTTCAGACATCACACTGATGCTACGTGTTGATACCATAATATATGTTAGATATGATCATGTAATATACTATATAATACAAGTTATAATACTGGACAATACAACACACCACTAACATGTGAAAAGAACGTCAGAATCTTATTTTCAATGGGTAAGATTGAACGGTAACTTGTGTACTTAATGTTGCTTATGGACAACAAGCCAATGGGAGTCCATTCACCTCTAGGGCTCACTGCATGAGGACCAGTTCATTATGGACTACTGGTCTTACTGACATGTAACACTGCATGAGGACCAGTTCATTATGAACTACTGGTCTTACTGACATGTAACACTGCATGAGGACCAGTTCCTGATGAACTACTGGTCTTACTGACATGTAACACTGCATGAGGACCAGTTCATTATGGACTACTGGTCTTACTGACATGTAACACTGCATGAGGACCAGTTCATTATGGACTACTGGTCTTACTGACATGTAACACTGCATGAGGACCAGTTCCTGATGAACTACTGGTCTTACTGACATGTAACACTGCATGAGGACCAGTTCATTATGGACTACTGGTCTTACTGACATGTAACACTGCATGAGGACCAGTTAATTATGGACTACTGGTCTTACTGACATGTAACACTGCAAGAGGACCAGTTCATTATGGACTACTGGTCTTACTGACATGTAACACTGCATGAGGACCAGTTAATTATGGACTACTGGTCTTACTGACATGTAACACTGCATGAGGACCAGTTCATTATGGACTACTGGTCTTACTGACATGTAACACTGCATGAGGACCAGTTCATTATGGACTACTGGTCTTACTGACATGTAATTAAGGGCTCAGACGCTTTATCCTGCGAGAACGATCCTGAGAACGATCGATAAGACGCTCATTAAACCACATCCCAGACAGCTCAGTCTGAGACCAAGTATGAAGCCCTCATTATACAGAAACTAAACTCATTATACAGAAAGTATAATGACACTATAAAGTAGTGTCTTCAATAACAAGGCCTCTCAATACTTAAATGAAAATAGTCTCTTCCTCTCTCCCTCCCTCCCTCTCTCTCTCCCTCCCTCCTCCTTTCTCCCTCTCTCTCCCTCCCTCCACCTCTCTCCTCTTTCTCTCTCCCTCCCTCCCTCTCTCTCCCTCCCTCCCTCCTCCTTTCTCCCTCTCTCCCTCCACCTCTCTCCTCTTTCTCTCTCCCTCCCTCCCTCCCTCCTCATTTCTCCCTCTCCCCCCCCACTCTCTCTCTCTCTGTATGTATGTAGTATGTATATGTTACTATGTTGTGTGATGATGACACATATCTGTGTTTTCCTCAAGCAGTTCTGCATGGGCAGCGCTCACACACACACACACACACACACACACACACACACACACACACACACACACACACACACACACACACACACACACACACACACACACACACACACACACACACACACACACACACACAGACACACTCAGACCCCACCCCCCCCAACCCTGAGCTGTCAAGACGTTCTCCTCACCAGTAAGTGGGTCACTGGTCCTAGGGGACTGCATGTTAAATGCCTCTGTGTTGTTGGGTTGTGTACTGACACTGATCTCCATGTTGCTGTAGTGGATAGACGGCCCTCTTTATTACTATCAGTGAAGGACCTCCTAGCATCAGCCACTGTGGACTTGTGTCTCCCTGCATGCAGGATGCAGGTTCTCTCCGTGTCGAACCAAAACCTGGACTGGAAACTCTGTTTGAAATTCTACAGTGGAAAATATTTGATTTGTCACTGATTCTGTATGAACCCATGAATGGAAATTCACAAAATTAAGACATGAAGTTAATACGCTTTAGACAAAATAAAGTATACTATAAAATGTAACACCGGGCCAACTGGTCTCTGAAACATGGACGTCATGATGAGCGTGTGCCCCTGAGTCAGCAGGCTGGAGCAGAGCGGCTCACCTGATGCTGTAGAGAACGTTCCCGTCCTTGAAGATCCTCAGCAGCTTGTTGTCGGTGGTGACCTCGTGGAAGTTGGCGCCCTTCTCGTTGGCGAAGAAGAGGTCGGGCTTCCAGATGGAGTCCAACATGGAGGGGTCCAGGTCCAGGGAGTCGTCCGGGTACTCCCTGTAGGCCAGCCGCGGGTCGTTCCATTGCTGCCGCAGGAACACGTTGAGACGGTAGTCCTACGGTAGGAGGAGAGCTTCACACTGCTGCACACTATGTAGTACTCTGTAACACACTGTGCTACACTAAACACATGTAGGCCTGTGCTATACTAAATATGTAGTATTCAAGCAGGTTTAAAGGCTGCATGTTTCTCCTGGCATGTTGATCGTAGTGTTTGTTCTCCACACTGTGTTGCTTTGTGACCACTCAGTCCCACCAGTTGATGTAAAGATTGATCAATTCTCTGAAGTTTGGGGCTTTTCTAACTTTTACAGTCAACGGTACGTCTGGAGCTTCTTCATGAAGAAGGTCTGAACGTCCTGAGCTCTGAGTTGTAAACGCCAGAGTCTGCTTCACCTGAGGCCAGAGTCTGCTCCACCTGAGGCCAGAGTCTGCTTCAACTGAGGCCAGAGTCTGCTTCACCTGAAGCCAGGGTCTGCTTCACCTGAGGCCAGAGTCTGCTCCAACTGAGGCCAGGGTCTGCTTCACCTGAGGCCAGGGTCCCCGAGGCCACCGGTAGGCCTGCCCTCCAGAGCACCGCCCTGCTCCAGCTGGTCAAACCCTGCTGGCCTGGTGGTGGTACACTGGGGCTCTGCACTCTACACTGGGGCTCTGCACTCTGCACTGGGGCTCTGCACTCTACACTGGGGCTCTGCACTCTGCACTGGGGCTCTGCACTCTACACTGGGGCTCTGCACTCTACACTGGGGCTCTGCACTCTGCACTGGGGCTCTGCACTCTGCACTCTACACTGGGGCTGGTCCAACACATCTCTGATCATGTGGGTCCATCAGTTATTTGGGCCTTGAAACGGGCTACCCTAAAAACTCTGAGGTCTTTTAGGATGTGATATACATATATTGTGTCTCATCTTCTAACCCCTTAATTGAACCACAACACAGAACACAGAACCCCAGGGTTCACATCTCTTCAGTGTACTGAGTGTCCAGAATACCAGACGTATTGGATCACATTGTTGGATCAAACTTAGGTTTTTCTGTATCTTAAATTTGACCGTAGATCTTCTTCTCACAGGACTAGAATCTGACCTGAATGAGGGGTGTCTGGTTATAACATGTGTTATCACGCTCTATCAGTCCAGGTTATAACATGTGTGTCGTATGCTGTTAGTCAAGGTCAAAAGTTAGGATCCTCACCATGGTGGTTTCAGTGATGGACCCAAAGCTGTTGATGAATATGTTACAGGTCACGTTCACTGGTGGCCCTGTTAGGAAGAACCAATCCTCATCATCATCATCATCATCATCCACCCCCAACACACACACAGATTAGCAAAGACAAACAGCCTAAAACTATGTTGTCATGTCCGGACAGACAGCGCTTCACAGCCGATCTGTTGAGCCAGAGAAACTCCATGCTAAATATTTCAGAAAGCGCCTTCATCATTTATTGAAGGTCCGTTAGTTACATTAGAGTATTTATAGATAATCAGCTGGGATTCACTCCCGCACTCCAGCACATGGCTGGGATGTGCAGCAGGTATGAAATATTCATGTGTCTCCAGCCCAGAGAGGAGCAGGAGGAGGAAGCATCCCAGGACTCCACTGGAGGAAACATCTAGGTCTATGGGTTAGCAACTCAACACAGCGCACAGCGTCTACAAATACAATAACCTGTGGCTGGTTCACAATGGTCCCAGCGTGATTCAGCACGGCACACTGACACCACAGTGGCCCGGGAAGCCCGCGGTGGAGCACCCAGACGTTCTGGACTCTCTGGACCCAGCTCACCTGACCAACAGCACTCACTGGACCCAGCTCACCTGACCAACAGGACTCACTGGAGCCAGCACACCTGACCAACAGGACTCACTGGAGCCAGCTCACCTGACCAACAGGACTCACTGGAGCCAGCTCACCTGACCAACAGGACTCACTGGAGCCAGCTCACCTGACCAACAGCACTCACTGGAGCCAGCACACCTGACCAACAGCACTCACTGGAGCCAGCTCACCTGACCAACAGGACTCACTGGAGCCAGCTCACCTGACCAACAGGACTCACTGGACCCAGCTCACCTGACCAACAGGACTCACTGGACCCAGCTCACCTGACCAACAGGACTCACTGGAGCCAGCACACCTGACCAACAGGACTCACTGGAGCCAGCACACCTGACCAACAGGACTCACTGGACCCAGCACCCCTGAGCAATAGGAAGCGTCGGTCTCTGCTACCTTTGAAGTTGGGTCTGATGCGGGCGTCATAGCCTGAGGTTCGGCCCATCAGCTTGTCCAGGAAGTCCGACGGAGACGGGGGTCTGGGGGTCCGGCCTGGGAACTTCAGCTCCTTACACAGCCCTGACCTGCCACACAGACAGACAGACAGACAGACAGACAGACAGAGAAACAAAGAGAGAGAGAGAGAGAGAGAGCAAGCAAGAGACAGACAGAGAGTGAGAGAGACAGACAGAGAGCAAGCGAGAGACAGACAGGGAGAGAGTGAGAGAGACAGACGGAGAGCAAGCGAGACAGGGACAGAGAAAGAGATATTTAAAGTGGTCAGACCCCGGAGACAGAAAGATAACCTCAGAGAATAAACTTGACCTCGGGACACGACAGATGACGCCATCTCACGGTCATTTGAACACAACATCTTAACGTCATTAGCGAAGGAAACAAATATGTCAAATGTATTTATCATGTTCAAAAAGACGTTATTCACATTCACATGTTTTTAATATACGATGCATCATTTTTTTTGAAGAGATTTGTATGAAGGAAATATGGAATTAAATTAAATAAATGTGATCCCGTTGCTCTCTACTTTCCAAATGATTACTTGTGAAATATACGATGTAGAAGTCAAGTAAACGATTTATTTTAACAAACTGTTTGCGAACTATCAAATCAAACATCCAAACCCCAAACTATCAGAGAAATCTGCGACGTCTAAAAAACATAACCAATGTTTCCACACAAAAACACACTGAAGTGGTTGTACTTCTAAAAAAAAAATGTGAAGAACCCAAACTCCGGGACCGACCCGGTTCTGGTGGTACCTGGCCTGCAGCAGCAGGGAGCAGAGCAGCAGCACACAGCGGGGGGTCGGCGGCATCCCGACGGAGCATCGCTCCTCACATCCACAGCAGGGGGCAGCAGGACCCGTCCGGACCTGGTTCTCCTCTCCGTGGACCCAGTCTCACTGCGGTGCAGCTGTGGATCCGGAGCGTCGCTGTTGTGTAAAGTCCACTATCCCTTCACTATCTTCTGAGTCGGATTCTTCTTCTTCCTTCTGATTCTTCTGGTCTGAAGTTGTTGAGTGTGTTCGGGTTGAAGCTCGAGGTTTAACGCTCCGAGTTTCTGAGCGCATATTTAAAGAGACAGCTCCGTGTGGGCTGAACTCACCCCGAGTCATGTGACTGCAAGATGCTTTATGTCCACATTACATTTTAATGGACCGACCCTAGTGGCCAAACTCCCAAGTGTTGCGTTTGGTGAAGACTTTAAAATAACACTGACTATGAAAGGTTTGATTTTAAGTGGTAGGACTAGTTTTGCAGTTGTTTCCAGGTGTGAATATGGCATGTCGAATTAAAATGGGTGAATTATAGACATGACATAACATTTCCCCTGGTCACCGACAAAACCCCAGCAGGTGATTGACACCTGGACGCCTGGTCTGTGTGATGTCTTTGTGACAGCATCAGCATCAAAGCCACCAGAACTCAGGACTCGAACCCTAACCCCAGCACCACAGACACCCTGAAGCACATGAACAAGCTGTTCTCAGAGGCTGGAAGTGGACCGAGCCACCCTCTGGTTCTGGTTCTGGCTGGAAACCTCGGCTTACTGCTCTGTCCAGAGCATCACATCAGTGTGTCAGCAGTCACACAAGCAGCTGGACCAAACTGGATCCAGCCTCCAGGCAGCTTCCTCCTGCGGTGGAGCAGAAGAGCCAACCCTCCTCCACCACAGGGTGGAGCAGAGGAACACCAACCCTCCTCCACCACAGGGTGGAGCAGAGGGTGGAGCAGAGGAACACCAACCCTCCTCCACCACAGGGTGGAGCAGAGGAACACCAACCCTCCTCCACCACGGGGTGGAGCAGAGGAACACCAACCCTCCTCCACCAAGGGGTGGAGAGGAACACCAACCCTCCTCCACCACAGGGTGGAGCAGAGGAACACCAACCCTCCTCCACCACAGGGTGGAGTACAGTCAACACAGTCAACACAGGATCGCTTCACTTTAAAAATATCTTTTTATTGCAGATTTCATCTTTTCTTTTTCAACTGCTTCACACAGAGGAAACAATCATTGATGGAGCGATGGGGAGGAGAGACAGACAGACGGACAGACAGGCTAAAGAGATGGACCGATTGACTTTCAAACACATAAAGCTGTGCGTTAAGCGTGTAGAAGCCCAGTGACACGCGTGTTCCCCAGTGACAGGAAGTGGGGCGCAGCGCCAGGCTGCAGGAGCCCCGCCCCCCCGGCGCCGCCGTCACACTGCCCCACGTTATCGGCCATGACAGCCTTCATGGGCCGTTAGCTCGGCCCGGGTCCACAAACACACACACACACACACACACACACACACACACACACACACACACACACACACACACACACACACACACACACACACACACACACACACACACACACACACACACACACACACACACACACACACACACACACACACACACGAACACACACACACACACACACACACACCAGACACACACACACACACACACACACACCAGACACACACACACACTCTCTCTCTCTCTCTCTCTCTCTCTAGTCCTCATGGATGTTGAAGAGCTTGGCCACTTCGTTCAGATCAGCGTGTTCTTCTCCGTCTTTGATTATCTGGCAGGAAGGAAACGCAGGAACACGTTAAGTACATCTGAACATCTGAACATCTGTCCCAACGGGCTGAGGGACACGGGACTGCTGTGAAGAGAACCTCATCCTGAACCAACAGGATGGAGTCCTGAGTGAGGACCAGACCCCTGACTCTCTGCACAGTTAAACACAAGAAGCTGCAGGTGTCCTACAGCCCACCCCGGGGTTCTGACAACCAAGTACAGTGTCAGGTGACCTGCGGTGGACACAAAGGAACAGTGTCTGACGCAGGTATGGGGCCTCCAGGACCCCCGCCAGCAGGCTACCCAGTAACGTGGACCTGGACCCCACGAGGCGGGATCTCCTGCCCCACTGAGGCCCCCGAGGCCCCCCAGTCCCCAGAGAGGGCCCCCCCAGTCCCCAGAGAGGGGCCCCCCCAGTCCCCAGAGAGGGCCCCCCAGTCCCCAGAGAGGGCCCCCCCAGTCCCCAGAGAGGGCCCCCCAGTCCCCAGAGAGGGCCCCCCCAGAGAGGGCCCCCCAGTCCCCAGAGAGGGCCCCCCCAGTCCCCAGAGAGGGCCCCCCCAGTCCCCAGAGAGGGCCCCCCAGTCCCCAGAGAGGGCCCCCCCAGAGAGGGCCCCCCAGTCCCCAGAGAGGGCCCCCCCAGAGAGGGCCCCCCAGTCCCCAGAGAGGGCCCCCCAGTCCCCAGAGAGGGGCCCCCCCAGTCCCCAGAGAGGGCCCCCCAGTCCCCAGAGAGGGCCCCCCAGTCCCCAGAGAGGGCCCCCCCAGTCCCCAGAGAGGGCCCCCCCAGAGAGGGCCCCCCAGTCCCCAGAGAGGCTGTGGTCGTACCTTCCGCGCGATGGGCATCCTGTTGAAGACGTTCCACAAGACGATGCCCACCACCACCTTGTCCCGCAGGTAGAAGATCACGCCCTTGCCGTAGTCGTCCTTGTGAGGCAGGGGGGGCGGGGCGGGCGCCACGGGGGCCGCGGGGCTGGACGCCACCTCCTCCGTCTCGCTCTCCGACCGGATCCCGGTGCCTGAGGACGGGTCATAGGGGGGTGACTCCAGGGCCTCAGGGAGAAGCAGCACCCTTAGGCAGCACCCTCCGTGTGGCCTGCAGGGCCGCGGTCCTACCTGACTGCTCAGTGGCGGCCCGGGGTGTGTCCTTGGCCGTGGCCTTGGCGAAGACCCCCACGGTGGGGAGGCTGCTGTCCACGATGCCGATGGCCTCGTAGCCCACGTCTGGTCCCAGGTCACTCCTGTCACATGACACGGTCACATGACGCGGGGAGTCAGCCTCATGTCAGGGGCTTTGAGCCACAATACTTGGTGTATTCTCTCTGTCTGTGTGTCTCTCTATCTCTCTGTCTGTCTGTCTGTCTGTCTCTCTCTCTCTCTCTGTCTGTCTGTCTGTCTGTCTCTCTCTGTCTGTCTGTCTGTCTCTCTCGCTCATAACTCTACAGCAAACACCCCAGAGTGTGGTGCTGGTGACGAGACTAGAACCCTGGGACCCACTAGAATCCAGAGGAACACAAGAACATACTAGAACATAGAGCACTAGATGCTACGAGGAACCACTAGAACTTACCACAACGACAGTGAGAGGCGACTAGAACCCTGAGAACCTACCAGAACATGGACTGGTGCCAGTAGGGCTTGTTGGCGCCGGTCATGTTCTCCCCGGCCAGCCGTCCGCTCACCACCGCGTGGTCGTGGTGCTCCACACGCCGCCGGCCCAGACGGATGTCGTAGAAACACGCAGCGTCACCGGCCTGCCCCACACACACACACACACACACACACACACTTCAGTGAATATGTGTCAACACACTCAGATCCCAGGAGTGTGTATTCTGGATGCTACACTGTAGCAGTGTGTATTCTGGATGCTACACTGTAGCAGTGTGTATGCTGGATGCTACACTGTAGCTGTGTGTATGCTGGATGCTACACTGTAGCAGTGTGTATTCTGGATGCTACACTGTAGCAGTGTGTATTCTGGATGCAACACTGCAGTCTGGTTGCTAGCTAGAAGCAGCATCTCATGGTTTGTCCACTATGGACTAAACATGGACAGAAGGACATCTGCTACAACTACTACATATCATCCACACTGTTGTTCTCATTCTACCAGCCGACAGGCCATCACCGGCACATGGAGCATGTTCCATGGCCTCAGCATGAATTAATCACCATGCAGAGAACATGCAACATGGAGTCCTTTATGGGCTTTCCATGTTTTTTTCATGGCAAGGACCGTGGGTGGAGGGGGGTGGGGCCTGTAGTGGAGCACAGCGGGTCAAGATGGCCGCTCTCCGCAGAGCGACGCCCACGCCACCGGCGTGCTAGTCGGCCCATTCCCCCGAAGGGAACATCTCTAGCTTCCTAGCTTCCTCCGTAGGTCGCAGGCTGTCGCCTCATGACCTACTTAACAGACGGCGTCATAACACACATCAGGGTTCACGCTCTGCCGCCTGGCCCCCACCCAGGCACCACTGAAGCCCCCCAGGGGACAGCTCTCCAGCACCACAATTAACAAGACGCCCTCGACACCATGCAGAGCTCCACAACGGAGGTCCGGGGAGGAGACACTGATGGTGTAGGGTTGATGGTGTAGTGTTGATGGTGTAGGGCTGATGGTGTAGGGTTGATGGTGTAGGGCTGATGGTGTAGGGTTGATGGTGTAGGGTTGATGGTGTAGGGTTGATGGTGTAGGGCTGATGGTGTAGGGCTGATGGTGTAGGGTTGATGGTGTAGTGTTGATGGTGTAGGGCTGATGGTGTAGGGCTGATGGTGTAGGGCTGATGGTGTAGGGTTGATGGTGTAAGGCTGATGGTGTAGGGCTGATGGTGTAGGGATGATGGTTTAGTGTTGATGGTGTAGTGTTGATGGTGTAGGGTTGATGGTGTAGGGATGATGGTGTAGGGCTGATGGTGTAGGGCTGATGGTGTAGGGATGATGGTGTAGGGATGATGGTGTAGGGATGATGGTGTAGGGCTGATGGTGTAGGGTTGATGGTGTAGTGTTGATGGTGTAGGGCTGATGGTGTAGGGTTGATGTGTAGGGCTGATGGTGTAGGGCTGATGGTGTAGGGCTGATGGTGTAGGGATGATGGTTTAGTGTTGATGGTGTAGTGCTGATGGTGTAGGGCTGATGGTGTAGGGCTGATGGTGTAGGGTTGATGGTGTAGTGTTGATGGTGTAGGGCTGATGGTGTAGGGCTGATGGTGTAGGGCTGATGGTGTAGTGTTGATGGTGTAGGGTTGATGGTGTAGTGTTGATGGTGTAGGGTTGATGGTGTAGGGCTGATGGTGTAGGGCTGATGGTGTAGGGCTGATGGTGTAGGGTTGATGGTGTAGGGCTGATGGTGTAGTGTTGATGAAGTAAAAGGTTCAGTGTCTGACGTGTTCCATACAATGAGTCTACAGGGTTACATGATGGGGGAGGACAGGATAAGAGAGGAGGAGTGGAGGAGAGGAGGAAGGGGAGATCACAACAGGCTTCCCAGCCAGAACAGGGACCACCGAGCAGAAGGCTGGAAGGTGGAGGACCACCGAGCAGAAGGCTGGAAGGTGGAGGACCACCGAGCAGAAGGCTGGAAGGTGGAGGACCACCGAGCAGAAGGCTGGAAGGTGGAGGACCTACCACCCAGATGTTGGAGCGCGCCTGCAGCTCGGCGTTCACGCGGTACCCCCCGAAGTCCGAGTCCACCTCCAGACCGGCTGACTTGGCCAGGTCCACGCTGGGCTCCAGCCCCACCGCTGCCACCAGGTGGTCGGTGCTCACCTGTGGACCGGGACACCGTCAGAGACGCCTCGCTGAAGCTCGTCACAGCTCCGAGACGACAGGTCCGTGCTCTAGAGACATACCACGCGACCGTCCTTCAGCTGGATCTGGACCTGGTCATCCTTGAAGCTGACGGACTTCACCAGGGCCTCGGCTAGCACCTTCACACCCTCTGGAGACACAGGGAGAGGTTCAGTGGAGCCGCTCCAGTGTTGGCATTAGTGGAGCTGAAGACCATCTCATGACAACACCGCACACTACTTGAACATTTCAATTAACAAAACATCCCAAACATTCTTCCCATTAGGCTCGTATTCATTTTGAATATTTGTTTTTGCAGTCCGTTAATGCAAGAAAAGCTTGCAAGAACATAAACGCTGGTCAGCAGCCTGGGTTCCCATGACGACCTCAGGTGGTCGTTGTGACTGGGCGGTCACCTTTCTTGACTTTCTGGGTGGTCCAGTTGCTGAGGTACTCAGGGAGGACCTTCCCCATGTTGCCCTTCTCTGGGAACATCTGCACCACCTCCAGCCCTGAGTCAGCAGCTGGAGGGAGAAGAGGATGAAGAGACAAGGACAGGACAGACGGATGAGGTGGACGGCGGTCAGTGTTCAGGTAAAACACGCTGCTGCAGTGAGCTCATGATGATGACATCATGCAGAGAATGAGGGGGTGGTCTTACATCTCCTGCCCAGAGCGCAGGCCAGCTCACTGCCCAGGAAGCCTCCTCCCACGATGGTGATGGACTTCACCCTCCTGGACACGCTGTCCAGCACCTTGAAGTCCTCCACCTGGAACACATCGCCCACTCCTTTAACCACCAGGCAGCAACAATGTCTTCCATCTTTGAGGCGGTACACGGCACTCTGGTGGCAGTGCGCTGCCCTCTAGTGGTGGCCCCTCCCCTCCAGCACTGGCCCCTCCCCTCCACCTGCAGCCCCTCCCCTCTAGCGGTGGTTCACTGACCTTGCGGAACAGAGTGGTCCTCTTCATCACCTCCTCTCCGGCTCGCTCAATCACCTGCAGGTTCCTGGGGACTCCACCTACAAGGGGAGGAGCCAACAGGAGTTGGGAGGAGTCTTCCAGGTTGGGGCGGGGTCTAGACGGCTGTGTTATAAAATGTGAGCTCACCTGTAGCGATCAAACATTTATCGTAGGAAATCTCCGTGTTGTCATCCAGCTGCACTTTGTTCCCCCTCACGTCCATGTGCACCACCTGGTGGTGTCAGAACCACAACTTTAACCACGTCATCACCCTCACACCATCAGCTTGGAGGTGAAAGGTCGCGAGACGCACCTTCTTCCCGGTGAGCACGGCCACGCCTCCGTGGGGGGTGGCGGCCAGCTCCTCAGGGCTGACGTAGAACGAGGGAGGCTGGAAGTAGATGCTGACAACACAACAAAACAGTTAGTACAAATGGAGGAGGAGGAGGAAGAGGAGGAGGAGGAAGTGAGGTTGTGTGTGAGAAAGCAGGAGGAGAAGAGGGAGGGTAAGAAGAAGAGGTTTATACAAGAGAAGGCAATGAAGGAGGCGAGGATGAAGAGGAGGAGGAGGAGACGAGGAGGCCTCACCTCCTCTCCTTCCCGTTCCACTGCTTGAAGCGCAGTGTGTCGGTGACCGCAGGGTCATCGGAGAACCACAGCTCCTTGGAGAGCGGAGGTCTCATGTAGGGCAGGTCCGCCTCCTCCGTCACGATCAGGACCTGTGGGGGACAACCCCAGTTAGCTCCGTCACCTCTACCGTCACCTCCTCCATCACGTGCTACCGTGGCAACAGGAGCCCACCTTGGCGCCAGGGTCGCGGGCGCGGATGGAGCGGGCCGCCGCGAAAGACGCGGTGCCTCCTCCAATCAGAAGGTAGGGGGCGTGGCCTGGCACCACAGGTAGGCTGGCAGCAGGTTCCGCTGAGGGGGGAGAGACAGAGACAGAGAGAGAGGTAAGAGGTCAGAGAGAGAGGGGGGGGGGGGGGGGGAGAACTCAATGCCTGAGCCACTAAACAAGAACGATGACCTGACCACCTGAAGACCAAAGGATGCTTAGCTCCTGAAAACAACCAGATGAGGAAGTGGATTATAAAATCAAGGGAAAAAAAGGAGTGAATTCAAGTTGAATGAGAACACAGTGAACAGGAGATGAGCTTTAACCATTAGCAGCTGTAGCCAGGTAGCTCCACCGCTGGAACCACAAGAAGATGGTAGAGGAAGGAACAAGAAGAAGGAACAATCAAAGGACCCCGAGACGTGGGGTCTCCTCCTCTCCTTACCACTCTCTGCTCCGACGGCGGGGTCCGGTTCTACTGCAGCGGGTTCTACTGCAGGGGGTTCTAGAGCAGTGGGTTCTACTGCAGGGGGTTCTAGAGCAGCGGGTTCTAAAGCAGCAGGTTCTAGAGCAGCAGGTTCTTGAACAGCAGGTTCTTGAACAGCAGGTTCTACTGCAGCAGGTGATTCTACTACAGCAGGAGGTTCTGCAGCAGCTGGTTCTACTGTAACAGGTTCTGCAGCAGCTTGTTCTACCGTAGCAGGTTCTGCAGTAGCCAGTTCTGCAGCAGCTTGTTCTACTGTAGCAGGTTCTGCAGCAGCTGGTTCTACTTCGGGTTCCGGTGCGCTTTCTGTTTGCAGGAGCGGAAGATATTAGGAAGTCAAGACAAGCAGAGCAGCAGGAGGTAACGGGGCTTGTACATCACAATGTATCATGGGAGTTTTTATTGGCGATGGCAGTTTGACAGAACCCAAGAGAGTTGCAGTACTGCAGAGTTCTGTATTAATGTAAAGTTTCACTGCGTCGTGGAAAACTGTGGCCTTGTCAAACAATACCCCGATCACCGTTAACTACAGAACATGACTACCAGGAGGGAGAGGGGTGAGGGTCTCACCCCTCTCCAGGAGGGAGAGCGGTAAGACTCTCACCCCTCCAGGGTCTCCACAGCAGGTGCCTCGGACAGAGGAGCAGCTTCTGTTAGCACAGCGGTGATCAGCTGTCATACTCTGGTTCTACATTCCACTGTCATACCCTTGTTCTACGTTCCGCTGTCATAATCTGGTTCTACGTTCCGCTGTCATACCCTGGTTCTATGTTCCGCTGTCATACCCTGGTTCTACGTTTCGCTGTCATACCCTGGTTCTACGTTCCGCTGTCATACACTGGTTTTACATTTCACTGTGATGCCCTGGTTCTACGTTCCGCTGTCATACGCTGGTTCTACGTTCCACTCACACTTTTCCCTAAGACTCTGAGTTTAGCAGAGGACCTACGCTGTGTGCCCTGACGGAGGTCCTTACCGCTGTGGACCACCGGCTCGGCAGCCGGTTCCACCGGTTCCACCGCGCCTGCTTCTGGGAGCTGATGGGCGGCTAGGGGAGCTGGAAGAACACGTCTCTCCTGTTACTGGAGGCAGGAGGCGCCCCCTGCTGCGTGCAGACTGTACTCACATGCAGCGTGCAGGGCATGCGACTGCAGAGCGCAGCACAGGGGGCTTCACCAGGGTGTTCACCAGAGGGGTTCACCAGAGGGGTTCACCAGGGGGTTCACCAGAGAGGTTCACCAGGGTGTTCACCAGAGGGGTTCACCAGAGGGGTTCACCAGAGAGGTTCACCAGAGGGGTTCACCAGAGAGGTTCACCAGAGAGGTTCACCAGAGGGGTTCACCAGAGGGGTTCACCAGAGGGGTTCACCAGAGGGGTTCACCAGGGTGTTCACCAGAGGGGTTCACCAGGGTGTTCACCAGAGGGGTTCACCAGGGTGTTCACCAGAGGGGTTCACCAGAGGGGTTCACCAGAGGGGTTCACCAGAGGGCTTTACCAGAGAGGTTCACCAGGGTGTTCACCAGAGGGGTTCACCAGAGAGGTTCACCAGAGGGGTTCACCAGAGAGGTTCACCAGAGGGGTTCACCAGGGTGTTCACCAGAGGGGTTCACCAGAGGGGTTCACCAGAGGGGTTCACCAGAGGGTACCGTGGCAACAGGAGCCCACCTTGGCGCCAGGGTCGCGGGCGCGGATGGAGCGGGCCGCCGCGAAAGACGCGGTGCCTCCTCCAATCAGAAGGTAGGGGGCATGGCCTGGCAGAGAGGTTCACCAGAGGGGTTCACCAGAGGGCTTCTCCAGAGAGGTTCACCAGGGTGTTCACCAGAGGGGTTCACCAGAGAGGTTCACCAGAGGGGTTCACCAGAGGGGTTCACCAGAGAGGTTCACCAGGGTGTTCACCAGAGAGGTTCACCAGAGGGGTTCACCAGGGTGTTCACCAGAGGGGTTCACCAGAGGGGTTCACCAGAGAGGTTCACCAGAGGGGTTCACCAGAGAGGTTCACCAGA
Source organism: Urophycis tenuis (assembly GCA_036785325.1). Lineage (NCBI taxonomy): Eukaryota > Metazoa > Chordata > Actinopteri > Gadiformes > Phycidae > Urophycis > Urophycis tenuis. The sequence continues at coordinate 3,398,792 of JAXIVH010000012.1, read as the reverse complement.
GAGGTTCACCAGGGTGTTCACCAGAGGGGTTCACCAGAGGGGTTCACCAGAGAGGTTCACCAGAGGGGTTCACCAGAGAGGTTCACCAGAGGGGTTCACCAGAGGGGTTCACCAGAGGGGTTCACCAGAGGGGTTCACCAGAAGGGTTCACCAAATGGTTCACCAGGGGGTTTGAAGGACTTAAAGGAGAGGTTTGACCGAGGCGGTGGTTTGACATTCATCTGGTAACGAGGGTTGCTTATATCCACCACCTACGTTCTGCAGACCAAAGTGCTTATGGATATGGTAGAGTAGCCCACATGTAACCACTTCATGAACAATGTAAATAGACATTTCTGTTTGTTAACAATGCGTAGAAAGATGAGTTTGTATGTGAAACCTCATGGCTCCATCACTGGGGATGGAGCCATGGTGGTAAGATCACAGTACAGAGTCTCCATGTGGACCTCCTGCTAGGGGTCACCCTGAAGCCCCCACTTAAGACACCCTGTTGTTCACATTCAGGGCAGAGAAGAAAGTGTTGTGGAGTGTGCTGTGAAAGAACGGACAGAAACACAGGGAGGAACGCTCCAGGACCAGCACCAGGACCAGCACCAGACAGCCTGGTTAGGCCCACCCCATGCACATAGCCTGGGGGGAGGGGTTAGTGAGGGAGGGGTTAGTGAGGGAGGGGTTAGTGAGGGAGGGGAGGGAATGCACAAGGCGCCCCCCAGTGGAGGAGAGAGAGAGCAGCCTCTTGTGGTCACCATGCAACACTGAAGTCACTGTACAGTGAGACATGCTGGGGCTTCATGTTCAGAACACTGCAGCTACACCTGCACACTCACAGCGCTGCATTAAGCACTGCCAACACACTATACTTAAAACAGTGCTTAACTCTTTAAGTAAAGAAGGCTGACTTGCCCCTCTGCTTCCATCTACTCTCATCTAGTCTGAAAACCTTCAGTACTGGAATGAGACTAGAAAAGCATCCAACATAAAATGACTCCTGAATCAGGAATCAGGATACACTCAACAGGCCGCTGGACTGGATGCAGTCTCTTGATTGTCAAACTGAACCACTGCAGCCATTGGGCTCAGCTTTCATAGTTCAGTTTATACATCTGACACACTTTGTAAACCAACCCACCAAACGCTGTAACGCTGTTCTTACAGTGTTGGGAGTTGAGGTTCTGATGATACCTCACTCCTCTGGTCATGAGGGCCCAGACATGACCTCCTCACATGAGGGCCAGACATGACCTCCTCACATGAGGCCCAGACATGACCTCCTCACATGAAGCCCAGACATGACCTCCTCACATGAGGCCCAGACATGACCTCCTCACATGAGGCCCAGACATGACCTCCTCACATGAGGCCCAGACATGACCTCCTCACATGAGGCCCAGACATGACCTCCTCACATGAGGCCCAGACATGACCTCCTCACATGAGGCCCAGACATGACCTCCTCACATGAGGCCCAGACATGACCTCCTCACATGAGGCCCAGACATGACCTCCTCACATGAGGCCCAGACATGACCTCCTCACATGAGGCCCAGACATGACCTCCTCACATGAGGCCCAGACATGACCTCCTCACATGAGGCCCAGACATGACCTCCTCACATGCAGGTGGAGACAGAGAGCCAGACTACCTGTGCTGTCTTCGCTGGAGGTAGAGGCCGAGGGCTCCTCGGCTGGGACTAGGGTCTCTGTGCTTGGGGCTGCTGGGGCCTCCTCGACTGGGGCCTCCTCTACTGCTGGGGCCTCCTCGACTGGGGCCTCCTCTACTGCTGGGGCCTCCTCTACTGGGGCCTCCTCTACTGGGGCCTCCTCTACTGCTGGGGCCTCCTCTACTGCTGGGGCCACCACCTCCTCCAGGGGCTCCACTGGGGGGGCCTCCGTCTCCGGAGCTGCAGGCATAAAATAACACGAGGGATAGAGTAGAACTTAGAGAGTAGAATACAGTAGAACAGAGGAAGATAGACAGTAGAGTAGGACAGATAACACAATAGAGTAGACCAGACTAGACTAGAGCATACAGTGAAGTAAATAAGGTGAATGAGTCATTTCAAAATGGCTTGATCCTCTGAGCCCATCAGAGCAGCTCACCAGAGTGTTGTGTCTGGATGTAGGAGTCCTGCTGGGACAGCGTGGGCCTGGAGGCCATCTCTATGCGGTCCTCGTATCGTGCTTTATCTCCCTTCAGCATCCGGTAGGCCTGTTACAAAGCCTTGTTAACACCACAACCTCTGCACCCTGCTGTGACAGGTACAACAGCTGTGAGCTGCTTTAACATGGAGGGTCTATCAGCCCTGTCTCTTGAGAGACATAATGACACAACGTGGGGCCACGAATCATTCTCTTAAATACTTTGTGAAGCCTCAGATTCTGAATGAAAATGTTGAGCGAATGCTGGAAGAAAACAACACACACACACACACACACACACACACTCACACACACTCACACACACTCACATAGACCCCACATCCCACGGTGGCCCCTCCCATCAGCAGGAAGTACATGGTGTTCTGCCCCCCGCCGCCGCCGCCCCCTCCGGCCCCCGCGGACATGGCGGCCGTGGGTACATGGCAGGGCCCCGCCCCCCGCCGGCCTGCAGGACACACATGACACACACATCAACAGGACTAACACACTGCAGTAACAACATCATCACCAGCTCTCCACCAGTGTGTTGGACTAGGACACACACGTTAAAAGTTCATTGGAAACACACACACACACACACACACACACACACACACACACACACACAGGTTAAACGTTCATTGGACACACACACACACACACACACACAGGTTAAATGTATGCTAAGAACAACAGGGTCACCTGTGTGAACTTCTAACCGCAGTGCATACATAACACTGACCTAACTCACTGTGATGCGACACCTAGACTACGTCTGCTACCGTTCACCTGGACCACTGGGGTCGCCTGCGCCTCCCCGTCTCCTCATGCCCTGCTCCTCCAGGAGGAGCCTCAGAGCGGACACCAGGTGGACTCCTTACCCGTCTTGCTCGCTGCGTGCCGCCGGCACAGCGCCGCTGAGGACCGGCCAAGGGGCGCCAGCCTGTTCCATACACTCCTACATTTCAGCATGGTTCTCCGGGTCGAGTTCAGCGAGGTTCTACACGGCCAGCACCAAGAGACAAGCGGGGTCCACTGGGAGAGAAGCGACTGGTTGTTGGTCGCAGGTCGCTGGTTGCAGGCTGCAGACGTCAAGGCCAGAGACAGGTCACACGGGACAGATGCATGATGGGTAAAATCCCAGAGACCACTTTGAGGAACGCATGCGCACAACGCGCAACGCACAACTACATTTAGATAATAAATTGCGTGAAAACGTGTCTGGTTATCGTTTTCTTTTCTTTTCTATAATATTTGTTATTTTATTTTTAATACCTCTGCCCGGTATTTGATATATGTATGTTACTTCCTTTCTACTTCCCTAATTTCCTTTATAGGATTTATTAGATTTATAGGCCTATTTTACAACTTCTCCTCGAATCCTACCCCTTTACGGTACTTTATATCCCACATTCTGTGTTTGACATTATGATGTTGTTTGTTGTGTAACGTTTAAATTTCTTATGTCACTGTCCTTCCTCTCCGGTGGTGTTCTGCAGTGTTCTGGACGCGCTGATCCACTGCTGCCCCCTGCTGGCGAAGCGTCAGGCGCGTCTACAGGTTTATCAAACTCCTGTAGTCGTCAGAGAGTTTTATATGTTTGATTAGAATCACTACACTTAACATCCGTTTTTTAGGTATGTAACGTAAATATTCATTTTTTGGTACATTTATTTTTTTGTTGACTTGTTTTGTAACTTTTGAACTCAAATTTAAAATACAAATGACATTTTAAATGTGTATCTCTTTTTTTAAAGATGTGTCTCTTGTGTCACATGGCAGATTGATAAACAGTTTGTCATGGATCACACCCCCACCTGCTGGCCTCATTGTATGACTCCTTCTGTCACACCCAAAGTTCCATCTGGAAAAGTCCCATCACAGCGTATCTTGTCTTGTCAGTTTGAGATGACAGATGAGGTGATTCCATTACAATACAACACAAAAGGATGAACTCGCAACACTTAAATTACAACTGAAGCCACAATGGTCCAAATTGTGGACCATTTATTATGTCTGTGTGTGTGTGTGTGTGTGTGTGTGTGTGTGTGTGTGTGTGTGTGTGTGTGTGTGTGTGTGTGTGTGAAGGTCGTTGATGGGCTTGTGAACAGTGTCTGTCTGTCTCTGTCTCTGTCTCTCTCTCTCTCTCTCTCTCTCTCTCTCTCTCTCTCTCTCTCTCTCTCTCTCTCTCTCTCTCTCTCTCTCTCTCTCTCTCTCTCTCTCTCTCTCTCTCTCTCTCTCTCTCTCTCTCTCTCCCTCCCTCTCTCTACCAACCCCTTCGACTTCCTCTTCTTGTATTTGGTAAGCACAACAAGTGAACACAGGATGTGCTGATCTGGCTCAGTGTAGCAGCGGCAGCAGTGATAGTAGTCATAGTGTTAGCAGCTGTAGTGGTGATCCTGGCAGTGATACTGGTAGTGAGACGAGTGGTCTTGGAGAGGACAAGATGAGTGCTGGAGACGTGGTGTGTACAGGCTGGCTGATTAAGTCCCCCCCGGAGAAGAAGCTCAAGAGATTTGTGAGTACGGGGGTCGGGGGAACATGGGTTGGTGGGCTTCCTGGCAGAACTCTCTTCACACTGGGAGCGGTTTGTGTGTGTGTGTGTGTGTGTGTGTGTGTGTGTGTGTGTGTGTGTGTGTGTGTGTGTGTGTGTGTGTGTGTGTGTGTCTGTGTGTGAAGGTCGTTGATGGGCTTGTGAACAGTTAGAAGTGTTTCTGCTGGTAAAGGACAGAGTGCAGCAGCTGTTGTGATGGTGCACTGCTGGAGTGTGGACATTGGGACGTCCCCCAGAGAAGAGACAGAACCCACAGAGAGACAGGACCCACAGGCCATCAACACGTCCCTTTAGCTCTGCACAGGTCACTCATATAAATAGAGATATAGTTCATTCCTGGAGTTAATCTCAGAACACCTTTGAACCCTAGATTTGTTAGATGGTGTCAGAGCAAGTGAATGGACAGGTCTCTCTCTCAGTGTGGAGCAGTTGGTTGAAGCAGTAAACGGCGGAGGGAGTCAGCTCTTTACACAACCTGACGAGCAGAAATAGTGTGCGTGATGAGTCTGACTGCTCCTACTTCCTCTTTGAGGCTGGGTTGTTTTTCAGAAAGAGGTTGTGTTAGGGCACCAAAGGGCAGGAAAGGCGAGTGCACCAAAAGAAAGGTTTCAGACGCGTCCTCAGAGCACAGGGGAGACCGGAGACACCTCAAGGGAGGGATTACGGGGACATTGGGACAACAGTCATCAGGGACAACAGTCATCAGGGACAACAGTCACCAGGGACAACAGTCATCAGGGACAACAGTCATCAGGGACAACAGTCACCAGGGACAACAGTCACCAGGGACAACAGTCACCAGGGACAACAGTCACCAGGGACAACAGTCATCAGGGACAACAGTCATCAGGGACAACAGTCATCAGGGACAACAGTCACCAGGGACAACAGTCATCAGGGACAACAGTCATCAGGGACAACAGTCATCAGGGACAACAGTCATCAGGGACAACAGTCACCAGGGACAACAGTCATCAGGGACAACAGTCACCAGGGACAACAGTCTACGAACTCCACCTATAAGTGATAAGGTTGCATAGAGAAGTATTTAATCTCAGTACAAACAAAGAGTTATAGTTAGACAGGGTCAAATCGACTGCATTTTGTATTTGTTTAAATCTAAACCACAGGAGAGTCATTTGTCTATTGGTATAAAAATACATAAACGAAATTGGCAACCTTAACTCCACTTGAGTAATGTCAACCCCCAATAACAACAGCTTATCTGTCCAAGTGCTTCCTGTTTCAACAGTTCTTCTTAAAGAAATGGCCAATGCACATAAGGGTAAAGGGGCATTTAGCAGAAGCTTTTGTCCAAAGCGACTTACAATCACTACATTTGTGGGGCTCCACATGTGGACAGTTGGAGGAGGGATCGCGGGGATCGAACCGCCGACCCTACGGTCAGTGGACGACCCACTCTGTCCACCCGCTCTACCCACTGAGCTACATTATACATTTATACAATGTACAGCATTATACATTATATAAATGTACAAGCAACAGTGTGAAGATTCTTTTAAGATTCTTAGTGTGTGTGTGTGTGTGTGTGTGTGTGTGTGTGTGTGTGTGTGTGTGTGTGTCTGTGTGTGTGTATGTGTGTGTGTGTGTGTGTGTGTGTGTGTGTGTGTGTGTGTGTGTGTGTGTGTGTGTGTGTGTGTGTGTTTCTAGTGACGTGTGTTTCTGTTTTTGTTTTGTCGACTCCAGCAGATTGTTGGAGTGCTCACACAACACATTGGTTACTGAATACGAGAGACAACTTCCTATTCTCTGTTCTTCTGGGAAACTTCATGAGATGTTTCCGCTTAGCAAACCAGAAAGAGAGAGAGAGAGAGAGAAACAGACAGACAGAAAGACACACACACACAGGCAGACACACAGAAACACAGACACACAGACAGAGACTTAAAAGTGAGGCTTGTGAAGGAGGTCATTTGAGAGTAAAGGGCTCGGCTGATAATATTGATAACTAATGAGTAAGTAGTCTGGTTGGAGGGATGGTGTCTGTCTGTGAGTAATGATGAGCTAGAGAACACTGAGGTAAGCTCTGTGTGTGTGTGTGTGTAAGACATGTAAACACTCGCTGTGAAACCAGCTGATCACCTCCTCCACCCCCTCATCCTCCTCCTCCTCCTCCCCCCTCCTCCTCCCCCTCTTCCCCCTCTCCCCTCACCTCTCCCCCCTGCACCACCTCATCCTCCAACTTCCAGACAGTAAAGACAGGTCATTAAGGAGCAGGTAGGGGTTAGACAGTACAGAGACAGGTCATTAAGGAGCAGGTAGGGGTTAGACTTTACAGAGACAGGTCATTAAGGAGCAGGTAGGGGTTAGACAGTACAGAGGCAGGTCATTAAGGAGCAGGTAGGGGTTAGACAGTACAGAGATAGGCCATTAAGGAGTAGGTAGGGGTTAGACAGTACAGAGACAGGCCATTAAGGAGCAGGTAGGGGTTAGACAGTACAGAGACAGGTCATTAAGGAGCAGGTAGGGGTTAGACAGTACAGAGACAGGTCATTAAGGAGCAGGTAGGGGTTAGGCAGTACAGAGACAGGTCATTAAGGAGCAGGTAGGGGTTAGACTGTACAGAGACAGGTCATTAAGGAGAAGGTAGGGGTTAGACAGTACAGAGACAAGTACTTTAGGAGCAGGTAGGGGTTAGATAGTGCAGAGACAGGTCATTAAGGAGCAGGTAGGGGTTAGACAGTACAGAGACAGGTCATTAATGAGCAGGTAGAGGTTAGAGGGTACAGAGACAGGTCATTAAGGAGCAGGTAGGGGTTAGACAGTACAGAGACAGGTCATTAAGGAGCAGGTAGGGGTTAGACGGTACAGAGACAGGTCATTAAGGAGCAGGTAGGGGTTAAACAGTACAAAGACAGGTCATTAAGGAGCAGGTAGGGGTTAGACAGTACAGAGACAGGTCATTAAGGAGCAGGTAGGGGTTAGACAGTACAGAGACAGTTAATTAAGGAGCAGGTAGGGGTTAGACAGTACAGAGACAGTTCATTAAGGAGCAGGTAGGGGTTAGACAGTACAAAGACAGGTCATTAAGGAGCAGGTAGGGGTTAGACAGTACAGAGACAGGTCATTAAGGAGCAGGTAGGGGTTAGACAGTACAGAGACAGGTCATTAAGGAGCAGGTAGGGGTTAGGCAGTACAGAGACAGGTGATTAAGGAGCAGGTAGGGGTTAGACAGTACAGAGACAGGTCATTAAGGAGAAGGTAGGGGTTAGACAGTACAGAAACCGGTCATTAAGGAGCAGGTAGGGGTTAGACAGTACAGAGACAGGTCATTAAGGAGCAGGTAGGGGTTAGACAGTACAGAGACAGGTCATTAAGGAGCAGGTAGGGGTTAGACAGTACAGAGACAGTTAATTAAGGAGCAGGTAGGGGTTAGACAGTACAGAGACAGTTCATTAAGGAGCAGGTAGGGGTTAGACAGTACAAAGACAGGTCATTAAGGAGCAGGTAGGGGTTAGACAGTACAGAGACAGGTCATTAAGGAGCAGGTAGGGGTTAGACAGTACAGAGACAGGTCATTAAGGAGCAGGTAGGGGTTAGGCAGTACAGAGACAGGTGATTAAGGAGCAGGTAGGGGTTAGACAGTACAGAGACAGGTCATTAAGGAGAAGGTAGGGGTTAGACAGTACAGAAACCGGTCATTAAGGAGCAGGTAGGGGTTAGACAGTACAGACAGGTCATTAAGGAGCAGGTAAGGGTTAGACAGTACAGAGACAGGCCATTAAGGAGCAGGTAGGGGTTAGACAGTACAGAGACAGGCCATTAAGGAGCAGGTAGGGGTTATCTTATCTCTTCTAGGATGCCTACAGGTAGACTGGGGACGTTGGGGATCAAACCCAGAACCTTTCAGCAGGGAGTCCAGAGAGCCTGGAGTCTAGCCTCTCCACCTTATTATTGTTGTTGTCCCGGTGGTCCGGTACCCCTAGACCTGGAGGAAGCGCTGGTTCGTGTTGCGGCGCGGCCGGATGAGTGGGAACCCGGACGTGCTGGAGTACTACCAGAGCCAGACAGCCCGGAAGCCGCTCCGCACCATCGACCTGGGGGAGTGCCAGGTGCTCACGCAGACCGGGGGTCTGCTGCTCAAGAGGTCCCTCCACCAGAAGTTCCCCTTCATCGTCAAGACGTCGGCGCGTGTCTTCTACCTGGTGGCCAAGACCGAGGAGGAGAAGAACGTCTGGATCGACCGCATCGGGCAGATCTGCCGCTGTGGAGCGCTGAAGGATGCAGCGGGTAGGAGTCTGACCGGGGGGCCGCCAGGGGTCCTGCAGGAGCAGAGGGGAGTCAGGGGTCCTGCAGGAGCAGAGGGGAGTCAGGGGTCCTGCAGGAGCAGAGGGGAGTCAGCGGTCCTGCAGGAGCAGAGGGGAGTCAGGGGTCCTGCAGGAGCAGAGGGGAGTCAGGGGTCCTGCAGGAGCAGAGGGGAGTCAGGGGAGAGTAGAGTAGACTTTACTGTATGAAATCTCTACTCTAAAGTAAAGACAGCAGGGTAGAGTAGAAGACACCAGACTGTGTTACAGTAGGGCTGCGTAGAGAATAGAGTAGATAAAGTATACCAGAACGGACTACACTACGGTACAGTAAAGTAAGGAGAGTAGTAGTACACAACAGCAGTCAGTAGAGTGTACATATCAGAGGAGAGTACATATCAGAGGAGAGTACAGAAGAGTCTATAGTGACTGATATTAATTCACCTCATTTTGATTTTGATAAAGTGTTTTTAGAATGTCCGCTTTGGCTTTCAATTACTTCTCTCGTGAGGGTTTATTTAGGAAACTTCTACAGTGTGAGGAAATCTAGTGTACAGTGAGGAAATCTAGTCTACAGTGAGGAAATCTAGTCTACAGTGTGAGGAAATCTAGTCTACAGTGAGGAAATCTAGTCTACAGTGTGAGGAAATCTAGTCTACAGTGAGGAAATCTAGTCTACATTGTGAGGAAATCTGGTCTACAGTGAGGAAATCTAGTCTACAGTGTGAGGATATATATCCCACAGTTTAACTGCAGTGGAAGGTGTGTCGACAAGAGTCACAGTTGCTGGCCAAGGCGTCTGTTTGTCCTCTGCATGAGGGAGATAACAATGCTGTGCTTTCCACAGATTCAAATCTACTCACAATGAAGACATGCATGATCCTCCGATGTTGTCACTCATCACACTGACACATGAATCACAATGAGAGCTCCTGCAGAGCGGTACAGGGTCACAGGTTAGGGGTTCTCTGCTCTTCTGTAAGCTCGGCGCGGTGGCCTACCACTAGCGTGTTCACAGGAAGAGCTGTGGTCTGCAGTGTGGGATTCTGCTGAAGCAGCAGATATAGCTCACAGGATTCCGAGAAGGCGAGCTCTGAAGAAGGACAACAAGGCAGACGATGACAGCGGTCTACATGAGATCGTTACTCCTCACCATGTCTTGTCCCTCAGTGCTTCATGTATATTAGTAACATTGGTCATAGAACTCATTTAGAAGTGTTATGTACTTTTGAGTCTCACTCTCTTTCTCAATATCTGTCTCTGTTCATCTGGCTGTATCTCTCACTCTGCCCATGTCACCATCTCTCACTCTCTATATGTCACCATCTCTCACTCTCTATATGTCACCATCTCTCCTTCTCTCGCACTATCTCTCCTCTCTCGCACTCTATCTATCTAAAGCTGGGGTAAGTTTCAACTTCAGCGTATGCATGAAAATCATTCCCCCAAAGTCACAAGTGAATGAACATCTGTTAATCTTCGTGAATAAACGTGAAGACGATAAAGAATCTGTCAGAAATGAGCAGGAGAACACAGCAGGGAGAGAAAGACAAAGTCATCCTGACACAGCTCAACATTTAGAGAGATAGACCTATGGTGTACCTTAACACTCTAAATCTCTCTGTCTCTCTCTCTCTCTCTCTCTCTCTCTCTCTCTCTCTCTCACTCTCTCTCTCTCTCTCCCTCTCAGAGAGCTCAGATGAAGGCTTCCCCCACACCCCAACCCCAACCAACCATTCCCCCACCGCGTTCCCCCCGGACCCCCAGGTCACCCAGGACCCCCTCCAGGAGCCGGGCCAGCCTCTGGACTACCTCTTCCTGTCGCAGTGTGAGACCGGCCAACGGAGTGTCTGCATCAGCAGGTAGGTACCCTCCTCCCCCTCCACACACTGCATGACTATCTACAGGTTAGACTGAGGACTTTGGGGTTTACACCCAGAACCTTTGGCCTGGGAGAGAACCAGCCGAGTCGAGAATATAGTATCTTCAGTCATTTAGCAGTCAACTCTTCAGTCCTTTTACCAGTCCAAAGCAGTCGCTTTTATCCAAGGCGACTTTTTAATCTACTTTCAGATTCATTCTGACATTCAGGGTCATCCTGCTCACGAGACTGTGGGCACTGGGGATCGAACCCAGAACCTAACCAGCAGCCTCTGCTGTTTGTTCTGAACATTCCCTGGCAGGTGTGAGAGCTTCTCAACGTCTGACAGCTCTCTGGAGCTGCGGAGGTCTTCGGACCCCGAGGACAACCTGTCTTCCTACAGCTTCTCTTCCCCCCCGTCAAACCTCCCGCTGCACGGCCACGCCTTCAGACCCCCGCTCAGCGCCCCCTGCCCCCTGACCTTTGACCCGGCTGGCCTCCAGCCTTCGTCTTGCTCCTCCTCCTCCATCGCGCCGCAAGACTCCGCCCCGAGTGTCTTCCAGTTCCCGTCCTCCTTGCTGTGCACCAATCAGCATCCGGCCCCGCCCCTGCCCCCGAAGCCCTGCCACCAATCACAGATCAGCAGCCCATGGCTGGCCAGAGACCACTGTCGCTCCATCCCCAGGAGGATCTCCTTCTCTGGGCTGGACCACGCGTCCACCACAGGTAGGAGCAGCGGGGGGGGGGGGGGGGACAGGAGGAGGCACAGTGTCTCCCCGCAGCGCAGGGCTGAACGTTGTTGTCTGTCTCCTGCTGCAGGACACGCCGACTCCTTCTCCCTGGGGAACAAGAGGCTCAGCCTCAACCTGGTGAGATGTGGTCTTCAAGACGTTACCAACAGACAGACGGACACATTCCCTCATTAACATGTCTAATGTCATGTTACTCGTCCTGCCACCTGCAGCACCTCCTGACCCCGGCCCACCACGCTGTGCTCCTCCAGCCCCTGCAGCACTTCAGCCCGGCTGGGGCTCCCGGCGGCCCGGTGGAGGCCTACATGCCCAAGTCCACCGCCACGATGCAGGGCTCCATGGAGGCGTCTGACGGCTACCTCCCCATGAAGGCCCTGGGGGGGCCCAGTGTGGGGCTGGAGGCCCCCAGGGGCCACAGCCCTCTGGGGGGGCCACAGGAGGACCTCCTCCCCCCCCCGGTCCACAGACACCTCAAACCCCGGCAGAGAGGTGAGACAGATGACTTCTTCACTTTAGAGTAGAGTCAGAGAGTAGAGTACAGATATCAGAGTTGATAAACTTAATCCAAGTTTGGTAATTACTACAGATATCAGGTCCAATACTATTGACTCAGAAGAGCAGGAGAAGCTCAGAGTTTCATGTAGTGTAGTGTACTGAGAGTCAACATGATCCCAACTCTTATGATGATGTCATACCTCAGCAGCCCGACCTCCGCCCCTTGACCTTCGGGGCCTCTCCACCATCACAGAGTTCCCCACACAACCCCCCTCGGGCCAGCTGATGATGTCATTAGGGTGAGACGCCAATCACGGCACACACACGTATACACACACACACGCACACACATACGTAAACACACACGTACACACACACGCACGTACACACCCACACACGTACACACCCACACACGTACACACCCACACACGTACACACCCACACACGTACACACCCACACACGCAATCTGCTGATACATAACATGGAGGACAACAGAGAACAGATCCTCAGACAGACCAGTAACAGACCAGTAACAGACCAGTAACAGTCTGGACGACTAGTCACTAGACTTTTCTGCTCAATAGTTTGAACAAACCACCACATTTGATTGAGAGGCGAAAACAAACCATAAGATAGAATGTGAGATGAAGACTTCAGCTGGACTTACTTCCAGGAAAACTTAACTCCAATGTCATGGTTGGAATATCCATCAGGTAGCTGTTAAATGGGGAGGGAATAGTTACTCTCTCACTTACTTCAGTCCCCCTAACCTCATGTCTGATGTTGACGAAGAGTGTTTGTCCTGTGAACACAGCAACTCTCTGGTCCACTTTCGAAATGGTCCAACATATGAGAACGAAGAGGACCTGGACACAGATGACTGCTACACTCCAATGGTAATGAAACCTTCTTCATGTAAATATGAATATTCATGATGACCTGTCTCTGTACTGTCTAACCCCTACCTGCTCCTTAATGACCTTTCTCTGTACTGTCTAACCCCTACCTGCTCCTTAATGACCGGTCTCTGTACTGTCTAACCCCTACCTGCTCCTTAATGACCTGTCTTGGTACTGTCTAACCCCTACCTTCTCCTTAATGACCTGTCTCTGTATTGTCTAACCCCTACCTGGTCCTTAATGACCTGTCTCTGTACTGTCTAACCCCTACCTGCTCCTTAATGAACTGTCTCTCTAACCCCTACCTGCTCCTTAATGACCTGTCTCTGTACTGTCTAACCCCTACCTGCTCCTTAATGACCTGTCTCTGTACCTACCTGCTCCTTAATGATGTTAGTAGTTTGTTTGTTGTTCCACTGTTGTAATATTCGGTTTGAAAAAACATTTGCATTACTTTACTATCACACTACTCCAGTAGATCTGATTGATTGCTGAGTTCTTTCCATCTTACAGGAATCAAAGCTGTTGCATCACTCTGATGGCGCCCAGGGGTTGTGGACCAGGAGGTCAAATCTGGACTACCTCTTCCTCGACTTCAACTCTGCCTCTCCTTCTCCCGTGCAGAAGGTAGGTTCTCCTCTTCTCTCCAATTCTGTCTCATTTTTCTCACTGAAACAACTTATTCTGATTCTTATACAACTTATATAGATTCTTATGTGATGTAACGGTTTGTCCACCAGAAGGCGCTGTTGGTCGACGAGCACAAGGTGGATTACGTCAAGGTGGACGAGAAGAAAACCCAGGCCCTGCAGAGCACCAGGCTCGAGTGGACCGACGTCCGCCAGTCGATGACCTGAGAGCGGGGCAGAGCAGCGCCTTCTGCGGCCTGGGGGAGAGAGAACCAGATGCACTTTGATCCAATACATGATGAATATATGGACAACTTGACTTGAAACTCTTCAGTAAAATTCATTTCAGCAGAAGTCAAACGTGGCAGTTGGATGTGACCACTGTTCTGAGTTGTTGCATAGAGTGCCAGAGTGCATATGGATGTGCATGCAAGAAAAATTACCATCTTCAGGTTTTCATGTAAATGTTGTTTGATAATGAACTGTTAGTGTTTACAGAGTTTGGCCTTCAAAAATATTTTTAAACACCGTTTTTTTTTTCTAACAAAAATCCTTTACTGTAATTACTGTAATAATATATTATGTCACGTGAGACGTTTGATGGCTCTGTTCTTTATTTTGTGTATATTTTCCATATTCTCAGGTACATGAGATGAGTTCATGGATTAAATTGGGTTCTTATTGAACTAAACGTATATTTTCGTTGGCTCTCAGTATCTTCATTCTCAAAGAAACATAAAGAAGCATATAAAATATTCCATATTCCTCTTCCATAACATAAAACTATGATTTAATGATACCAACATGACAACACAACTTTGTGATGAACTGTACAGCCCGGGGTGTGCAGGGGGCGGGGCTAGTGGAGACACGTCATCACTACGCGCCCGCCAGTCTTTTTTCCAATGGGGAGAAAAGCGAGAGAAGAGAAGGGAAGATGTTGGGACACGGTGGAGCGCCCTGACGTGTGACGGAGCCACCCCACAGTTACACACCGTAAGTCCTCCCGTCCACCTCGTAGTCCCGAGGCCTCTCAGCCTCCGAGCTCCCCAACCCGCCGAGCTGAAGACCCCCAGGACTGGGTTAGCACGGTTAGCCTTTAGCCCCCAACAAACCGAGCCACTGTGGGACGAACTTAAAGTGAGTGATGATGTACAGCTTACTGCTGCATGGGTTCTGGACCACTGGGTTCTGGACCACTGGGTTCCGGACCACTGGGTTCCGGACCGGTGGGTCTCCAGGCCCTGTGGTTTAACATCGGGTGGAGGAGTAAGAGGATAGACATGAGGCACCCCACAGAGACATGAGTTAGTCAGGATATCGTCCATATTCCCGACATTACATTACATTACAAAGAGTTTGATATATACTCCTGAATATTGAAATAGAACAATATCACTGGTACTTTTTAATATTCAGTAGATCCCTTCAGTATAGTCTAATGCAGTACAATGTTTGCAAAGAAGCTGCACATGTGGCCCAACGTTGTATGATAGTTGCAATTATCATGAATGATATTTTTGTCCTCATGTCAGTTTAATTGCATACATTTTAAATATATTTAATTCCCACTCTACTAATTGTTTAGAAGGCAGTGTGGAGGCTGTGTACAAGAAGAGGACAAGCCTTTCATGCCGTGGGTCGTATTTGAAAGTCAATCAGATTTTTGTTTTATGTCAGGCCTCACCTTCAATGGACCTGCCGGACGACCGGACCTCAGCTGAGTCCTGGGCCGCCTGCCGCTGATGGACTCCCATGGCCGTCTGACCCATCGTGTGGATCTGGAGGAGACCACCATGGCGTCCTGCAAGTTGGACGAGCAGGAGGGCGAGACAAAGCGTCTAGCTGTGGCCTGTGAGCATCTGTCTGTCTGCAGTCTCCATGACCCCCTGGAGGACTGCCAGCCAGACCCCCTGGCCCCGCCCACCAAGACCCAGACGCCCGGAAAACTGCGGAGGACCGCCCTGAGATTCTTCGGTGTGCGTAAAAGCATTTGCCTTTTACCCGCCATATTTGGCGGGAGGAGCAAGAGTCAGACCAAGAAGCGAGTGGCGAAGAGCCAAACCCACGACGGCCTCAGCAACGCCGGCGGCCATGACAGCCCCGGCGGCGAGGGCGCCTCCGGGGGGCGCGGTGCGGCCCTGGGCCAGAGAGACGGGAGGTCAGACCAGAGGTCAGCGCACGGAGACTACGGCTTCCCCGCCGCTGAGCACAAGTCCCAGTCGTTCCCGCGGCAGAAGAAGGGATTGAGGGGTCTGTTCCACAGCATCCGGCTCCACAGAACCCCCAGGAGCGCCCAGGTGGAGAGCAACGAGATGGCGCCGCTGGCCACGCCCCCTCCTCCGCAGGAGGCGCCCGCCGCCGCTGAGGAGGACGCCGGCCAGTGTCTGGGGGGTCCGTCTTCACCCGAGGTGCCTGAGACGTCCAGCCACGTCGCCCCTGAATGTTACGACCGAGAGACAGCCCAGGAGGACGGCCTCGCGGGACCCCCCGGGTCCCCGGCCGCTCCGGGCCAGACCCCCGACGCCGCGGTGGCGGACCCGTCCGGCGAACCCCTCGACCGCCCCGCTGCGCCCGGCAAGGCGCGGCCGCAGCCCCGGGCAGCCCCCGGGGGGGAGGAGGAGGAGGAGGAGGAGGAGGAGGAGGAGGAGGAGCCGCCAGCCGGGGTGCAGCCCGCCGGCTCCTCGGACCGGCTGGACCTGATCCTGGAAGACGTGGCGTCGCTGAAGAGCTTCGACTCGCTCACGGGCTGCGGTGACATCACGGCGGACCAGGACGACGACAGCCTGGCGGAGAGCGGCGTGTCGGGGGAGCGCAGCCGCAGCGCCGGGAAGCGGGCGTCCTGCTGCCTCACCTACCAGGGCGGCGGCGAGGAGATGGCCTCGCCCGACGACCTGGAGGCCCACAGCCTGCGCCTCCTCTGGGGAGAAACCCCCGAGGAGGACGCCTTCTGCTCTGGCAGCACAGAGCCCGCCTCGGACCCCGCCAGCTCCCCGTGCTGCGCCCAGCGCTCCAGCGCCACGGACGCCTCCACCCTCACCCCGGACGCCCTGACTCCCCAGAGCGAGCGGCAGGAGTCGGTCCCCAACAGCGACGAGGGCTACTACGACTCCAGCACCCCGGGGCCTGAGGACCCACAGGAGAAGCTGCACAGGATGGGACAGACGGACAGAATACCGAGGGACAGCTACAGCGGAGACGCCCTCTATGAGCTGTTTGTCCCCGAGGAGAGTCTCATCAGTCCTCACTATGAGAATGGGTCCGGGCTTGTCGGTTCCGAGTCCTGCGGGTATGGACTGGGCTCAGAGGGTATGGCCGACTCGGCCTTTCTTCCCGACATGAACCCGTTGGAAATGGGGTCCAACCTCTATGAGGATCAGGAGTTTCCCAGTGTGTTTGATGCAGTCATGTGCAACAAATCCAAAGAATTTTCACCTTTTTCACAAGGCTGCTCTGGTGCACGCCCACCAGAAAACGCAAACCTGAATCTGAAAGCCCAGGAGTTCTTCAACAACAACAACAGCATCACCTTGGACGTATCCCATGACAACGGAAACACACTGGAACCGACTGAAAGGAAAGTCCAGCCCATCAACACAGACTCGTTTGGCAGCGTGGCAGATCCAGACTTCACGCGATTCTCCCCGACAGTGAGCGAAACAAAAGATGTGGAGGAGGAGAAGCCCCTCCCCCCCCTGTACCGCAGCGGCTCCCCGGGGCGTCGCCACGGCGATGAGGCCCAAGCGGTTTGCTTTTCACAGGCGCTGGTGGACTACACCAAACACTGGCAGTTCCTGAGAGACAACATGGAGGGCTTGGACTCCTCCTCCTCCTCCCTGTCCCCCAACATGGAGGCGCTGCCCACCATCGTCACGTTTGACGTGATGGACATGCACAATGAGGGCCAGTACGACGCCCAGCTGCAGGAGGGCCTGGAGGACGCCGCCACGCCCTACGCCACGCCCTACGCACGCCTCCAGGAGCGCTACCTGCAGAAGGACTGCGACTACCGGCTGCTGAACTCCATCTACGAACAGAACCTGTTGGGCAACGCCTGGGCGGTGGCCAGCCTGCCGCGCCGCCTGGGCCTGGTGAGGGGGGGCCCGTCCACGGCCGGCCCCCCGTCCTCAGACCGCAGGAGTCGCTCGCTGGACAGAGAAGGCCTGCAGCGGAGCGCCTCCCAAGCCCCTGGGAACGCCAGCCGGGCGTATCCTCTCCTCGGCCAGGAGGACCCGCGCCCGTCCGCCTTCCAGGTCACCGACGGCGGCGGTGGCTTTGAGTCTCCCCCGTGGCCCGCACGGGCCGGGGGCCGCGTTGCCCCGGGAGACGACAGGCGCCAGGGCGCGCCCGCTCTGTGCCACGCCGCGCTCAAGAACTCCTTCCTGGTCGACGGTAGCTCCTCCCACCCGCCCCCCGGTGTCCCCCGGGGGGCGGAGCTCCGCAGCAGACTCTGCGCCCCTCGTCTGCAGCATGGCGAGCCCGGCCCCCCCTACGGCTCCCTGGCCTTCCCCGCCATGCTGGGCGGCGACCTGATGACCGCGGTCTCTGTGTCGGGGGAGGAGGGGGACGTTTTCTACGCGCCTGCCTTCAACGGTCAGACATTCGGTCAGTTCGGTCAGGAATGAGCGGAGGACGGCTGCCGTCTGCACCCAACATCCCATAATAAGCAGCGGCTCAGAAATGTGCATGCAAATCACGAGGGTGTCGAGTTTTGACCCACACCGATTCTCACTGTTGCTTTTGTTCTATCTTTGGGTTTCGAGGTGCGATCGTTCGGGTCAGGGGACTCATTCAGCCGGTGGCCATCTTGGCTCCAAGCGGCACCCGGCTGGCACTTGGAGCCAAGATGGAAACCAGCTGAATGAGGCCCGCCTCCCGGTTAGTCACGGTGAAGCGTCCTGTCGGTCACCACATATCTCTTAAAGGCATTTATTTTGAAAGGAACACACTTTTTTCTATCCTGTCAGTTGTTTCCCTGCCGGCGTGTCCCCGTGCTCACTGTCATCACTTTACTGTCGCTGCTAGTCGACTTCATCGTGTCCTCACTGCTGGAGGGACAAGCTGCGCTTAAAGTGCGTCTTAAGGTCCACATTGTGGCGGTGGTCTCTGTGGAGCAGCCTTCTCTTGCACAGCCAGGTGGCGGGGGGCCCTGGTTTGGTTTGGGGGTTCCTCTTCTCCTGTCTGTATTATGTGTCTTGCTTTGTTATTTTCTTCATGCCAAATAGGATTTCTAGTCAACTATAGAGGTGAGCTATAATCTTAATTCACCCATGATAAGACACAATGTCTGTAAGGAATATTACAAGCGATACACTCTAGTTTTTAGTTTTAGCTTGTCTGGTTTAGGCAGCATCGTAATGTTTAACGAAGAGAATGGACCGTTTTAAATGTGTTCTCTGGTGCCTCTGGTCTGAGAGACGTGTGTCTTCAGTGTCCACCAGTCCTTCTTGCATTGAGTCTGCGACTCAAATGATTTGTATTCCATTTCACACTACAGATAAACGGCCTTCAACCCTGGTGAGTTCACGTCTTTTCTGGTGTTTTGAAAACACGGCGTCGGCACACGGTGGAGTCACACCTAAGAGTCAGTGTTTGTGTCTCATACACTGACTCTTCAGTGTTTGTCTCAGACACTGATGAGTCAGTGTGACATTGTACGTCTGTCATATCATTTGTATTTATACTTCTCAACCCTGTAATTTCACAGTGTATTTTGAACTACGATTGTGTGTTAAATATATTTTTTGTTTGAAGAAGTTTGACTATTTTTTTGTCTGATTTCTGATGAATAAGTGTACAATGACTAAGTCGCTCCACCCCGAGCCTCTCAGCAGCAGCAGTTCTGCTCTACTGGACACCGTCATGTCCTTGGGTTTGCCAACATCCATATGTAGCTGCTAGCTGATGAATGAATGTCTCTATGAGAGCTACCTTGAGTTGTTTGCCTCCAGTGGCCACATGGCTGCAGCTGAACTGGTCTGCCCTCAGCTGTAAATAACCTCTGGTCACCTCCTGCTGCAGGAGAGGAGCACCTTGTCCTGGTCAGAAGTACAGTACACTCCAAACAAGATGTTCAGTAAAATGTCAGGGTTGCAATGGATGGGGCTGTGGTTCAGGCTGGGATCAGGTGCTGCTAGAGCCGCCAGGTGCTGCGGACGTGCAGTAATAGCTGATCATCACACACTGATCCAGGCAGCGCCGGTCACCGTCCTGCCCAGGAGACCCCGTGAGACCCAGGGAGACCCAGGCTGCGGTGATGCACTGTGGTGTGAAACCAGAGAATCAAACAGGTGGTTCATGAAATAGATTCAACATACAGACCAAACCCAGAGGAGAAGGGCACATGTCGGTTCTGTGGTCATCTTTTGTAGGGTTAGATTATATCAGTTCATAATACTACATAAATAACGATTATTACTTGCCTATATTACAAGTTCTAAAATGTTATATTCTTTCCTTTTTGGGTTTACCTTATTCTTGCATTTAATGTGAAGGCTTCAATGAACAAAATACAAACAAGACAGGAAATGCAGGTTCTGCGTCCCTGTTGACATTTCAAATCCAACCGTGAGAGCTCACCACAGGTGATGGGACACGATAGATCATATTCTTTGTTAGGCGATAAAAAACAGTGTAGTTCATGCTGAAATTACTTGATTCTCCTGGGCGGCCTGGCAACCCAGAGCGATCTGGCAACCCGGGGCGAACTGCGACAACAGCAGTGAAGGAAGATGACAGCAACAAGGTGAGCGTCCTTCCTCTCTCCCCCTCGTCGTTTCGGGTCGTTTGAGACGCCGCTCGGACCTGCTGCTCTTACTGTGGTCGTTTGTTGTGCTGAGATGCCCACCAAATGTCCACTTTTAATTCAACTTCCAGCTCTATTCCGGGTTTACAGAGCGTTAGCAGCACCCTGTGGAGCCGATGCTAGGTGGTGTTAGCAACCCGATGCTGCCTTTCACTGTTCTTAGCTTAGCTTGTAGCCGGGCCATCTGAAGCAGCTAGCTCCGCCGACACGACTCAGCCCGTTGACAGCCCTCCTCGGTCGGATGAGGGTCGAGCTGTCGGTGACTGAGGGCTGGATGACTGAGCGACCCCTCGCTGTTCCGCGGCTCGCCTTGTCAGGGCCGACGGTGTCGGGTCCACTGGGCTCGGATCAGACCCAACAGAACCTGATGGTGGAGAGCAGAAGTTGGACAAAGTGTCTGTTAATGAGATGACTTGAACCTCCCATGGTCCTGAGGCAACATGTCAGACTGACCCTCTGTCTAGTCCTCGTGAAGTGGGTATAAAGTTATAATTCAGTGCTTCCCCTGATGTTTCCAGAGGTGGGCTCTCAGTACTGATGCATGTGATTCAAGGTTACCTGTAACCTCCAAACGATGCATGTTTCTCCTCAACAGCTTTGTTTTAGTACAAGAGATGCTGACGAGATTTCCTTAAGGGTTGCTTCATGATCTAGATATAGTTGTGTGTACACATTGTATGCCCTCCTGCGAAAATGGACAATGTTTTATGTCTAAAGAGTTTGTCCAGTTGTTAAAGCTTCCTTGTGTTTGTTTCCAGTGCCATTTGGCCTCCCAGGCCGAGCCTCTCTTCAACGTCACTTTACTGGCAGTTCAAGGGCTGCTTCATGTTTAGTGCATCAGTGGATGTGTGAAGGTGTTGTCATGAGGACCAGTAGGATGTGAGTGTAGTGAGCCATGTTTCCATCCCAGCGTGGTGCAGGTCTGCTACAGCGTCTTCAGGACTTGACCAGTCATGAGTCATGTTGGAGCTCATTGGCACTTTGGTTTTCTACAGCTGGTATAAATCAGACGTGGCCACGTTGTCCAGGGCTGGAGATGATGTGCTGGACGGCTGCACGTCATCCTCACTGCATGGGGAAGGCAGTGACGGCTCAGTGAGTTACAAGGAAACTATGACACCTTAATGACAAAGGGCAGCCGTTTGGCTACTTGTTTACCACCCAGTGATTGTCACGTCTCTGTTCAGACTGCTCACACACCTGAACAGCCCAGTGTTTCACTGTACTTTGCTGTGTATTATTACCTTTTAAGTTGTGTCAAGAAAATGTGCCGGAATATTGCCCTCACCAAAGCCACAAAAGTCATAATTGCTTCTCTAACAGCAGCAGTTGTAGTCAGTAAAGTGATCTTCTGATTTGTAAGTGGTGTGTCAACTGTAGAACAGCCATGACCACACAAGGTCAACTAAAGGTTAACCTCTGTGATGAGGGATGTAACCTGAAGGAGAACATGAGGAGAACATGAGGAGAACATGGCTCTCTCCTTCCATTCATCAGGCGTTGGAGCGGTCTGGTTGAGGGCCAGTGGTGGTCCATTCCTTGGTCCTGCAGACATCACCATGTCTGAGGGGCTGAGGTTCTCCTCATCACACCGTGTCCAACAGGCTCCACGATGGATGGTAGTGTGTTTCAGTAGTGTGGCTGCACACAGCAGCAGAGTTGACTGCCGAGGATGCCATGGTTGTCAACGGCAACAGGGTGGCCATCCCAGCGCGTCCACCAGGCCAGAGCGCTGGCTGGGTCAGCAGGCAGCGCAGACCCACGGGAGGCCATCTTACTGGAGTGCTTCCATAGCGCTGACGTCACAGTGCGGGGCTCTGCGGCCTGCAGGTAACCGCTCCACTTGTTGCTATGGAACCAGAGCACGGGCTGCTCCACGTGCTCCGGCCTCGCTGGGCTCAGGCCCGGCTAGTCATTGGGTCTCAACAGCCGGGATGATGCGTCACCGTGTCTGAACGCCAGAGGTAGAGCCACTGGTTTAACGCACGGCGGCTCCTGTGTTTTTAGCATCTAAGGCTAACTGTAGAAGCCTCCTTGCTGCTGCTCACCTCTGTCCCCGCCTGTCGGGCCCTGCTCCTTGTGATCCCTGAAGCTTGAGGGTTGTAGAGCTGCTGCTGTACTCCATGGGAACATGGGAGTCAAGCTGGCTTAGACAGCATGCAGCTGCTGTTGCTCCTTTCCTGCACTAGAATCCTAATGACATTAGTGTGCAATTCCTGATCATTACTGTAGTTAATGTATAACAGATAGTAGTGAGTAGTGTTATTAATGTATAGCAGACAGTTATTAATGTATAGACAGCAGTGTTATTAATCTATAGCAGACACTCATGTTATGAATGTATAACAGACAGTAGTGTTGTTAAGGTATAACAGACAGTAGTGTTATTAATGTATAGCAGACAGTCATGTTATTAACATATAACAGACAGTAGTGTTAATGTGTAGATAGCAGTAGTGTAAAATTATGGAAAGCAGTGTTAATGTATAGACAGCAGTATTACTGTATAGATAGCAGTATTAATGTATAGATAGCAGTATTGTTAAATTATGGACAGCAGTGTTAATGTATAGACAGCAGTGTTAATGTATAGACAGCAGTATTAATGTATAGACAGCAGTGTTAATGTATAGACAGCAGTGTTAATGTATAGATAGCAGTGTTACTGTATAGACAGCAGTATTCATGTATAGATAGCAGTATTAATGTATAGATAGCAGTAGTGTTAAAGTATGGACAGCAGTATTAATGTATAGATAGCAGTTGTTAATGTATAGACAGCAGTGTTAATGTATAGATAGCAGTATTAATGTATAGATAGCAGTAGTGTTAAATTATAGACAGCAGTATTAATGTATAGCAGATAGCAGTGTTAATGTATAGATAGCAGTAGTGTTAAAGTATGGACAGCAGTATTAATGTATAGATAGCAGTATTAATGTATAGACAGCAGTGTTCATGTAAAGACAGCAGTACTAATGTATAGCAGATAGCAGTGTTAATGTATAGTAACAACACAACAACAGTGTTGTTGTTAATGTAGAGACTAATAGTGCAGGTCAGTGAGTGTGTGTGTGTCTAGATGGGGATGTTCTGCATGTACTGGCAGCCAGCGCAGAGACAATCAGTTGTGTTTGTGTTAGTCGTGACTGGTAAAGAAGGAGTTTGCTGATGACAGGGCTGTGTTGCTAGGCAACCTGTGTCATGGACCGGCCTCGTTTGAAGCTACCGCTACGTTGTGTGTTCCCCAGTACAGCCTCAGCCGTGTGTGTGTGTGTGTGTGTGTGTGTGTGTGTGTGTGTGTGTGTGTGTGTGTGTGTGTGTGTGTGTGTGTGTGTGTGTGTGTGTGTGTGTGTGTGTGTGTGTGTGTGTGTGTGAGAAATATTTGAGTGTAAATAAGGACATTGTTTGTGTTCATGCTAAGGTTAAATGGAAATGACTTGTACCTGAGGATAGGTTCCCTTTGTACTGCATTAGATTACATTAGATTTTATTCTCGAATAAAGTGTATTGAAATTATTCAGGTCTAAATTAAATCCCACTATTTACTACTGGAAATATTTGATGAGGGCCCTACTTGGTGATTTAAATGATGTAGAAATAAATAAGAAATATCTTAGCTAGACAAATGATGAAGCCTAATATTCTATTTAATCATGTGTATTTTAAGAAGCATTATTATATTATGTATATAGTATATTAAACAGTATTCAACAGTAAGAAAATATAGAAATGTATGAAAAGGAAAAAAACCTATTTGGGCTCGGCCAATACCAGGCTTCTCCTGAGCAAGGCATCAAACATGCGACTGTATGGAGGTGTGAGATGACAACATGTTCAGAACAGGCTGTTCTTGGCTTGTGTGCATTTCACCACGCCGCAGCACTGCTAGCAACTAGCCTGCCTGTGCTACAGCTAGCCACCAGCCTCTCTGTGCTACAGCTAGCCACCAGCCTCTCTGTGCTACAGCTAGCCACCAGCCTCTCTGTGCTACAACTAGCCACCAGCCTCTCTGTGCTACAACTAGCCATCAGTCTGCATGTGCTACAGCTAGCCACCAGCCTGCATGTGCTACAGCTAGCCACCAGCCTGCATGTGCTACAGCTAGCCACCAGCCTGTTTGTGCTACAGCTAGCCACCAGCCTCTCTGTGCTACAACTAGCCACCAGCCTGCATGTGCTACAGCTAGCCACCAGCCTGCATGTGCTACAGCTAGCCACCAGCCTGTTTGTGCTACAGCTAGCCACCAGCCTCTCTGTGCTACAACTAGCCACCAGCCTGCATGTGCTACAGCTAGCCACCAGCATGCATGTGCTACAGCTAGCCACCGGCCTGCCTGTGCTACATTCTACTTGCAAATTATACCTAGCAAATGCTCTTATCCATCGCCACTTGCAGCACATTTTAGATACAGGTCATTAAGGAGCTGGTAGGGGATAGACAATACAGAGACATGTCAATATGGAGAAGGTAGGGTTAAACAGTACAGAGACAGGTCATTACAGAGCAGGTAGGGGTTAGACAGTACAGAGACAGGTCATTAAGGAGCAGGTAGGGGTTAGACAGTACAGAGACAGGTCATTAAGGAGCAGGTAGGGGTTAGACAGTACAGAGACAGGTCATTAAGGAGCAGGTAGGGGTTAGACAGTACAGAGACAGGTCATTAAGGAGCAGGTAGGGGTTAGACAGTACAGAGACAGGTCATTAAGGAGCAGGTAGGGGTTTGACAGTACAGAGACAGGTCATTAAGGAGCAGGTAGGGGTTAGACAGTACAGAGACAGGTCATTAAGGAGCAGGTAGGGGTTAGACAGTACAGAGACAGGTCATTAAGGAGCAGGTAGGGGTTAGACAGTACAGAGACAGGTCATTAAGGAGCAGGTAGGGGTTAGACAGTACAGAGACAGGTCATTAAGGAGCAGGTAGGGGTTAGACAGTACAGAGACAGGTCATTAAGGAGCAGGTAGGGGTAACCCAGTTGTTCTTTATTACATAGGTTACATTATATTTGTACATAGGTTTATACTTTTATTTTTACATAGGTTTTATATTTTTACATAGGTTTCCTTATATATTTATATTTATATTTTCTAACACTCTACTATATGTAGAGTGTCCTCTTTTTTTCTACTGGAGTTTTGTCACGAAGACAATTTCCCTCAGGGATCAATAAAGTATGTCTGTCTCTCTGTTCTCAAACTTTTTTCGTCATTCCCCACTTTGAACAAGTGGGGATTTTCAAGCCCCACTTGCCCCCATCGCCCCAACAAAAATCTTGACGAATTACTTCAAATTATTTTAAATGTATTGAAATTACTAGCACCAAGTATATCAGTCATATTTGATACTGAATCAAAATCAAAAACAACAAATAACACAAAGTTCAAAAAGAGAAAATAAAAGTGCAGTTGTGCCATCATAACTTAATTTGCAAAAACATAAACAAGAGAACTTTCCCTGCATTAGTGGCTGCAGTGTGCCTGTTTTGCACTGCACAAAGTTAAAAAAGAGAAAATAAAAGTACAGTTGTGCCATCATAACTTAATTTGTGTGTGTGTGTGTGTGTGTGTGTGTGTGTGTGTTTTGTTTAGAGTGAATTATCTTGATTGTCAATAGCATTTATAGTAAGATAGGCATGAAATTGAAAATTCCCTCCCGTTTGTCGCGCCCCACCTGTCATGTCTCCGTTCCCCACCAGTGGGGCACGCCCCACACTTTGAGAAGGACTGGGTTAGACAGTACAGAGACAGGTCATTAAGGAGCAGGTAGGGGTTAGACAGTACAGA
The DNA here is from genome assembly GCA_036785325.1 of Urophycis tenuis. Lineage (NCBI taxonomy): Eukaryota > Metazoa > Chordata > Actinopteri > Gadiformes > Phycidae > Urophycis > Urophycis tenuis. The sequence continues at coordinate 3,372,608 of JAXIVH010000012.1, read as the reverse complement.
GACAGGTCATTAAGGAGCAGGTAGGGGTTAGACAGTACAGAGACAGGTCATTAAGGAGCAGGTAGGGGTTAGACAGTACAGAGACAGGTCATTAAGGAGCAGGTAGGGGTTAGACAGTACAGAGACAGGTCATTAAGGAGCAGGTAGGGGTTAGACAGTACAGAGACAGGTCGTTAAGGAGCAGGTAGGGGTTAGACAGTACAGAGACAGGTCATTAAGGAGCAGGTAGGGGTTAGACAGTACAGGGACAGGTCATTAAGGAGCAGGTAGGGGTTAGACAGTACAGAGACAGGTCATTAAGGAGCAGGTAGGGGTTAGACAGTACAGAGACAGGTCATTAAGGAGCAGGGAGGGGTTAGACAGTACAGAGACAGTTCATTAAGGAGCGGGTAGGGGTTAGACAGTACAGAGACAGGTCATTAAGGAGCAGGTAGGGGTTAGACAGTACAGAGACAGGTCATTAAGGAGCAGGTAGGGGTTAGACAGTACAGAGACAGGTCATTAAGGAGCAGGTAGGGGTTAGACAGTACAGAGACAGGTCATTAAGGAGCAGGTAGGGGTTAGACAGTACAGAGACAGGTCATTAAGGAGCAGGTAGGGGTTAGGTGGCCTCTTGCTCTAGGATGACCTCAGGAATCGAATCCAGAACCCCGTAGCTGGGAGTCCAACACCCTAACCAACCATTACACTATCCTGTGGCAGATGATTAAACATCAGATCTTCTTGTCTCGATAATAATTGTAGGGCTGCAACTAGTGATTATCTGGATAATTATTACAAGTGACAGCCTTTCAGCAGACACCTGCACACTTCTCTGTATCAGAGATGGAAATAAAACAGTGGAGGAAAGGATCATCTACTGAGTGCTCACGCCCAGCAGGAAGGTTGTGAGTTCAAACCCCATGCCCGCAGTCTGCCTGCTCCCTACCCCGCTGGGCTGTGTTAGGGAAACAGCATCACTACAACAGAGATGCTGCTAACGATGAAGACAACGTTGAGAGTTGAGAGGACGCTGAGCACCTCCCTGTCTGTGTTTCTCCCCAGGCTTCCAGGGTGTGTCTGACCTGAGCGCTACGTCGTGGGGGAGACCACATCAAAGCTTTCGTCCGCCAGTCTCTCTGTTCCCTGCCCCCCCTCCCCCCCCCCCCCCCCCCCCCCCCCGAGCCGGAGCAGAAGGCCCCCCGGGCTCTGCTGGAGGTGAGGCAGCATGCGCGGGATGGCGGTGGCAGCGGCGGCGGCGGCGGCCAGGGGGACGTGATGGCAGCATGGTCCACGGCGGAGCATCTCAACATGGAGCAACGGCCCCGCAGGGGGGAGGAGGAGGAGCCCCGACAGCAGCAGTCTGACGAGGGGAGCAGCTCGGACAGTGAGGAGCAGGGCCCCGCCCGCCTGCAGGTGAGCCTCCGGACGCCTCCTTCAACTAGAGCTGGTCGCACCTCTCGGCTTACTGACTGCTCCCCACAGGGGGCCCTTACTGACTGACTGCTCCCCACAGGGGGCCCTTACTGACTGACTGCTCCCCACAGGGGGCCCTTACTGACTGACTGCTCCCCACAGGGGGCCCTTACTGACTGACTGCTCCCCACAGGGGGCCCTTACTGACTGACTGCTTCCCACAGGGGGCCCTTACTGACTGACTGACTGCTCCCCACAGGGGGCCCTTACTGACTGACTGCTCCCCACAGGGGGCCCTTACTGACTGACTGACTGCTTCCCACAGGGGCCCTTACTGACTGACTGCTTCCCACAGGGGGCCCTTACTGACTGACTGACTGCTCCCCACAGGGGGCCCTTACTGACTGACTGCTTCCCACAGGGGGCCCTTACTGACTGACTGCTCCCCACAGGGGGCCCTTACTGACTGACTGACTGCTTCCCACAGGGGGCCTTACTGACTGACTGCTTCCCACAGGGGGCCTTACTGACTGACTGCTTCCCACCAGGTGACACCAGGGGCCGGTGGGGGTCCCCGGTGGCGGGACCCTCCGGTGGCCAAGCCTCACCGCCAGCTGTGTCGCTCGCCCTGCCTGGACCGGCCCAGCTTCTCCCAGAGCAGCACCGCGCACGACCTCCGCACCGACGATGGCGGCGCCACGCCCGGCGCCACGGCGTCTCCTCCGGTGGGCGCGCGGCACGCGGGCGAGCGAGACTACCAGAGCAAGATGGACTTCGCCCTGAAGCTGGGCTACTCCGGCCTGCAGGTGGACGCGGTGCTCCACAAGCTGGGGGCCACCGCGCTCATCAACGACGTGTTGGCGGAGCTGGTGCGGCTGGGCAACGCCCCGGAGCCCGACACCAAGGGCGCCGGGGGCGGGGCCGGGGGCGGGGCTAACCCGGCCGGGGCCCCCTGCGTGGCCGAGGCCCCCGGCCCCGAGGCCTCCCTGGAGGAGGAGCCGTGCGAGACCCGTGAGAACCTCCGACCCATTGTCATCGACGGCTCCAACGTTGCCATGAGGTAAGGGGGAGAAGGTGGACGTTCACCACCAACATGAAGAGCAGGCTGTCTCTGAAGGAGAAGGCTTGTTGTGGAGCTGCAGGCTGTCTCTGAAGCAGCTTTGTTGGTTGTTGTTTTTCCGTAGCCATGGGAACAAGGAGGTGTTCTCATGCCGGGGCATCCAGCTGGCCATCGAGTGGTTTGTGGAGAAGGGCCACCGGGACATCACGGTGTTTGTGCCCACCTGGAGGAAGGAGCAGTCCCGTCCAGACGCACTCATCTCAGGTAGGCCCCCCGGGTCGCTGCCCCCCGCGGGCACACTCACTCTGGTGGTCCTCCTTTTGACACGCAAAGGCAGACATGGTAGGCCAGCCCGTGTGAAAATGTGAGCCGTTCATCTTGCGATCGCTCCCTTGTCTTGCTGGCCAACAGTGAAACCTGTCCTGCACGCTCTCACATGACATGAAGCACAGGGTTCTGTTTGGCTTCAGTATTGTTACTTATTGACTCTCAGTCAAAAGGTTGTGGGTTCAGTACTCAGTAGCTGCTTACCTGTTCCCCCCGGACCCCAATCTGCTGCTTCATGTCCCGCTGCACACGTCTCGTGGCTTCCCCGTGCTGAGGCACGTGGGCCAGAGCAGTGGGTAACGTGCCGTGCCCTCCGGACAGACCAGGAGATCCTGCGGCGGCTGGAGAAGGAGAAGATGCTGGTGTTCACGCCGTCTCGCAGGGTGCAGGGCCGCCGGGTGGTCTGCTACGACGACCGCTTCATCGTGAAGCTGGCCTACGACTCGGACGGCATCATCGTGTCCAACGACAACTACCGGGACCTGCAGAACGAGAAGCCGGAGTGGAGGACCTTCATCGAGGAGCGGCTCCTCATGTACTCGTTTGTCAACGACAAGTGGGTGACCGCCGCCCCCCGGCCCCCCGGCCCCCCGTCCGTCACCACGGCGATGGAGGCAGCGGTGACTAATGATATCCCTCCCTCCCCGCAGGTTCATGCCCCCCGACGACCCTCTGGGGAGACACGGGCCCAGCCTGGAGAACTTCCTCCGCAAGCGGCCGGTGGTTCCGGAGCACAAGAAGCAGCCGTGCCCCTACGGTAGGACGCGCACCCCACCCAGGCCTGCAGCGCTGCGCATGTTGTCTGCCCTCACTCACTCGCTGTGTTTCCCTAAAGGAAAGAAGTGCACCTACGGACACAAGTGTAAGTACTACCACCCGGAGCGCGCCAGCCAGCCGCAGCGCTCCGTGGCCGACGAGCTGCGGGCCTTCGCCCGGCTGTCGGCGGTGAAGACCATGAGCGAGGGCGCGCTGGTCAAGTGCGGCGTGGGCCCGGCCGGCGCCAGGGAGGCCTCGGAGGCCAAGCGCGTGGCGCCCAAGCGCCAGTCGGACCCCAGCATCCGCTCGGTGGCCTGCGAGCCCGAGGAGCCGCCGCCCTCCGCACGCAAGCCCGAGGCGAGCTCGGTGCCGTCGCTGGTGTCGGCGCTGAGCGTGCCCACCATGCAGCCCGCCAAGAGCCACGCGGCCGGCGCCCTGAACACGCGCTCGGCCAGCAGCCCGGTGCCGGGCTCGCACCACTGCTCCCACGGCTCCCTGGAGCACAGCGTGCACTACCCCCCCATCCTGGTGACCAACAGCCACGGGGCCTCAGTCACCTACAGCGACCGCTTCCCCCAGTACGACTCTGTGGGCGAGCGCTTCCCCCAGTACGACTCGCTCAGCGACCGCGGCTACTACTCGCTGCACAGCGACTTCTCCACCATGAGCATGAGCAGCATGCACACCGTGGACAGCTTCTGTAGCGTGGAGCACGAGCACGCCGGGGCCTACCAGCTCCCCGGCCTGGCCCGCCACCCCGAGTCCTGCCTGAGCCACTCCAACAGCGACTCCTTCTCGTCCTACGGGGAGCACTACCCCGGCTCGGGGGACGGCAGCCTGGAGGAGGGCCCCAAGGGGCCGCGGCCGCCCTCGCTGAGCCAGGCGCAGATCCGCGCCTTCTCCCACGGCTTCCACCGCGACGCCCTGACCCGCGTGCACAGCTACGGCCCCGAGGAGCCCCCGCCCGCGCCCCGCAAGGCGGGCGGCCACCTGGCGCCCCGCCTCCAGCACGTTCCGGTGGGCGCGCGGTCCAGCTGCCCCGGGGACTACCCCCAGACGCAGAGCGCCCTGCCCCCGCTGTCGGCGCAGCCCGCCCGCTCCCTGGGCATGACGCGCATGGACAGCATCTCGGACTCGCGGCTCTACGAGAGCAACCCCATGCGGCAGCGTGGCCGCCCCCCGCTGTGTCGTGAGCAGCACGCCAGCTGGGACCCGCTGCCCTGCGCCGGCGACTCCTACGGATATCACTCGTACCCGCTGAGCTCCGGCCTCACGCCCTGCTGCGAGCGCGTCATGGTGCGCAGCATGCCCGACAAGATGGAGCAGATCTGGAAGTCTCCTTGGGAGACGCCGCCGCCTCCGCCGCCCCCCAGCGCCGAGCGCCACGTGGCCCCGGAGCAGCGGTACCAGACCTACCGCAACCTGTGCAACATCTTCCCAGCGTACGTGGTGCACGCCGTCATGGAGAAGAACCCCCACCTGAGTGACCCGCAGCAGCTGGCCGCCGTCATCGTGACCAGGCTGAGGGCCTGTCACTGAGCCTTTATTGACGTTACCCACAATGCTCTGCAGCCGCGTGATGTTTGAGGAACGCCGCCAGCTCCGGACCGTAGATAACGGTTGTTTTTCTGATGATAGTGGCACCTTGAGCCATGTTGTTATTATCTGGAGATTGGGGTTCGGAATCAGGCGTCATTTCCCAGGCGTGAGCAATGCTGCCCTCAGGAGTATCTGGAGAGTACTGCACCACAACGCCGCAACCTGAAAGTGCTCGTTCTTCAGTAAAAATCAGTCCAATGTTTGGATATTTTATGTATGAAAACTAAGACTGAATATTGTTTGTGGTGCATTTTCATATTCCCTACTTTTAAAACTCTGACAGTAACACACCCCACCTGGGAAGCTTCATTACAGCCACGTAGCACATGCATGGAAGTTCATCCAACTTTATACTAAATATACATTTATATATTGTCAATATCCACATTATGTCTTAAGGCTTTTCAAAACTCCGCCCATTGTCCAATCCCCCTGATGTAGTTCATCATTAGTATGGTCCACATCGACCCCCTGCTGCTGACCTCAGCCTGGGACACAGCCTCCCCCTCCGAACAACATCTGGATTCATCTCAACACCTGGACTCATCTGACTGCGGGGGGCTTGGCCCGGGGAATTGGAGGCGTCCACTGGGGCTCTCTATGAATGGGGGCTCCACTTAACGAGAGGTCAAATGAGGCAGGCGAGCGGGGGTCGTGGTGTCCTCAGAGGAGTGAGGGAGGCTGCTTCTTTACCTCACAGCATGACGCCTTATCTCCCACCCCATGCTTCAGCCCTCTCCTCCACCTGTACAGAGATCTATTTTCTCAGTTTCACTTCACAAAGCTACTATTTTGGTAGGACCGCGTGCTGGCGGCCGGGAACACGCTGTACATAGAATCACACAAAGCCATCAGAGACATCACTAAGCTGCTAAACAATGCCAAAAAATGAATCTATTTAGTGTATTTACTACTATTCATTTAGGAAGCAGGCCGCCGGGGGCCCAGAGGCGTAAGGGGTAGACTGAGGACACATTTTGGTTGCGAGTCCAACGCCAGAGGCACTGCTGCCCCCGCCTGCACAGAGGGCCGAGGACTGAATCATAGGTGTTGTTTCAACCGTTCATTTGGTGTTGTTTTCTGTGCCGTGTATTTATTGCAGATTCAGGATTTTCTAACATATATATTTCTGTAAGATGTTTCTATGATGCTCAAGGTTGGCACAACTGAGATTTTGTCTGAATTCATTTAGTTGGAATATCAAGTGATGTTTGCCAGTGGAGAAGATATTGAAGGAACTCTTCAACGACATGAACCAATGAAAGTGTGCAGGTTCTCCGTGCTCTCCAGTGAGTCCTGGACCGGGCCCTGGACCGGGTTCTGGACCGGGTTCTGGACCGGGCCCTGGACCGGGTTCTGGACCGGGCCCTGGACCGGGTCAGACGCCAGGCTCGGTTGTAACTTTGCATACAACGGTTGTGAGCCAGTGGGTCCAGTGGGTCCAGTCGGTCCAGGATTCTGAGGAGGTTTCTGAAGGTGGGAGACTGCTTTCTACTTCCTGCTTTCTCAGAGGAGGAAGGAGAATCTTATTGCCTTGCGGTCTGTTCCACTCACACGTTTTATTTAAGTATTCACCTATGAAAGCGCATGTCCCTGTCGAGGCTTGGTGAAGATGGAGTTCTAGTGAACACGGACCAGGAAGGGATGCACTTCTTGACCAGGTTCTAGTGATGCACTTTGATATGCAGCACGTTGAGGTTCTAAGGTTGGCTTTCGTTGGTGCGTTTGAGTTCATGTATAATAATGTGCTAAATATACCGTAGAGTTGTCGTCACCACCTCCGTTTGAGTCCCCCGTCCATTCCACTGTACCTGACGTTGATAGGATGGTACACATGGAGACGCTGTGTTCAACATCAGCTCAGTGCAGTGCAGCCCCGGGCCGCCAGAGGGCCACGTTGGACGGTTACAGCTAACGAGTAGCTAACACTACAAGCCTCCTGCTGACACTAGCGGAGACGCTCACAGTTTGAGTTGGTGACATCAGTGCCTTGCTAGAGTCCGCCCCAGGATGACTCCTGTTGCTTAGCGACAAGGTGTTGACCTCGCAATCAAAGGAGGGAGTATTTCACCACGTTTACAAGTCCTTTGACCCAGACATCCTGTCCCTCGTGGCTGAGGGTACCACGCAGCAGCTGGGCCGCGTCCGGTCGATCTGCTTGATGCGTTGCGGTTCGTGGGAACTGGGACCCTCCAGCGCCACGCGGAGGCAGCCTTAATGCAGGGTGACGAGGAGTGCATTCAACACAAACCCACTGAATCATATCACAGGTTTTATAATCCTTAGTGCGGAGATGAAGAACCGAATGGTTTTGTTAAGTGAATCCAGAGTTGCCACTATTTTCAGCTGTCAATTTAAACATTTAACCGTGCATATGATGAAGAAATTAAAATACCAAGTGTGTTGGTCAAAATACAAATACAGTTCTAATGTAGTTTTTAACAAAGATTATGAAATTGTAATTACTCCAGACTACTACATTTCCCAAAACAAAGTGGTATTACTCTTACTTATAGATTTAGTTTTTTAATCAAGCCTAAATTACATTTTGTCGTGCTTTAAAAAGTGTACATTTCTTTGAAGTGCTGAGTGAGACCACCAACATGCTGGTGGAGTTAGAAGGACAAATCCCTCGTTTGATTGTTACTTTTCCCAAAAGACTTTTGGGGCTCTGAGGACTTTGTTTTTCATGACGTGAGATGGGCCGTCCTGTCTGTTCATGAGAAGGTCACAATAACTGCCTAAATGTTTCTTCCTGTGAAACTATTGGATCGAAGGCTGCTGTCAAGGTTGTTTCTGGCATCTGGCTTAAGGTTTGCGTGCCATTTCGTCTCACCCCTCTGCACTCCGTCTCACCCCTCTGCACTCCGCCTCACCCCCTGCACTCCGCCTCACCCCTCTGCACTCCCCCCTCATCCTCCCTCACTGATCTTGTGGAAGGGAGACAGCCATTCCCTCCCTCGGAGAACAGAAGTGAAGCTAAGGTTAGGAGAACCAAACTGAATGCACCCGTGGTAGCTTGGTGCTACGTCACTTTGTATTTGGATATGTACAAATTGTATTTGAATTGAAACATTGTAAATGCCCAACACACCCACACATCAGTGGAGACAGATTTTTAGAAACAAGAATAAGTATCTAATAAACCCAATAAGTGAAGCATGTGATTCTCCGAGGCGGCACTAGAGGGCAGCGTGCAGTTTGGCATCCCAGCTTCAAGATGTGGGGAAGGTTTGTAGCAAATCGATCTGTAAAATGTATTTACATTTCATGTCTATTCATTGCTCTCCACCTTCGTGGCCCTTCGGCTGCGCTGCGGTCAGCTTCGTTTTTTGGTGTGCGCATCAACTTTTACATGACAAAAGGAGAAGCAGACATCTTCTTACATTTGCTCCACACATTGGAGAGCAGCAGGTGATGCCGCCCTGCAGCCGCCCGCCCCCGCATCCTGTTTTAAAGGCCGCAAACAACTAAGCCACAAATGTCTAGAACTGACTTTTGCTTGTTGATACAAATTGTATCTATAACTTGATTGTAAAATAAATATAAAAAAAAGATATTAAAAAAACAACTAAAGAACAGAACTGTACAGAGTAGAGCTAGTTTTATTGAAATGTAGCCAGGGGCCTGTGACACCATGTGTCACTAAGAGCAGCCCACCAGTACGTACTGAACCAGTCCGGGTACTGAACCGGTCTGGGGACAGCCGCTTGTTATTTAAGGGGCGTTCTAGTGCCAGCGGTACACAGTACTCATGGCTGTGGACACAGCAGTGGTGCTGTGGCCTCTGTACATATTCTCCTGAGTGTATATACATATATACAGAGTTAAAGGTGGAGTGTTATACATATATACAGAGTTAAAGGTGCAGAGTGTTATACATATATACAGAGTTAAAGGTGCAGAGTGTTATACATATATACAGAGTTAAAGGTGCAGAGTGTTGAGCTCAGTGGCATCTAGTGGACCGGCCAGACGTGGAATATTATAATGATATGTGTTTTAATCTGTTTAATCCTGATTAATTAATTAATCCTGTTTAATGAGCCCTTGATATCTGCACGCGGAGCGGGTCCTCTTCCACAGAGCCGCCATGTTGCTCTCACTGTTCCAACAGCAGCCCAGAAGGGACAAACAGCTCCAGGGAGGACGTGTTTTTATAAAATGCTACCACAATGCAGAACAATCCTATTCGCTACCCTGTAAGCGTTGACAATATTATTACAGACCGTCAGTAAGTCGATTTCAATCTGCCAACTCATCGCTAGCTGCCACTAAATCCTACTCTGCACCTTTAACTTAAAACGTAGAACAAATGTAAAATCACTTCTCGCTGGATGGCCGCACAACGTGTATAGATAGCATGTGTACCGCAGAACCACATGCTGTCCATTTGCTTATCTTTTAGCATGCTAACATGCTAAAGCTAACATGCTGGCACCCTAGTGTACTAACACTGTCACATGTACTAGCCTTCTTATAATACAGCCATGCTACAGCATGCTAATGCACTAGCAAAAATTTCCTAACATTAACATGCTAAAGCTAACATGCTAGTGCGCTGGGTGGTTTGTAGAGCTTTGCGAGGGTGTTCTGGGCCAGCTAGTGAAGGAGTTGTGAATGTGAACCTGTGCACTTTGGTTATGCAGCTCTCTCCACTCTAAAGTTTATGCTGTATAGATATTATATCGTCAGTACATTTTGTCAAAAACACTTTGGAATTGTATTTACTGCACAACGATTGCCATGAAAACAATTACTCTATTTTGAAGGACAAAATAATATTTTGTTGTACTATTGAGTATGAAATAGCTAACATCAAAGTGTCTCCTGTTAGTTGAATGAACCCTGTATGTTGATGAGGTGTGTTAAACTGTGTTTTTATGACCAAACTTCTTTCACTAACTAGTTATCGTGTTCATATTTGACTTGGCTGGCCTTGCTTCGCCCTGTGACCCACAGAAAGTCTCCACACTTTCAGCTGGACTTTATTTCGTAGGTATGGAGTGTGTTGTCGGTCAGAGTCAGTTGTTCAGTTGCTGTGACCCAAACCAAAGTGTTTTTAGTGTGTAACTAAGTTGTACAGACACCTGAGGCAAATGTATTAAACATTGATTTATAGGCTGCTCCCACGGAGGCCACGCCTGTCGTTAAACACAGTTTGGTTCAGTGCTCCAGTAGTTTGGTTCAGCGCTCCAGTAGTTTGGTTCAGTGCTCCAGTAGTTTGGCTCAGCGCTCCAGTAGTTTGGTTCAGCGCTCCAGTAGTTTGGCTCAGTGCTCCAGTAGTTTGGTTCAGTGCTCCAGTAGTTTGGCTCAGTGCTCCAGTAGTTTGGTTCAGTGCTCCAGTAGTTTGGTTCAGTGCTCCAGTAGTTTGGCTCAGCGCTCCAGTAGTTTGGCTCAGTGCTCCAGTAGTTTGGTTCAGCGCTCCAGTAGTTTGGCTCAGTGCTCCAGTAGTTTGGCTCAGTGCTCCAGTAGTTTGGTTCAGCGCTCCAGTAGTTTGGCTCAGTGCTCCAGTAGTTTGGCTCAGTGCTCCAGTAGTTTGGTTCAGCGCTCCAGTAGTTTGGTTCAGCGCTCCAGTAGTTTGGCTCAGTGCTCCAGTAGTTTGGTTCAGCGCTCCAGTAGTTTGGCTCAGTGCTCCAGTAGTTTGGCTCAGTGTGACAGGAGAGGGTTGGGCATCTTGTGAGAACAACACATTTTCCACCACTAGTTCAGTGAATACGATGTGTCCACAGATGAACATGTAGTTTTGTAGTCTGCTAACGTAGTGGTCCTCATATTCTGTCCTCATCCTCTTGGGATGGAGGGGCATTTGGGTCACATGTCCACAAAACAAGTCACTTTGTACAGACACCACAGCCCAGGCCTGTCGTGTTCTGGTTATGATGACCTCATCAGGCAGCCTTCAAAATATATTTTTCCATGTCCATTTGGAATTCATGAAATATTCTATATTCATACCAGTGGGAGGACAGATAGCCGTGTGAATTCAGAAGGACTTCTGGACATTACGAAACATTACTAGACAGAAGTTTTCCAGGTGGAAATAAACTAAATGTGCCAATTGCTCACAAATTGGAAGTAACAAAACAGATGACTCAGGTACGACACAGGAGAACTTTCACGTTACAAACCTTCTTGGCTTTGGAAAGTGAATGCTTATTAAAACGTTTTGAATTTCAATTGATAAAGTCTAGTTCTGATGTTCTTCAGAGAATGACTGGCAGGGCTGAGTACACAGTGTTTGCGAGGCGAAGGCAGGAGGACCTTGATGTGCTGTGATGCTCTCTGGTCCTGGACTCACTGAACGGACCGCATCGCTTTTATGGACCAAAAATATCAAATGGACTCTTTGGGTCTCAGACTCAAACAAAATGTAAGTCTTAAGGACAATGTGTTTCTCTCCATAAATAAAGTATAACTCTTTTCAAGCCGTCTTATTATTCCAATATGTCCAATGTGTATGTGATTTACATTCATCATTCATCGAACATTGAAAGACTGCAGTCTCCACATCTATGAGATGGATGTAGAGGGTTAGGGTTAGGGTTAGAGGATGTAGAGGATGAAGTGACTGTAGTGTGGGGTGGCAGTAGCTCAGCAGGTAGAGCGGGTGGACAGAGCGGGTCGTCCACTAGCCGTAGGGTCTACGGTTCGATCCCCTTGATCCCCCTCCTCCAACTGTCCACATGTTGAACCCCACAAATGTACTGATTGTAAGTCGCTTTGGACAAAAGTGTCTGTTAAATGCACCTTTAGTGCAAGTTTAATATCAAGTTGGAATTACTAAACAAATCATTCAAAGCCCTGAAACACACACCATACATAACATAACCTTTAGTTTAGTTAGTGTTCAGTGCTACTCAATCATGTTTGTCCCTGAAGAAAACTTAAAAGACTGTGGAGACATGGGGAACCACTCATTTAATATGTCATACAACGTTCATCTCAGTTCAAATGGGCTCCCCAGTCTGAACACACATTGTGGTCACGTTGACAGTCACTGCAATATTAAGCAGGGTGCTGAATTAATTGACTAATATTAGTTCATAGTCTAATATTAGCACCAAAACAGGCAGATTAATAATGATGCCATATTACAATAGTCTCATCTTAGTTCCTAGACCTAATGATGCTCCATGCTGTGTACTGATAGTCTGAAGGTTGAAGAGCTACTGATGGGGATGCGGGGGACAGGAGCAGACAAAAGGAGCGCTGCTGTGGGGGACGTTTCATTCTCGCTCCGGGACGGTTGCTGCGGGCGGAGCTTCTCCCCAAACCCGTTCTAGTGGCGGTGCTGTCATCGCTTGGGTGTGGTCTGCTCAGTACCGTTAGGAGGACACCAGAGCTCCGCAATCCTCTTACTTTACCGGCCAAACCAGGCACGAGCACCGGGCAGGTTCTGGAGCTGGATCAGGAAGTTTCGGAGCAGCTTAAGGAGGTTCTGGACGAGCAACATAAGGAGGTTGTGGAGGAGCAGGATAAGGAGGTCCCTCCCCGCGCGTTACGCACAAAGGAGCCCGGCGCCATTGAGGGTCTGATGGGCCAAAGTTTCCCCGGAGCTTCAACCATTCACTCGTTTATTCTCCTCACGCTGTAAGACCAGGACCAGACTCACCATGCCGAAAACGGTAGGCGCCTGTTCCGGTTTATATCTCTTTTAGCCCCTTTGTCTCCTTTCCCTCTCTCTCTTGTTCTCCTCTCTCTCCCTCTCTCCCCCCGTCCTCCCTCTCTCCCCCCTCTCTGTCTCTTGTTCTCCTCTCTCCCCCTCTCTGTCTGTTGTTCTCCTCTCTCCCCCCTCCGTCAATAGTTTCTGTACCGATCGCTGATTCTCCACTAAATGTATTAAAACCTTTGACTTCCCATCGGAACTTGTGAGTAGATGAGTTCAGATGAAGAGTGAGTGGTTCTGGTTCTGCTCACCCTCACGTTACTCTGATCTGATTTGGTACCAGCCGGAAGGGTTGCTCAACCATCAATTAATGATCAATTAATTCAATCAATGTCTCCACGGTAGAAGGTGATAATCACATGAAGCATGAAGCATGGGTTCTATGGTTCTACGGTTCCTCAGAGGGTGGGGTGGGGTAGGTGGGGGGGCGGTGCGGTAGACACACTGTCTGGTTCCTACTGCTGGTTCCTACTGCTGGTTCCTACTGCTGGTTCAGACCATGTCTCACACATTACTCCACACAAACATCTGGTACTACTCCAGTCTGACCAGCGTTGTCTTGGTGAGGTGAGGAAGGTGTCCTCCAGCCCAGACTCAAATCGGAGTGTCCGATAAACGGAGAACAATGCAGACAATAGACACTTGATAATGGATGGGCCCTGATGACCCAGCTGTTATCAGGTGGGTTACAGATGTGTGTGTGTGTGTGTGTGTGTGTGTGTGTGTATTAGTAGTAGTAGTAGTAGTAGTAGTAGTGTTAGGACTGTGACAGAGGAGTTAAAACCTCCTACTGAAGCACTAATATAAGTGGAATGGGCCTTGGCCTGCTCATAAAACCACCAGCAGTCGTCATGGTGACTGGCCGGCCAGACGCCCGGTGGGCCCGTGTGAGGGACGGGGTCTACACGTGTGAGGGACGGGGTCTACACGTGTGAGGGACGGGGTCTACACGTGTGTGGGAAGGGGTCTACACGTGTGAGGGACGGGGTCTACACGTGTGAGGGACGGGGTCTACACGTGTGTGGGACGGGGTCTACACGTGTGTGGGACGGGGTCTACACGTGTGTGGGAAGGGGTCTACACGTGTGAGGGACGGGGTCTACACGTGTGTGGGACGGGGTCTACACGTGTGTGGGACGGGGTCTACACGTGTGGGACGGGGTCTACACGTGTGAGGGACGGGGTCTACACGTGTGAGGGACGGGGGGTCTACACGTGTGTGGGACGGGGTCTACACGTGTGAGGGACGGGGTCTACACGTGTGAGGGACGGGGGGTCTACACGTGTGTGGGACTGGGGTCTACACGTGTGAGGGACGGGGTCTACACGTGTGAGGGACGGGGTCTACACGTGTGTGGGACGGGGGGTCTACACGTGTGTGGGGACATGCAGGGTGTTGTGGAGGGACACGGGTCTACTGGGGAGCCGTGGGGTCTAGAGGACACATGCTGGTCCTCAGAGTAAGTCCATTCAGCCCAGAGAGGCAGAGAGGGGTCTAGTCCCCCTCAGGGCTCTGGTGGTCTGTCCAGACTGAACCGTCATTGTGTACACTCACTAGAACCAGCTCTGCTTACTAGAGGCCTGGACCTCTTTTATTTATCTCCAAACATTCTTTAGTTTGTTTTAAGTACCTTGCTAAAAAATAAACGGGGCTACATTTCTTGTGGTGCGTTCCCTCCACGCTCTCCAGCCCAGTCAGCGTGTAGCTGCTGCTCTTTCGCTATCTGAGGAAGTCACGTTGTGACTCACAGTGCTCTGCTGTTACATCAGTTCCTTCTCTGGCGGTTTTCAGACCAACAACCTTATATGGAGATTCATCAGGTTCTGCCCTCGATCCCCCTCCCCACTCACCCAAAGGTCTCTCTCTCTCTCTCTCTCTCTCTCTCTCTCTCTCTCTCTCTCTCTCTCTCTCTCTCTCTCTCTCTCTCTCTCTCTCTCTCTCTCTCTCTCTCTCTCTCTCTCTCTCTCTCTCTCTCTCTCTCTCTCTCTCTCTCTCTCTCTCTCTCTCTCTCTCTCTCTCTCTCTCTCTCTCTCTCTCTCTCTCTCTCTCTCCTCTCTCTCTCTCTCTGAAGACAGTGATCATTTTAATCCCAGCTCATTATCTTGGTTGGCAGCCCAACAGGCTGTGTTTTCACTGGCTAAGAGCTGTGCTAGACTACACTTTAGTGGAAACACTTGTAGACAGCCAAGTGTCTAAAACATGTACTGTCGTTCTATTGAAATGCTGATTTTCATAAAAACCAAATACAATCACTGCAACTAATTTCTTTTAAGCAAGATATCAAGAAGTCAGAGAAAAACAACCTTTTAAGGATTTGTTTGATTCAATCCCAGAAGAAGTCGAGGGGTTTCCATGCCACCTGAACCAGTGTTGCTAACGCTCACATAATCAGCCTTTGTGCAGCCAGGGGCTGGCCTCACCAAACCAGTGAGAATGCATAACAACACCGTCACAAAGACCCAGAGAAACATGGCCATATAACTTACCATCCTGTGTGCTGCTGGGCTTGAACTTGTGAGTTTATTCATAATAAGTGAAAACCTTAACAAGGTAGCGCCGGACATTTGAGGGGAACAGGAGGGACAGCAGGAGGTATGTGGACCGGAGGGATTAGGGGTCCTGGCACATAGCGCAGTAGATTAACATGATCGTAGCCCACAGTCCTGGGGGTCCACTCTGACCTGGACCGTCCAGCCAGGAGCAGAACTGACACCGGACCTAAAGAGTAAGTGTTGCTGTTGTCTTTGACCTCTGAGTGTGTGTAGATAACTCTCTGGGTGTCCCTCTGCCATGGGGGGCGCGGACCAATCATGAACTCTTTATCCTTCAAAAGGGGCCTTGGAATTTACCAGGGTGGGATATGGATTGTAATATTCAGCGAGACGGACTGGGTTATACTGCAGTCCTCACTGTGCAGTCCTCACTGATGCATATTGCAATGCTACTCTCTGGTTTCCTCACAGAGGAAACTTCAGAGTTGTACTTCTTGCAGCCGTCTGGAGAATGGAAGCAGGAGGTTCATGTTCCATTTGGAAAACCCAGTGGTCAAAGAGTGGTTTCTTCTCCTTCTTTACATCTCATTCTCTCACTCCTGCCCAGCTCAACCTTTTTTTTCCCTTGGTCACTCGTTGGCCACATCTGTTGTGGAGCTTTAGCGTTAGCGTTAGCATTAGCGTTAGCGTTTCTAGCGTGGAGCGGGCGGGTCTGTCCAGGTTCACTCTCCCACATCGTGTTGCAGGTTGTAACCAACGGCAACAGCAAAAGGAATCCTGTGATTGGAGGCCCGGTGGGCCCTGAACAGGGAATGACAGCACCAGGCTCCCAGATAAGAACATTCCAGCGTGTTTCCTACTGCGGAGCACATTCCCCAGTCCGCTCGGTTCCTACCGGGCAGGGCGGCCCAAACGGTGGAGTGACTGGCCTTAACTCTTACTTACTGTCTTCCTTACTGAACGTTGTAGCCCTAAAGTGAAGTCTCGTAGAGGTGGGTCTCTTACTTACTGTCTTCCTTACTGAACGTTGTAGCCTTAAAGTGAAGGCTCGCTAGGGTGGGTCTCATATAAACTGCTTTTTAGTCTAAATAAAATTATCCTTTTTTTAATTGGACAAATACCCAAAGTTCTTAAGCACTGGAGTTGTCCTTGACTTTGGCCCCTATGTGGACCCTAGACTCCACAAGCACCAGCCCTACCATAGTACCAGCCATGAGAACTGGGTGAAGGTGTAGTTTATGTCTGAGGTCTTTGCTCTGAGTTTAAACATTTCATTGTGGGTCAAAAGGCATGAATGTGTGGAGCCCTGACAGCGCTCCTACACTTGACCATGACAACAGTGTTGGACCTTGAGTTGTTTTTTGGTTGAGACCAGATGTGCAGAGACAGCTGCAGCCTCACAGAAGTCTATCAGAGGTGCTGCGACTGAGCACAGGCTGTAGCTCTAATAATAGTGTGTTACTGTTTCCTCCGGCTTGGTCAGACACACCCAGACCAGAACATTCATCGCCTTGGTTCCCGTTTCTATGGTTCACTCCCTGAGCGACTGAGTCAGACCTATTTAGATCACCTCTCCACGTGGCCGGGAACTTCACTTTGAGATCCTCTCCTCCGCACAGCCAGGAAGTCAGCAGCATGTCGCCTTAGCCGAGCGCACAGAGACCCTTGTGACCTCTAATGGAGGGTCAGAGCACACAAAAGACCAAAGCGAGCCAGTAGAGAAGAGGCCGTTCTGTAGGCGTCACCGTGGCGAGCTCAGCTTCCCATATTGTGATGGTTCTTTAGTTTCTCTTAAAGGGGAAGCGTCACTGGGGTTATTTTGGGCTATCAAGGCGGTCGCCCACTGCCCCAACTCACACACAACCAAACCAGAGCCCCTCGGTCCAACCCAATGACTCGACCTGTTGGGCACCAAAAACCTTCAGCTGACATCATCATCATCATCAGCCACCAGCCCCCAGGGTTCTGGCCCACCAGGCTGACGTGGTTGTGTCAGAGGTTGCAGTTTGTTGTAGAAGGACTCGCATTCTCTCAGGTCCAATTTGGAAAAAATATGTCAATTGTCCAACTCTCCGCACATTGTTTCACAGGAACAGAGCTCATGTTCGGCCCGGGTTGTGTTAGAAAATATTGAAGTTATTACTGGTGATGGGGGGCAGAGCCCCCCTCAACCCCACCCAGCAGGGCCGTCTGTGTGGCTCGCTCTCGATGACAGGAAGTGTCCTGGCCCTAGCAGGGTGGCGCTGACAGCCATGGAAAGGAACGCAGGTCTAATCAGGGGAGATAAAGCTCACCATTGTGGCAGACAGCAGCGTGGGTTCTGGACAGCCGTCACTCTCCAGCTGGCCACGCTGCTTGGCGGCTGGGAAATGTCTCAGCACAGTGTTGGTTTAGTGCCGAGGGAAAGAATGGCTCCCTTAGGGGGAGAGGCACAAAGGTTTGTTGTGTGGTCTGTAGGATTATCTTTTTGTTCCTCTGTCAAAGGTGTGACATCATCACAGCATTACGCTGCTGTATAAATGTCTACTCCTATCTACTGCACTGCTAATAAGCAGCGTACAGCATAAATAGGTCCATTGTGCATCCCTGGGTTAGATGACATTGTTTGTTAGCTTCGGGTTGTGAAGAGAAAGATGTACTATTGTTAGTGTGCCCATGCAGAAGGGGAATCCCTCTACGTCCCTCACTTCCTGTTCCCGCCCCCAGAGTTTATTATGGGATAGCGCCGGCTCACCCCTGGAGATCTGTTTCGCCGTTGACTTTTTAATCTTTATTTGACTCGTATTCAAACTTATTGTTATTTATCTCTCTTTTTTTTGTCTTTGTCAGTCTTTTATTTAATCCAGTGTAATAGATATGTTTAATTATATTTTCTTTATTTTTCCAATCTGTGATATCTCCTATTTAGTGATCATATTTCAGTCTGTTTTATGGTGCATGCTAAAGCACTAGGGCTACACAAATAAAGCAGAATATGAGAAGAATACTCACAGGACTCACTGACAGGTCTGATGCAAGACAGGAAGTAGCGCTCGGCAGGATGTGGTCACTTCCTGTCGATAACTTCTGCACTCGGCACAGCTTTAGAGAAGGTAGAGAGGTAGAAACGAGGTCTTCAGCCAGGCCTGCAGTGCAGGTCCTGGCGTGTGGGTCCGGGTGTTCATTCAGCTCTGGGGAGTGGCACCCTCACAAATACTGGAGCTGAATACTCACCGCTTGCTTCATTTCCTGATTTGTATTTTAACACATTCACAAGCTGAAATTGATGAAGCAATTGAATTTAATATAAACCATTAACAATCATTAACTGGTTAACCATAAGAATTGTTCATTCATTCTTGGTGTGTGATGTGACTGTGAACACAGAGACTGCAGTGTCACTTTCACTTACTTAACGTTCAAATTAGCAAATATTGCTAATTAGCAGTGTTACGCATGCTTACTTTCTGCTCCACAGATTAGCTGTTAGCTG
The DNA here is from genome assembly GCA_036785325.1 of Urophycis tenuis. Classification (NCBI taxonomy): domain Eukaryota; kingdom Metazoa; phylum Chordata; class Actinopteri; order Gadiformes; family Phycidae; genus Urophycis; species Urophycis tenuis. The sequence goes on along the minus strand of JAXIVH010000012.1, from coordinate 3,353,837 downwards.
TGGTGCTAATATTAGGCTCAACAGATTGACCATTAGCTGTGTTGCTCATGCTATTGCTCGCTGCTCTACAGATTAGCCATTAGCTGTGGTGCTAATGTGAAGGTTCTACTCTACAGGTATACCGTTAGCTGTGTTGCTAATCCAAATGTGCTCTACCCTGCAGATTAGCAGTGTTGCTAATGCTAATGTTCCAGGCATTACAAGTTATCTGTGTTGCTAATGCTAATGCACTCCTTTATCCCTCTGTACTGCTGGTCAATGTGAATTTCTCCTCAGGGGGATTAATGAAGGAATATCTGATCTTATCTTATGCTCTCGGCCCTACAGATTAGTGTGAGAGTGACCACGATGGATGCAGAGCTGGAGTTCGCCATCCAGCCCAACACAACAGGGAAGCAGCTGTACGACCAGGTAAACATGACCTTAGCACTCCTGCATTGACCTGATTCAACTAGCAGCCAACCAGCTAGTGTCTCATCAACATCTGGGCTCAATGCACTTCAGATGGAGAGGAACACTGACATGAGAGTGGGGTTGGATACTCGAGTGGCCAGGGGGTGTTGGGGGTGACTCCCAGCTACATAGTTCTGGGTTCCATCCCCAATGTCTACCTGTAGTCATCTCTGAGCAGGAGGACAACTCCTTAAGGAGATGTAGCTAACATCAGCTAGCAGCTATCAAGCCATCAGTGCTCCAGCGCCTGCTAACACCAGTGTATACTGACACCAGTCGGAGAGGTATATTCAGGTTGTTCTACAGTACGCTGAGATGTGTTGTGTTGTTCTACAGGTCGTTCTACAGTTCACTAAGAGGCCTTGTGTTGTTCTGCAGGTTGTCAAGACCATCGGACTGAGGGAGGTGTGGTACTTTGGACTGCAGTACCAGGACACCAAGGGCTTCTCCACGTGGTTAAAACTCAACAAGAAGGTGGTTTTCCATGTTGAGCTTCAAGCAGACTCAAAAGTTAACCTCATTACAACCCATGCTAATGCTGTTTAAGGACAAGGAACTTTTCAGGCTGCATATTGGTGAATGAAACGTGATCTCTGGCCACTTATCTGTCCGTCTCTCTAGCTTGCACTTTTTGGGGTCACTTACTGTAAGCCGCAATGGACAAAAGCATCTGCTAAATACCTGTAATGTAATGTATTGTAATGTAATGTAATGGATAACAGTAGCTACCATGCTAATGTGCTAACGTGCTAACAGGTGACGGCCCAGGACGTGAGGAAGGAGAGCCCGCTGCTCTTCAAGTTCCGGGCCAAGTTCTTCCCCGAGGACGTGTCGGAGGAGCTGATCCAGGAGGCCACCCAGAGGCTGTTCTTCCTGCAGGTGAAGGAGGGGATCCTCAACGATGACATCTACTGCCCGCCGGAGACCGCGGTCCTGCTGGCGTCCTACGCCGTGCAGGCCAAGTACGCTGACTACAACAAGGACGCCCACACCACCGGCTACCTGTCCGGGGACAAGCTCCTCCCACAGAGGTAAGCTCCTCCTACATATGCTACTAGCCCCTCCCACAGATGTAAGCTCCTCCTACATATGCTACTAGCCCCTCCCACAGAGGCAAACTCTGGCCAAATAGGGGTAAAGGCTCCTTCCCTAGAGGTTAGCTCCTCCCACAGTCCTCCCAGAGGCCTCAGTGGCTACATTCTAGAAGTCCCTCCCTAGCTATTCACCTCTTGACCCTTCCTGCTCAAGCTGCAGACATATTCCTCCAGCTCCACTGGGTCTTCTATTCCACTGTTTGCTCATTGAGATGCTCTGTCGGCCCCCGACTCGCCTGCGGGGCCGAGGAAACATGAGTGTATCCTAAGAGGAAGGGTTATGGCCATTCTGTCACACTACCTTATGGCCACATATAACAAATGTGTACTACCCATGATGCACTGCTGACCCTGTGTGTTGTGTATCACCCATAATGCATTGCGTCCTCAGAGTGCTGGACCAGCACAAGCTGAACAAGGAGCAGTGGGAGGAGAGGATCCAGGTGTGGCACGAAGAACACAAGGGCATGCTCAGGTAAACACACGTTCACGTTCCTCTGTATCACTGGGTTATCTAACACTCTGGAGGAAGTTAGGAAGGTCAACTTCCTGTTCAGAGGCAAGATTACTGACATGCTATTGTTGTATTAGTAAGAAGTACTTTAAAGCTGAACTACATACACTTTCCCATCAGCAACTTCTGGGCTTGTGTTGTGGCTGTGGTTGTAGTTCCAGTTCTAGATGTCTAAGTGCTGTATCTGCAGTAGAAAGATGACAAAGTGCAGGTTTAATGGATGTATAATGTGTATGTGGTCACGTAGAGAGGAGTCCATGATGGAATACCTGAAGATTGCCCAGGACCTGGAGATGTATGGGGTGAACTACTTCAACATCAAGAACAAGAAGGGATCCGAGCTGTTCCTGGGGGTCGACGCCCTTGGGCTCAACATCTATGAGCAGAACGACAAGTGTGTCTCCTTATTCACTGCCTCCTTGTGCCGGTGTCATAAGTGTGTCTCTCTGTCCGTCCACCTCCCACCCCCTCTGGGAGGAGGTGGTCCCTCCTCTGTGGGTTTGGGGAGGTTCTCCTGGACGTCTAGGGGGCTGAGGTTTAGGGGGTCTGTGTAATGTGGGGTGAAGCCCTTTGAGATCATTATTATTTCATCTTCTTATACTTTAGTTTGGCATTTCTCTGATAGTGTGTTCCTGTCCGAGTAAAGCCGACTGACATGTGTAGCGTGGGCTGGTCTCCCAGCAGTCGGCTGACTCCACTCCGTCTTAACCTTCAACAGAATGACCCCCAAGATCGGCTTCCCCTGGAGCGAGATCCGAAACATCTCCTTCAATGACAAGAAGTTCGTCATCAAGCCCATCGACAAGAAGGCCCCCGTACGTCAACTCACTTCTACCGCACGCGCATTTCATGTGTTCATCGTCCGCATTCACTCATCGATCCACCGCTGCGTCCCCAGGACTTTGTGTTCTACGCCCCCCGGCTACGCATCAACAAGCGCATCCTGGCGCTGTGCATGGGGAACCACGAGCTCTACATGCGGCGCCGCAAGCCGGACACCATCGAGGTGCAGCAGATGAAGGCCCAGGCCCGCGAGGAGAAGAACCAGAAGAAGATGGACAGGTAGGCCGCCGCATGGGAACGGAAGGCACGAGTCGAGTGTGGAATTGCGCTGACGGTTCTCATGAGCCGGAAGGGTTGAAGGGTGGTTCCTCGTTTGGGAGGATGTCAAAATGTTCCTTTAATGACACAGCGGGTCACTTCCTGTTTTGGAAGATAGTGACCTTGCATCTGCTTCTGGTTTGAAGAGTTATTTCTATGAGAACATGAAAGCTGCACTATGAATGACACAGAATGACATCTTAACCTTTACTCTTCACTGAAGCTCCAGCAGACTTCTTCCAGAGTCCCAATTAGTTCAATATAAATGAAGTCTAGATGATGACTGATGATCCTGGGGTTATGAAGTAGATTCATATGATGTAATTCTACTTGTACTGAATCCTTCAGGGCCATGCTGCAGGATGAGAAGAGGAAACGAGAGATGGCAGAGAAAGAGAAGGAGAAAATTGAAAAGGAGAAGGAGGAGTTGATGGAGCGACTGAGGCAGATCGAGGAGCAGACCAGAAGGGCCCAGCAAGGTACAGCGGTCAAACTTTGACTTGAATAGGACGATACACTCATATGGGCTCAGTATTAACCATGTGGCCTTCTGTCCCTGTGATGCTCCGCCACCTCCTTTTCCTCTACTCCTTCCACCTTCTTTGTCCCTCCATCTTGTCATCCATCTCTGCCAACTCCTTCTCCCCTCCACCACCTCCTCCTTCTCCTCCCCAGAGTTGGAGGAGCAGACCCAGAAGGCCCTGGAGCTGGAGCAAGAGAGGAAGCGAGCGAAGGAGGCCGCGGACCTCTTGGAGAACGACCTCCGCCTGGCTGAGGACGCCAAGAATGCACTGCTCCAGCAGTCGGAGAACCAGATGAAGAACCAGGAGCACCTGGTCAGTGAGCTTCTCCTCTTGCCTGGTCACAGGTTATGCTGGTATCAAGTGCTTCTGGTACCAAAGCTCTCTCCTGTTCCTCTCCTGGTGCCATGTAGTGTTGGTACCCAGTACTACTGCTACCAATCCATCCTGCTGCCCAGTACTTCTAGTTTCAAGTACTTCTGGTTCAGAGTTATTTTGGTTCCAAATAGCCTAGTATACCAAGTACTACTAAACCCAAATCATTCTGGGATAAAATACCAAATATCATTAAATGAGCCCAAACCCAGAACAAGAGTAGGGCTGTGGTGTTGTGTGTCACGTGGTAGAACTGGCAGCCTGATGCTGTATATCTATATCTATATATATATATATATATATATATATATATTTAGATATATATATCTAGAAATACATTCACCATGGAGGTAAGGTTCTAGACCGAGAACACAACGTCCTTCAGCTAAAACATCCTGGGGTTCTAGGATGAGAACATCCAACACACTGTGACACACAGAGCACTGAGCGCTGCTCTCTGGTGTCTCCTCAGGCCACCGAGCTGGCAGACCTGACCTCCAAGATCTCCCTGCTGGAGGACGCCAAGAAGAAGAAGGAGGACGAGGCCCAGCAGTGGCAGGACAAGGTGAGCCCCCCAGGGGTCCAGCTGGCGCTCACTGGGCCTCCGCCATATGATACACGTATATCCTGACGTACGGTCCACATGTGATCAACATGTAGTGATATAGTGACCCAATCATAAGAACATCAGCAACACAAACTCACAGACGAAACCTTAATGATGTAACTGAGCAGCGGACCCTGTGCTCCTCTGATGGAGAGCGGGCCACTGAAACCTTAATGATGTAACTGAGCAGCAGACCCTGTGCTCCTCTGATGGAGAGCGGGCCAGTGAAACCTTAATGATGTAACTGAGCAGCGGACCCTGTGCTCCTCTGATGGAGCGGGCCAGTGAAGTTCTTACTGACGGCCGCTGCTGTTCTCTCCAGGCCGAGCTGGTGCAGGAGGACCTGGAGAAGACCAAAGACCAGCTCAGAACCAAGATGGCCGCCCAGGTCCAGGAGCCTGTGAACGCAGAGAACGAACACGATGAGAACGACGAGAGCAACGCTGAGGCCAGCGCCGAGTTCACCGGCGCCGCGGGAGCCAACGACCGCAGTGAGGAGGAGCGCATGACGGAGGCCGAGAAGAACGAACGTGTGCAGAAACACCTGCTGGTGAGTCCTGGAGCTGGTTTAGACCACCTGCTGGTGAGTCCTAGAGCTGGTGTAGACCACCTTCTGGTGGAGCTACTTTAAGTCACCTGCTGGTGAGTCCTGGAGCTGGTTTAAACCACCTGCTTTTGAGTCCTGGAGCTGGTTTAGACCACCTGCTGGTGAGTCCTGGAGCTGGTTTAAACCACCTGCTTTTGAGTCCTGGAGCTGGTTTAGACCACCTGCTGGTGAGAACTGGAGCTGGTTTAGACCACCTGCTGGTGAGAACTGGTCTTAATTAAAACATTTTTTGGTGAGTCCTAGACCAGTTTTCACCTATAAAGCCTTTCAGTGTCATGTATTCCTGACACCTACGTTGAACAGAAGGAACGTTGGAGTAGATGGAAGGTTCCCGGGAGTGCAGTGTGTTTCAGTGTGTTTCAGTGTGTTTCGGTCTGCTAACGGTTGTGTTGTACAGGCGCTGAGCTCGGAGCTCGCCACCGCCCGTGACGAGACCAAGAAGACGGTCAACGACGTCATCCACGCCGAGAACGTCCGCGCCGGGCGGGACAAGTACAAGACGCTGCGCCAGATCCGCTCCGGGAACACCAAGCAGCGCATCGACGAGTTTGAGTGTATGTAAGGACAGGGCAGCGCAGCTCTGAGCACGCTCAGACCAACATAAGTGTTCTGAGCACGCTCAGACCAGCACGCCGGCTCTGAGCGCACTCAGACCAACACAACAGCTCTGAGCGCGCTCGGACCAACATAAGTGTTCTGAGCACGCTCAGATCAGCACGCCGGCTCTGAGCACACTCAGACCAACACAACAGCTCTGAGCGTGCTCAGACCTACATAAGTGTTCTGAGCATGCTCAGATAAAGCAAACACACAAAGTTTAAGTGACTTAAAGATACGATGACAAACAGAAAGTGCCACGAATCGCAGGTTAAAATCCTATGAACCTTCTGAAAAAGGGACAGAATGTAGGAAACATTTGCATTTTGGGGGGTATTTTAATAACTAGCTTATGCAATAACTGATGCTAACTGAAGACAACATTTATAATTTCTTTCAATATTTCTGTCACATTTATGTAACATGACCCATATGATTTAACTCTGATGTAGGAATGACCTCTAGAAGGATCTCCCACTAATATTTGATAACATCAACAAATACAAATCATATTTCCTCCGTCATGTGATTGATCATCCCCATCACCGCAAACTCAACATCAAATTGAATCCATTAAAACAATATATGTGTGAAGTGCCAATTCTCACAATTTGTGAGACTATGAATCCACTTTTCTTTCTGCTGTTACATTTAACCTCAGCCGCTGTCACTTAAATCATTCTTTACATTTTGGATTCCAATATAAACATCTGGCCAGATGGGGTCACAGCTGCAGAATCATCTTTGTTTGATGATGCAGACGTCCCTGTTGTGATTGGCTCAGTAGCGCCAGCCTGAAGAGTCCAAACTGGGACTTGAAACAGCTAATAACGCAAATGATCAATGTCTGTCATTCTCAAATCAACCAAACAAATCTAAATGATGACCAACTAATGTTTCTCTCATGATTGCTGCTGAATGCAGTTGAATGACAACATATAGATATACAGATATACTTCATCAATTCTCTCCAGTGTATCAATCATGTTTTCTTCCAGTTATACCAGGAAAATGTAGCCGACGTTCTGTTCATATTTCACTGATTTATTTATCTCGTTTTAGACTTTTTGACTTTGATTGATTTGAGTTAACAGTTTGCTGTACTTGTTTGTATGCATACATTATTAATATAAATAATTTCTGCAGGTGGCCAAAATAAATTACAAATCTTGCCAATTTCTCCAAGGATACTTAAGAGGAATAATTAGCCTCAGTTAGCATCTTATTGCGCCAACATGATTTAATGTAGCAAGCTAGCAATAGCTCATTAATAGAATTGTTTTTGAGGATTATTTGCTATTGTCTTACTGTGTTAGCTGTAGAAAGTGAATTAAGAAAAACAAGCAATATTAGTTTTAGCGCCAATAGCATTTAGTGATACCACATTTTGACATTCCTGTACCAATTTTACTGTTCCAACAACAAGCCAAAATCAGAACTCGAAGCATGTTATTCAGTATTAAATATATCCAATTCCATAAAATCCCGTGGCTACGGAACTGTAAGTGGGTGGGGGGTGTGGGGGGGCGGGGGGGGGGGGGGATGTCACATTTTGCAGATGATTCAGCTAAACCCATGCTAAGCTACAAGCTACAACTCTCAAGCTAATTCTGAGGACCAAATTTGAACAGAGAAGCCTCTACACATAAACTTTACTGGAACAGAAACTGATTTGATCTGGTTTGATGTAAACATTCTACTGGTATTGTAACTAGTTTGGTCTGGTTTATTGTAAACATTCTACTGGTATTGAAACTGGTTTGGTCTGGTTTAATGTAAACATTCTACTGGTATTAAAACTGGTTTGGTCTGGTTTAATGTAAACATTCTACTGGTATTGAAACTGGTTTCATCTGGTTTGATGTTACATAAATGTGACCAAGAATTGCCCCCCCTCCCGATATTAAAATATAACAACAACAACAACAACAACAACAACAAATGAATTAATGATTCATCTGAAGGATTTTTTAGAATGATGAGTGGATTTTAGTTCATTCCATTTCCATGTTATTGGGATTATGATTCATCTTGATAATGAATCAATACATTTTGTTCTGGGCAGACACAATCCCCAACATGGCCGCGAGGGGGGACATTGAGTGTGACTTTTAGTGCAGTTACTTCATGAAGGTTAACAGTTATTGTAAAGATTCAAGTTGTATTTTAATTTCAGTATTTTGTTTTTTTACGGTAAATACCAATTGAATAAAAGACAGTATTTCTTACATACAGTATAATGAGGATTCAAATATGTGCTGGAAAACTATATTTTCGCTTTGTTTATTGCAGAGACAATGCAAAATATACTCATTTGCCAGGCTGGCAGTATTTCCAAAACATATATTTGAAATGTATATTGTATTTGCTTTTGTGTATTTTTGTAATTCGGATTTTTTTAGGTGTCAAAATAAGATCATTTGTATGAAAATTCATCTGAGATGATTTGATAATATATTTGTATTTTATCAATATAGAATTTCTTCTCAGAAATAGATTTTAGAGGGTTTTTGTTTTGTTTTTGAAGACTGCAATTGGATACTGTATATTTTGGGATGTAAAACAAATTAAAGAGCTTTAAACTGTCGACTGTCAAGACTTTTCAATAAACATTCATCCCTGATAAGACTGCAATCTCTCAACAGAAGTCTTTTATTTTGCACTGAAAACATCTATTGGTTTACTAATGGAGATTAAAAAAACTAACTACAGATCAGACATTTGACACAATTAATGGTATTTGTATTAATATTATGCCACATATATCAATGCTTCTTTCAAGGATCTCTATCTAGGAGTACTATCTAGGAGTATCTAGGAGTACTATGAATTCACCCTTCTCATGCTCTCATGAGGCTAATTGGAGGCTACTGAGGAGTCACCAGCCTGGGGCTGAAACCTGAGGCTTCAGGCTTGCTGCTCAAACCAAACTCAGCTGCAGCTGTTGAGGTCATGTATGGATCTCCATGTGTGGGAGGACCTGTACCTAGTACATGATTCACACACATCTGCTGTGGTCCTCAGCACCTCTACGGACAGGAGAGTAAACACACGACCACACATCTGCTGTGGTCTTCAGCACCTCTACGGACAGGAGAGTAAACACACGACCACACTGCTGTGGTCTTCAGCACCTCTACGGACAGGAGAGTAAACACACGACCACACAGCTGCTGTGACCATGTTGTCTATGGCTGTGACGAGGAGATCTGTTCCCTCAGCAGGAACGTGTCCTACTGAACCACTAGGTGGTGTTAGAACCCCCCCAGAAACTAGTGTCGCGTGATACCAGAACATGAAGTGTAATCCGACAATGATTAGACATCAGAGACTACAGAGCTGGACAATATCACAAGGAGCATAGCTAAAACTAAATGTATTAACAGACTACTGTATTCTGCACCTTTTATCTACTCTAACCAAGCGGCAACAGTCCATGCTGAAAAATGAAGCCCATGCGGAAGTGCAAAAACTTGCAGTTCCTCGACTGGCCGCTCGAGGCTGGCTGCAGAACGGAGTCAACTCCCATAGACAACCATGTTAAAATGTCCAACTTTACAGCCAAAATAAACATGTTTACAGCCTGGTTCAAAAAACGGTTTTGGTGTCTTTCAGTAGTGTTCGAGTCCATGACAACTGTGAGGGGGGTGAATTTTTTTAGAATCCATTTTTTTAATTACACCGAGAAGGATTTATTTTATGAATAATTAAGGGCGTGGTCAACTTGTTTGGCAGCTGTCATCTGTCATCACGGCACGACCTTCACGGATTCGAGGCTTTGATTGGTCTGGCTGGAGGTAGGCGGGCTTAGAACACAGACTGAAATGTCCAAGATGGCGGCGCCCAGAAGCTCAATTTTAGGCTTCATCTCCGCTGTTAAGAATGCCTATGGGTGACGTCACGGAGGGTTTGTCCATTAGTTATATACAGTCTATGACTCTAACCTACTGTACTCTATAGCCCTCTATATCCTACTGTACACTATAGCCCTCTATATCCTACTGTACACTATAGCCCCCTATATCCTACTGTACACTATAGCCCCCTATATCCTACTGTACACTATAGTAATCTATATCCTACTGTACACTATAGCCCCCTATATCCTACTGTACACTATAGCCCCCTATATTCTACTGTACACTATAGCCCCCTATATCCTACTGTACACTATAGTAATCTATATCCTACTGTACACTATAGCCCTCTATAACCTACTGTACACTATAGCCCTCTATATCCTACTGTACACTATAGCCCCCTATATCCTACTGTACACTATAGCCCTCTATCCTACTGTACACTATAGCCCCCTATATCCTACTGTAGGCCTACACTATAGCCCTCTATCCTACTGTACACTATAGCCCCCTATATCCTACTGTACACTATAGTAATCTATATCCTACTGTACTCTATAGCCTTCTATAACCTACTGTACACTATAGCCCTCTATATCCTACTGTACTCTATAGCCCTCTATATCCTACTGTACACTATAGTAATATATATCCTGCAGTGCTCTATCCTACTGTACTCTATAGGCCTCTATATCCTACTGTACACTATAGTATTCTATATCCTGCAGTACTCTATAGTCATCTATATCCGAATGTACTCACTACTCTTGCTACATGCTAACATGCTAAAGGCCCACAGCGGGTTCTGAACCCTGGCAATTGTGGTGTTTTGGTGTCAGACTGATGTTAGCATGATATGAATATGGTGGCAGAGTTAGCATGGTGTTAGCATGCTATAGGCAGACAGACTGAGTGGAGCTAGCGTAGCGTTAGCACGGTGTTGGCGTGCAGAGGGGACTAAACCAACGGCCCACCAGGGAACACCCAGGAGGTTTGTAACTCTGTTTCTCAACACTGCAGCTCCTCTGGAGCACTTCCTCAATCCCCGTGGGTGAGGCCAGGAAACCGTTAGAATTACACACAACACAGCGCTCAGCGCCAGGACGCCCTGCACACACAGCGCTCAGCGCCAGGACGCCCTGCACACACAGCGCTCAGCGCCAGGACGCCGGGCTCAGCACCAGGACGCCCTGCACACACAGCGCTCAGCGCCAGGACGCCGGGCTCAGCACCAGGACGCCCTGCACACACAGCGCTCAGCGCCAGGACGCCCTGCACACACAGCGCTCAGCGGCAGGACGCCGGGCTCAGCACCAGGACGCCCTGCACACACAGCGCTCAGCGCCAGGACGCCCTGCACACACAGCGCTCAGCGCCAGGACGCCCTGCACACAGTGGGGGTCCTGCAGCTCAGATTAATCAATCAATAATCAGCACGTTGATCCTGAAAAGGTCGAGTGTCACCGTTGTCATGGTTACCTGCCTGACCCCTCGTTACATCACCTAACAGCTGCTTGACCACGCCCCCTCCTCCACCCGACTCATTAACCAAACCCTCTCCACCTCCACTTTGATCGTACAGCAAAGTGACGTACGGAGGAAGACCTCCTGCCTGAGAGGTGGTGGAGGAGCAAACAGGAGGACAGTAAACTAGTCTACACACTGCAGAACAACATCACGTTATCAAATGAGGAACCAGTCCTGCAGCTCGCAGAGGACAGAACCTACGACTACAGTAGAGAACGAAGGCCAGCGACCTGCAGTCTGATGTCACCTGAGGGCCTGCTCCCCCTGAGGGGCGAGGTTCACCATGGAGACCAGACTCTCAGATGGTGGGGGAGGTTCACCATGGAGACCAGACTCTCAGATGGTGGGGGAGGTTCACCATGGAGACCAGACTCTCAGATGGTGGGGGAGGTTCACCATGGAGACCAGACTCTCAGATGGTGGGGGAGGTTCACCATGGAGACCAGACTCTCAGATGGTGGGGGAGGTTCACCATGGAGACCAGACTCTCAGATGGTGGGGGAGGTTCACCATGGAGACCAGACTCTCAGATGGTGGGGGAGGTTCACCATGGAGACCAGACTCTCAGATGGTGGGGGAGGTTCACCATGGAGACCAGACTCTCAGATGGTGGGGGAGGTTCACCATGGAGACCAGACTCTCAGATGGTGGGGGAGGTTCACCATGGAGACCAGACTCTCAGATGGTGGGGGAGGTTCACCATGGAGACCAGACTCTCAGATGGTGGGGGAGGTTCACCATGGAGACCAGACTCTCAGATGGTGGGGGAGGTTCACCATGGAGACCAGACTCTCAGATGGTGGGGGAGGTTCACCATGGAGACCAGACTCTCAGATGGTGGGGGAGGTTCACCATGGAGACCAGACTCTCAGATGGTGGGGGAGGTTCACCATGGAGACCAGACTCTCAGATGGTGGGGGAGGTTCACCATGGAGACCAGACTCTCAGATGGTGGGGGAGGTTCACCATGGAGACCAGACTCTCAGATGGTGGGGGAGGTTCACCATGGAGACCAGACGGCCCCCTGACTGAGGAGACAAACTACTCACCAGAGTATGAAGTAAACTTCATACTCTTCTATGAAACACACTTTATCTATTGCACTACTGGCCACTCAGATGCAATAATGATCCTTTAACAATCTCACAACATTTTCATCAAATTCTGTTTCTACTTGTCTAACCCTTGGTCTTCAATGTTAACCCAACTATGTGATGTTATCACATCTTCAACGTTGATGTTTCTCCGTTTTCTTCACTAACCACGAGACGATGACACATGACCATAGAGAGAATTTCACAACTCTTTTGTCGTGTTGTCACTTGCTGTCCACACACTTCCTGCAGCTATCTTCCTCGTTTTCAGCTTCCTCTTTGCCAAGTCGAAGATATAATTATCTAAACGCTTTCGGCGGAGCGCGCAGACATCGCTGACCGCTCCCTGCAGGGACAGAGGACCACAGCGCTGTGAGGACACCGTAGGCCTCCTCAGAACCAGGGCTCAGGTAACCTCATGCATCTTCACCAGTCTGGTGGCTTGTCTGTTTGACCCAGACCAAAGCTTCTGGGTTCGATCCTCAATGTCCTCAGTCTAACCTTTAGGCATCCTAAACAAAGCCCCCTAACCACTACCTGTCTCTACTGTACTGTCTAACCCCTACCTGCTCCTTAATTACCTGTTTCTGTACTGTCTAACCCCTACCTGCTCCTTAATGACCTGTCTCTGTACTGTCTAACCCCTACCTGCTCCTTAATGACCTGTCTCTGTACAATATAACCCCTACCTGCTCCTTAATGAACTGTCTCTGTACTGTCTAACCCCTACCTGCTCCTTAATGACCTGTCTCTGTACTGTCTAACCCTTAGCTGCTCCTTAATGACCTGTCTCTGTACTGTCTAACCCCTACCTGCTCCTTAATGACCTGTCTCTGTACTGTCTAACCCCTACCTGCTCCTTAATGACCTGTCTCTGGACTGTCTAACCCCTACCTGCTCCTTAATGACCTGTCTCTGTACTGTCTAACCCCTACCTGCTCCTTAATGACCTGTCTCTGTACTGTCTGACCCCTACCTGCTCCTTAATGACCTGTCTCTGTACTATATAACCCCTACCTGCTCCTTAATGACCTGTCTCTGTACTGTATGACCCCTACCTGCTCCTTAATGACCTGTCTCTGTACTGTCTGACCCCTACCTGCTCCTTAATGACCTGTCTCTGTACTATATAACCCCTACCTGCTCCTTAATGAACTGTCTCTGTACTGTATGACCCCTACCTGCTCCTTAATGAACTGTCTCTGTACTGTATGACCCCTACCTGCTGATAACAACATCTGCTGTATGACTGTAATGCTGTCTGCATTTAATTCTTAGAATCTAGTCTCTCCCTCCTCCTGCAGGAGCAGATGACACCTCCTCCACCTCCTGCAGGGGCAGATGACACCTCCTCCACCTCCTGCAGGGGCAGGCGTCTCACTTAGTGTATTTGACAAGCTGAGCTGGACACTAAAAGACAGAGTGTCAGTTTGTCAAATACCCCAAGTGAGACGTCATTAGTCTTCAGGAGGGGATCCGCCAGACCCCCACAGTCCAGCGCTGATGAGAGCTTTTGGTTTTCTGTACAAAGTGATTAATTTGTGAAGAATGTGTTTGTTACTAAAGGTGTGATGTGGAGAATGTAGTGGCATCTAGTGGAGCCCTTTGGCAGAAATGTGATATAAAGCACCTTTAAGTGAAGCTGAAGTATTGAGTTGTTGCTCAGGAGGTCAGGACGTGGTGTAGGCTTGGTGTAATGTCTCTTCCTGAATAAAGACGTTCTGCTGACAACATCTCTCTGGTGTTTAGAATCACTTTGCTCTGAAACCGCTCAATTGAAACACACATGGTGGTTCCTCCAAGGGAACTCTGATCCAGGAACACCAGTCATATGGTGGTGGTGGTGATGTGGTGATGTTGGTGAACAAATGAGATGGAGCTCCTGGGACTGACATCTGGAAGTCACCACGGTTATCTCTGCTGCCCGGCTTCCTGTTTGAGACGTTGCACACAAGAGCAGATACTGTCACTTCTGGTTTCCACATATATAGTCATCAACACATCCTGTATGTATGAAACACATGAAATACATGGAGTAGGCTGCACCCTGGTTATAATTTCCTCCTGTTCCTTCCCTTAATTATCTTAATTGTTTTGTGTGTGTGTGTGTGTGTGTGTGTGTGTGTGTGTGTGTGTGTGTGTGTGTGTGTGTGTGTGTGTGTGTGTGTGTGTGTGTGTGTGTGTGTGTGTTTTGACATTTAGAAAAGGTCAGAATGTAACTCCTCATCATTGTGTAAGGTTCCCTGTGTTAGTATGATGATCTCAGACTGTTGCTGGAGATGCAGTAGGAGGTCTTATGTCTTCATGAACAGACGCTCGGACATTCAGTAAACCAGAAGAATGCTCACATGCATACGGTGGACAGGTTATGGATTTCATATTTGCTTGAGTCTTCCGTTTAGTTTTTAAGAAATAGGGAACTGGCTGGGTTCTTTGTTATGGACGACATCTAGTGTCACAAAACACACTCAAAACACACACAAAATCATCTTTATTAACTGATGTATCGATATATTGTGATTTTGGCCTAGTCGAATCCTCTCGTCAAATAAAGGACTACCAGTATTAAATCGAAGCATTTAAAACCTGCAGTACCACGTGTGGCCAACAGAAAGCGCTGCAGGACCGTGCTGGTTTGGTTCACAGACAGACGAAAAGATTAAATTACGTTGTTACAGATTCGAAACAATATATATATATTATATATATATATATATATGAATGCAGATAATACGTGAATCAATTAATACGTTGGCAATTACAAATATGAACGTATTAAATGCTATAAAATGCACATCTTGTTCCGTTTCGAGAGAGAGATGCAGAGACACGAGAGAGAGAGACAGAAAGAGACAGAGAGAGACAGAGAGAGACAGAAAGAGACAGAGAGAGACAGAGAGAGACACAGAGAGAGAGAGAGAGAGAGAGAGAGAGAGAGAGACAGAGAGAGACAGAGAGACAGAGAGAGATAGAGAGAGAGAGAGAGAGAGAGAGAGAGAGAGAGAGAGAGAGAGAGAGAGACAGAGAGACAGAGAGAGACAGAGGGAGAGAGACAGAGAGAGGAGGACAGAGCGAGAGAGGAGCAGTGTTCTGTGGATTGGGTGAGGCACGGCCCCCCCTGGGTAAATGGAAGCCGTTTAGGGATCATTATTGTCCCATCACAGCTTCCATAGAGTCATCATACTTAGTCTGACAGCCAGAGAAGCTCTCTGGACATCTGACACATTCACTTCTCCATCTCCAACTGCAGCATTTCTAGACACACTTCCCCAGTCAAAAATATACTGTAGGTAATACACTTCAATACAGGCCTTCTGAGATAATATAGTGCAAAATAGTGTGGAAAATACCCTGCTACATGCAGGAGGTGGGATGTTTCTATGGCCCTGAGGACTATTATATTATATTGTATGGCATACGCCATGCAATATAATATATGTATTATAAGGTGTATATTCATATATATATAATATACATTATATGGCTCATCATATTATATATATTATAAGGCTTGTATCCATATATGTATTACATATATCATAGCCTATATTCATTTTGTTTTAAATATATAGCCTATGTTCATATTCTATATCTATATATTCCATATATATTGTATGGCCTATATTCATATTTAAATGTCGTATGGAAAATCAATTTTATTTGTGTTAAATGGCATCGTTGTTTCATAGGCTTGGCTCTCAGTGTTATCTTTTTTTCTTCTGTTTTAATAGTTTCAATATTCATCATATCATATAATAATAATAATAATAATAATAATAATAATAATAATAATAATAATAATAATAATAATACTTATTATTATTATTATTATTATTATTATTATTATTATTATTATACAAATTGTATAATTATTATAATAATGTAAATAACAAAAAATAAAAGTACAATAATACTACTAATAATAATAATAATAATCACAAAATAATATGTGTGTGTTTTGAAGGAGTGAGTAGGGACCATCCCTGCAGAGCCTTCAGTAAATGTTCAACCAGTCACGGCTGAATAAATGAACCTCCATTTGTTCCCTCATCACCGTGCTGTGCAGCAGGCTCCGTATGGACAAGCTTTTAAAATGAATTTGCTGCAATCTAGGAAAGTGAACATTTTAAACAGAAATATGCAAGTTGTTCCCAAATTGACAGACAGTAGATGTTAGTGCCATTACAACTACTCCTATTAATAGAACCATTTAGTCTTCTCCATTAGTTATACAGCAAATAAACCACGACATCAAGACACACATTACATTCATGTTTCCTCTCTACATATTCTGCTACACACTTTCCTTTAAAGTCAGTCAAGGAAAAACATCTTCAGTCTGAATCCAAGAAGCAGGTGAATGATTGACAGCGTCTCTCTTTGTGGCTGTTGTCTGTAGTCTCTTTCTCGGCCTCTCTCTCCCTCACACACACCTGTCAGCTTCTCTTCTTCTGCTCCTTCAGAACCAGTTCATCACAGACACAGAATCACATTGAGTAAGTTCTGGTAAATTCTACATATTCTAGGATTATTCTAACTTGTGTCATACAGTCTGGTTAGAACCCGTGATAAGGACACCTTGTAGAACCCCTCCCAAGGGTTTGGGTACAAACCCGCTGGATGGAGGAGGGTTCTATAGGTCCCTGGTTCTACAGAAAGAAGAACTCACAGCTGCAGGCTGGAGCGCAGCGAGGACAGGAACACGAGCTGGTGAGAACATCTCACCACCTTCCACAAGTCTTCTCCTCTCATCCTTCCACCCGGAGGAAGCTGGCTCAGCAGGCAGCTTCTCCTGAGCCTGAAGACGCCCCACAGAGCTTCAGCCTCTGCTGCACCATGCTGCCCAACCAGCTCCAGCGTACTGGAGGTTCTGTGTTGCTACTCAAACATCATCTGGTCCCACGTTGAGGAGATTAGGAAATAGTTGACACCAAACAAACCAAAGTTTGAACCAAACAAAAATCTTGGCCTGGTTCCAGACCGGACCTCAAAGTTGAATAGCTGCATAAAGATCATTAAAAATCAGCCTGCTATCACACAGGAATGAAAGGGTCGCTTGTCTACGACACCAGCGTATTCACTGGTCTCTAAAACCTTCAGCTCCACCTCCTCCTGAATGCTGAGGACTCAGACTGCCACATTACTCTGGCACTAAGATCACTGCACTGGTTTTAAGTTTGCCAGAGAAGTGGGAAGGGTAATTGGAAACCGTTTAGGATCACCATCCATCTGTGGTCTGCATGTTGTCAGCTCACTAGAGCTCTCAGGCCATCAGGGACCTGCTCTCTGTTCCCTCCAAGCAAGCCTGGTGGAGAACAAACCTGTAGAACATGTGTGATCTTCTAATGATCTATGTCCCACTTTGTAAATCCCCACAGCTGAATGGCGCTGGGGAGGAGAACCCAGCAGGAGGGCCATCCAGGTTCTCACATTCCCCACTCTCTGGATTGCAGAGACACAACATACGTTTGTCTCTGCTGAAACAGACGAGGGATGAACGCCGTTCTGAAGCCCCTCCCGTGCAGGCCGGAGAGTGGCGGTCCACGGTCACCGGGGGTCAGACGGTCACCGGGTCCACGGTCACCGGGTCCACGGTCACCGGGGGTCCACGGTCACCGGGTCCACGGTCACCGGGTCCACGGTCACCGGGGGTCCACGGTCACCGGGTCCACGGTCAACGGGGGTCAGACGGTCACCGGGTCCACGGTCACCGGGTCCACGGTCAACGGGGGTCAGACGGTCACCGGGTCCACGGTCACCGGGTCCACGGTCACCGGGGGTCCACGGTCACCGGGTCCACGGTCACCGGGTCCACGGTCACCGGGGGTCAGACGGTCACCAGGTCCACGGTCACCGGGGGTCCACGGTCACCGGGTCCACGGTCACCGGGTCCACGGTCACCGGGGGTCAGACGGTCACCGGGTCCACGGTCACCGGGGGTCAGACGGTCACCGGGGGTCCACGGTCACCGGGGGTCAGACGGTCACCGGGGGTCCACGGTCACCGGGTCCACGGTCACCAGGTCCACGGTCACCGGGTCCACGGTCACCGGGGGTCCACGGTCACCGGGTCCACGGTCACCGGGGGTCAGACGGTCACCAGGTCCACGGTCACCGGGTCCACGGTCACCGGGTCCACGGTCACCGGGTCCACGGTCACCGGGGGTCCACGGTCACCAGGTCCACGGTCACCGGGGGGTCAGATGGTCACCGGGTCCACGGTCACCGGGGGTCAGACGGTCACCGGGGGTCCACGGTCACCGGGGGTCCACGGTCACCGGGGGTCCGATGGGCCCTCTGCGAGCCTGGCGGTTGGCGCCCTGGACTTCTAAGGAAGTGGCTGTTGCGTGCGTCTATCTCGGCGTCCTGGCAGGTTTCCATGCAGCCCTCCCAGATGTCTGCAGGAGGAATCGGAGCTCATTGTTCCAGCGCCAGTAACCAGAGGAGCCTCGTCTCCTCAGATGAAGGCTGCCGCGTAACCAGAGCCCGCTGAATGGACCATAAACGGTGTATAATTAAACGGTATTCTATAAATTAGGGTGCAGCTTTGGGTGCTGATAACTGCCGTCTGCCTCCCTCCCTCCCCTCCTGCTGTCAGTTCAGTGTGACCTGGAGGGGAGTGGATGCCTTCCATGTCAGCCTGACTCCCCCTCACCCTCTCATCCCCTCACCCCCAACATCTTGTTAATTAAGTTGGATTCACTCTAAGAGGAGACTTCTGGTTCGCCCCGTGCTTCTCGGGGAGAGATGAACATGTTGCTGAGCTCTCATGATCACTGCTGCACAGAGCCTCACGTTCCTTCCTTGGAGCTCCAGGAACAAACAGCTCAACAAGAGGAAGCAGGCCAGAGACACCAGGGTGGACGGGGGAGCAGAACCTGTTTGGACTAGACCTCAGTGTCGGGTCGTCAGACCGGAGGATCTACAGCAGCAGCTCCAGAGCCAGGAGGCCTACTGAAGGCTATATGGAGCTCTACATACTTGTTGCATTGATTGAATTGAACCTTTCCAGCCTTCTCTAGAGACTCATCCTGCAGCAGGTTGACTCTCTCCATCCAGGGTCAGCCAGGACCACCACCCAGTCCACCCAGTCCACCAGTCCACCCAGTCCACCACCCAGTCCACCACCCAGTCCACCAGTCCACCCAGTCCACCCAGTCCACCAGTCCACCCAGTCCACCCAGTCCACCACCCAGTCCACCACCCAGTCCACCAGTCCACCCAGTCCACCACCCAGTCCACCCAGTCCACCCAGTCCAGGTTCTGTTGTAGAGGTCTGAGTAACCGAGTCGGTGTAGAAACACAGCATGAGCAACTTTTCAACAAGTATTCCAAATCTCCAAAAACTAAATCAATTGTCAACAGAGAATAGTTTTGAACGTAGAAATTCAATTACAGCTGAGTTCCGTTTACAGGAAATACTTCAAGAGGGTCACAAGTCAACCCTGAGAGAGAGGAGGTGGCTCTCATGGGGAGCTGCCAGGGGGCTCTAGAAGGTGTTTATCGGGGTATTGGGTGTATTTCCACATTAGCATCATTATTATGGTGTGACAGAGTCAGGGTGCCTCTGTCAAAACAAAGCCTTCAAGTCTGCATGACAGTTTAAGCTCAACATGCAAACAATGCTCTGACAAACTGACTGAAACTAAATACAGGTCCTCCATCATCCATCTTCCTGAAGGCTGAATGTACGTTTCTACGCACACATTTTATTTATTAACGTACATACATTATTTGTACATATGCATATTGTTTTTCTATGTCTTCTATATTATATTCTCAATGTATGTATGTATGTATGTATGTATGTATGTATGTATGTATGTATGTATGTATGTATGTATGTATGTATGTATGTATGTATGTATCATGTATGAGTGTATGTAAAATTTATGTATTGATATTCCATATGCCAAAAATATTTTCTATTTGCTTTCATCTTCTTTTTTAAAAACAATGTTAACAATTTTCCCCAGGATCAAGAAACATGTGTTGTTATTTATTTCCACTATTAATTGCTATTAAGTGCTAATAATAATTTCTAATAATAATGATGATAATAATGAATTACAATTACAATAACTATACAAGAACAACAATAACAATAATATCAATAGAAGGAGGAAAAGGTCGGATGGCAAAATCTCAACTCTTCTCCATTCTGGCACCGCAGTGGTGGAACGAGCTCTCTGCCAATGTCAGGACTGCAGAGTCACTCTCCATCTTCCGGAAGAGACTCAAGACCCACTTGTTCAGAGTTCACCTGAACCCTGCATAACCCTACCCTCATGCTCTTATTTGTTGTACGGCACTTTAATCACTCTTTGTAACTTAACACTTAGTCAGAGATGTTGTATACTAGCAATGGTTAACCTAGCAATTGAAATGCTTGAAACTTGTTCTGGTGACTTTCTTACTGTATGAGCAGCAATGAAATGTTTCACCTTCTTATGACAAATGTACTCTTTGTAAGTTGCTTTAGATAAAAGTGTCTGCTAAATACCCTAAATGTAATGTACTTATTTCCACGATTAATCTGTCTTATCTGTGCACTGAGGATCCATCCACCCCAACGGAAATGCAGGTCATTTATATTTTATAAATATAAATGTTAATTATATATATATTGTTTTTACTGTGGCAGCTGCTACGACAACCTAATTTCTCCTTGGGAATAAAGAAAGTTGTTCTACTCTATTCCATCCCATCCTCTGGGCTGATAGAGGCTTTGGAAGTCTGCTCAGGGAGGCTGACGTCGCCACGGTTACAGAGGTCAGGCGGCTCGCTTCGGTCTGACAATCTGAAAATGAGCTGTAATGGTCTGAGCAGACCAGCCACCAGACCGGAGGGATTCCATCCCATAATAACCTGCGGCAGTTAACTGAATCACACCTGATTCACTTTTTCACAAATGTCCCAGACAATATGAAATGACTGAGATAGTTCAAGGAAATATGTCTACATGACAAGACATAATGAACAATAACGAAGGACGTCTGAGCCAGGAAGTCAAGCTCAGGAAGTGACGATCGCCAAGCTTTGATCAGGAGGGCAGAAACAATCCAGCAGACATACAGCGTTCACTTTGTAATCCAACAAACAGCACAACTAACCACTGAGCCCTGAGTGCTTTAGTCCACATCCACCACAGCTACCAGCCAATGAGACATGAGTGACTTCCATCTTTCACAGCTTTCTATCGACGTCATCACAGAAACATGAATATTGTTCTGGGCTGCTTTGAGCTCAGCATCGTCAAGGAGACGGGGTTGATGGTTGGATTGGACCATTATTGTTAAAGTGGGATTTGGAGAACATTCAGAACATTCAGAGGAGTCTCTCTGAAACATCACGCACAGCCCTGCAATGGGTGGGATGAAAACAACATGTTTACACGAAGAGGCTCTTCTGTCTCCAGGCCCCAGGAGCACTGACTCCTCAAACCAGGAGAAGCCCTGTGGGTCCTCACTGAGGGTTCTGAGGAGGACAAGCTGGTTGTGTTGTTTGGAGAGACATAATCTGTTTGTCTTTTGTCTCATCTGGGGAGCCCCAAATTTATAGACCAGTCTACTGTTTACAAGAGTGTCCTGTCCATTAGACTCTATTGTTCACTATTCTCCTGGTCTCTAGAGTCTCCTGGTTACTAGAGCCTCCTGTTCACTAGAGCCTCCTGTTCACTAGCCTCCTGGTCACTAGAGCCCCCTGTTCACTAGAGCCCCCTGTTCACTAGAGCCTCCTGTTCACTAGCCTCCTGGTCACTAGAGCCCCCTGGTCACTAGAGCCTCCTGTTCACTAGAGCCCCCTGTTCACTAGAGCCTCCTGGTCACTAGAGCCCCCTGTTCACTAGAGCCTCCTGGTCACTAGAGCCTCCTGTTCACTAGAGCCCCCTGTTCACTAGAGCCTCCTGGTCACTAGAGCCTCCTGTTCACTAGAGCCCCCTGTTCACTAGAGCCTCCTGTTCACTAGAGCCCCCTGTTCACTAGAGCCTCCTGGTCACTAGAGCCCCCTGTTCACTAGAGCCTCCTGGTCACTAGAGCCTCCTGTTCACTAGAGCCCCCTGTTCACTAGAGCCTCCTGTTCACTAGAGCCCCCTGTTCACTAGAGCCTCCTAGTCACTAGAGCCTCCTGTTCACTAGAGCCTCCTGTTCACTAGAGCCTCCTGGTCACTAGAGCCTCCTGTTCACTAGAGCCTCCTGTTCACTAGAGCCTCCTGTTCACTAGAGCCTCCTGTTCACTAGAGCCTCCTGGTCACTAGAGCCTCCTGGTCACTAGAGCCTCCTGGTCACTAGAGCCCCCTGTTCACTAGAGCCTCCTGTTCACTAGAGCCTCCTGGTCACTAGAGCCTCCTGGTCACTCTGCCAACACAGCATGTCCAGCGGTGTAGGACACCTTCGTCCAGCAGAGAGTGTCTTTGTGCAGATGGCAAACGTTATTCACACCAAAATCTGTTATCACCTTGTGGCAGCCAAGGGTACAATCAGAGGAGAAGGGCGAGTGGTGAAATGTGTTTATGGTACACTTTGTGTTGTCTGCACAGAGTGAGACAACACAGAGTGAGATATGGAGAGCAGGGAGCTAAAGCCAAATAACAGATGAACCCAAAAGAGATGGAGAATAGTGTGGAGGAAAATAGCAGTACATTAAATACTACTACTGCTATTACTACTACTACTACTACTACTAAAACTACTACTACTACTACTACTACCACTACTGCTATTACTACTACTACTACTACTACTACTGCTACTACTACTACTACTACTGCTACTGCTACTACTACTACTACTACTACTACTACTACTACTACTACTGCTACTACTACTACTACTACTAGTGCTACTGCTACTACTACTACTACTACTACTAGTGCTACTGCTACTACTACTACTACTACTACTAGTGCTACTGCTACTACTACTACTACTACTACTACTACTAGTGCTACTGCTACTACTACTACTACTACTACTACTACTACTACTACTACTACTACTACTACTACTGCTGCTACTACTACTACTACTACTACTACTACTACTACTACTACTGCTACTACTACTACTACTACTGCTACTACTGCTGCTACTACTACTACTACTACTACTACTACTACTACTATTACTACTACTACTGCTACTACTACTGCTACTACTACTACTACTACTACTACTA
>JAXIVH010000012.1:3280313-3325313 GCA_036785325.1 Urophycis tenuis | reverse complement strand
GGTTAGACAGTACAGACAGGTCATTAAGGAGCAGGTAGGGGTTAGACAGTACAGAGACAGGTCATTAAGGAGCAGGTAGGGGTTAGACAGTACAGAGACAGGTCATTAAGGAGCTGGTAGGGGTTAGACAGTACAGACAGGTCATTAAGGAGCAGGTAGGGGTTAGACAGTACAGACAGATCATTAAGGAGCAGGTAGGGGTTAGACAGTACAGAGACAGATCATTAAGGAGCAGGTAGGGGTTAGACAGTACAGA
This sequence comes from Urophycis tenuis, assembly GCA_036785325.1. Classification (NCBI taxonomy): domain Eukaryota; kingdom Metazoa; phylum Chordata; class Actinopteri; order Gadiformes; family Phycidae; genus Urophycis; species Urophycis tenuis. The sequence continues at coordinate 3,325,057 of JAXIVH010000012.1, read as the reverse complement.
CGGGTCATTAAGGAGCAGGTAGGGGTTAGACAGTACAGAGACAGGTACTTTAGGAGCAGGTAGGGGTTAGACAGTACAGAGACAGATCATTAAGGAGGGTTAGGGTAGGGGTTAGACAGTACAGAGGGAGGTCTTTAAGGAGCAGGAGTTGGGGGAATCTTGACTACAGGTAAACTGGGGACTCTGGGTTTAAATCCAAGCTGTCTTGTGTCAGAGAGATTGAATTCTGAAGACTTTCGGAAATCTTGCAATAACCACTCATGGTTTGTGTAAACATGGCATTATGCTTTCTTTATTACATCATTATCGTGCTTCTTAATGGAAAGGACATAGTCAAACAACAACAGCTATATCAACTCAATTCTCTTCATTCAACACCACCTCATAAAGTCGACAGGAAACACAGCACACCACATATCAATGGCCCAACCACAGCCGTTGCTTCCCCCTTTCAGACACGACATCAAACAGTCACGAGAACTTATCCTTGAACGTGTGTTCTCCACAGGGCGGGCCGTCCAGCTTGAGTTAATGGACTGTTCCACTCCCTCTTCTCGTGTCTGGATACGATCCTAACCCGGGCCCCAGGCTCGGCCCGAGGCCTTCACCCAGCCCTGACACAGGGAGCCTGACCCCTGACCCTGCTCTGGCTGTTGGGCCGTCGGCGGTGACCCCCACCTGAAAGGGAGCCCACAAACCCCCCCTCTCTGTCCTGTCTGATGAGCTGTACGTTCAGGGCCTTCAGCAGACCCTGTTATCCAGAGCCACTTACAAAGAGTACAGTTGTCAGAAGAAGGTGAAACATTTCATTGCTGCTAATACAGTAAGAAAGTCACTAGAACAAGTTTCAAACATTTCAATTGCTAGGTTAACCATTGCTAGTATACAACATCTCTGACTAAGTGCCAAGTTACAAAGAGCGATTATAAAGTATAACATACGGACATGAGGATAGGTTTTTTAGTTTTATTGGGGGGTGGGGTGGGGGGGGGGGGGGGGGGGGGGTCGGTAGAGGATGGATGTTATGCAGGGTTCAGGTGAACTCTGAACAAGTGAGTCTTGAGTCTCTTCCGGAAGATGGGGAGTGACTCCACAGTCCTGACATTGGCAGGGAGCTCGTTCCACCACTGCGGTGCCACAACGGAGAAGAGTTGAGATTTCACCATCTGACCTTTTCCTCCTTTAGTGATGGAGGTAGTGATGGAGGTACCAGTTGACCAGCTGAGGTAGTTGAGCAGAGTGCCAACAAAGAATGCCAACAGAGTGCCAACAAAGAAACATGTACATACATTTATTTAGAATATTAAACTGAGGAGAAAACTGTTTGGCTCTGTCGGGCACCTCAGCACACCTCGGGCACCTCAACACTGGGTTCACAAATCACTTCTCTCAGCTCCCCTCCCAGGAAGATGAGCTTCCAGAATGAAACATCTGGGAACGTTGGGAACGTTATCTTCATGGAGAGACTTGTGATGACTCAGGATGAAAGCCCAGAAATATCAGGACTCCATGTAGGCTCCATGCTAAAAATCAGTTAATATTATTGCATTATATAGGTCTTACTGATAACATTATACATGAATTAAAAGATAAAAACTATTTAGGCCTGCTTTGATAGCATCTTCTCTTTCTGAATATTCATCAGTTAATCGACCATGAAGTGGTGAACAGCTGCCATTGTTGGTAATCTATTCTCTTCAAGGGGATAAGAGTAAACAACTCAGAGGACTGACAATCCCCGGGGAAGGAGGTGCAAAGAGGACCTCATCAATGACTGATCAGTTATTGCTTGTGATTGGGTGTAACATCCTCTCTTACACCAGCCAGGCATATGGAAATCTCTTAATCCTCAGAGATCAGCCACCAACCTGCGGCTGAAGAGGGAGAGCTACGCGGAAAATAAGAATTATTACAAGAAGGGAGAAATAAACAGGGTATGCCGGTTTGATGATGTCGCTTCAGTTAATTACTGCAAATCTCTCGCGTTCAACTTAATTTCCCCGAGAGCTTCTGATACACAAAAGCAAGTTGACTGAAGCCCTTATTTTTCTCCTTATTAGTTCCAATTTTTAATTCTCAAATGATTTCAGTTATTTCTATCTTTACATGTCTCTAACATGCTTTCAGCCGCCAGAACAGCAGATGAACGGATGATGTTGGATGGATGATGGTGAATGGATGATGGTGAATGGATGATGGTGGATGGATGATGGTGAATCGATGATGGTGAATGGATGATGGTGGATGGATGATGGTGAATGGATGATGGTGAATGGATGATGGTGGATGGATGATGGTGAATGGATGATGGTGGATGGATGATGGTGAATCGATGATGGTGAATGGATGATGGTGGATGGATGATGGTGAATGGATGATGGTGAATGGATGATGGTGAATCGATGATGGTGGATGGATGATGGTGAATGGATGATGGTGAATCGATGATGGTGAATGGATGATGGTGGATGGATGATGGTGAATGGATGATGGTGGTATTCACATCTCTTAGAGAACTCTTTAAACCATTTGTTTGGTGACTTTGATGCATTGTTTCGTCCGCCCTCCTGTTGTTGTCCAGTCCATCCATTGTCATCTGAGATCATGTTATTATGGGCTGTCAGTAGACCTTGACCATCATTATTATTATTGTTGTTATTTTTAATAATTGTCAGAGCTGGAGTTGTTTCTTCTCTATCGATCTACATTTACCATTCAGGCCAACATGCTTTCAAACACAACCACTGAAGGTTGTGAGGAGAACATCAAAGGTTCCTGATGAAGATATGACTTCTGAACTTTTGACATTCTTCTGATGTATTACACAAACAATGACCTTTTACACTTACAGAACTAAAAGAGAAAACGAAATGTCCTCAAATGTGGTTTGAGATAAAAGCGCCCACCAAATGTCTTTAATTGACTTAATGGACATGTTTGGGGTGTCACAGCTTAGAGTGAGCTGGTGCCATTCCATTGGTCTGTTTACTCTAATCTGTGAGGTCACAAAACAGAACAACAGCACTAGTGATTAGAGAGGCCGCTAAATGGAGTCAGGCTGCAGGGCTTACATGTTCTCTGAGCTGACATGGCTCGGCCCAGAGGCCTCATCACACAGAGCTCTGCTTAGCCTGATTCATATGCCTGCTGCCAATCCATTCAAATTAAACATTCTGTACATAACATTTTTATGAACAGCTCGACAAAACAAACTAACATCTCTCTGGTTTTGTTTTGTTTTACAACTATGAATTGAACGTGTTGACTTTCACAGGGACTTGTTGGGGAAGAGGGCCACTGTACGCCCAAACCATCGTCTCAACCATCAACGTCTCCAGCTAGTATTCATGTCCCAGTAAATTAATATTATGTTATATCATATTATACTATCACACCCACACATGCAGACACAAGGGAGAGTTAGTAGTGGCTACGAATCAGTAGTCTGTATCCAATCCTTTCAATTATTGGTTTTGATCAAAATAGGGTCACAAATATCTAGAATGTAGGAGTCAGTGTTCCCCTGACCTACCAGGGGCCTCTGGGGGCGTCCTGACCCTCAGGTTGGGGTTCCCCGTAGCTCTGACGGCTCCCACTGGGTCCTCGCTTTCTAGTGCAACAAGAGGATCAGGGTTCTTGGATGGATGTGATGTTGGAACGCCATCGCGTTTCAAAACGCTAGGCAGACGAAGCCTTGTGGCCCGTGGAGCAAAATAAAGCCGTCTCTAACTCCACCGCAAGATCTCTCCAGTAGGCCACCGCCAGCCACAAGCTGCTGCCTCCGTGCTGCAAAAGTTGTCCATTTCAATGGTCATTAATTTAGAATAAAATGAAACCAAAAGGCGAAGGCAGCAACGCAGGCCTTTAATGTTCTTGTCGTTGGCGAGCAGGCGACCGCGTTGCCAAAGTCAGCCCTGGAACACAAGAGAACCACTTTCTATTTTTACACGTTGCCGTGTACGAGTCAAATTAACTGTTGGCCGGGTTTCTCGTCCTCCTGAGCGCAGCAGGGACATCACTACCCAGCCACTACTGTCCTCAGAGCCAGGCTACATCTGATACAACAGCTACATGAGCAATACCAGCTACATTACATTCATTAGATGCACTAGCATTATCAGCAACATTACCTACACTAAAGCAACATTAGCCACATCAATAGTACCTAAATTAGGAGCATTAGCTACAGTACCTACATTAGCAGCATAAGCTACAGTACCAACATTAGCAACATTAGCAGCATTAGCTACAGTACCTACATTAGCAGCATTAGCTACAGTACCTACATTAGCAGCATAAGCTACAGTACCAACATTAGCAACATTAGCAGCATTAGCTACAGTACCTACATTAGCAGCATTAGCTACAGTACCTACATTAGCAACATTAGCTACAGTACCTACATTAGCAACAGTACCTAAATTAGCAACATTAGCTACAGTACCTACATTAGCCGCATTAGGTACAGTACCTACATTAGCAGCATTAGCTACACGTTAGCAACACTACAAAATGCTTAGATTAGTCACATCTAAAATAGCCAAATTAGCTACATTAGCCACATAAGATACCTTGTCGTTATTAGCTACAATATCTGCATCAGCACAGAACAGCATCATTTACATTTCCATTTCCATTTCCATTTACATTTACATTTAGCATCAGCAGGGGAAACCAGGCCCTGGACAGAACTCTGTATTTTGGGAGTTTTCAAATGAATAACGTTTATTTTTAAAATGCTACTCTAACGCTGACATTTTCATTCTTGGTCTTTGGTACAGTTAGGTTCCAGGAGTCTAGTGAATCCCAGTTCTCTAGGGCCTTCACAGGCCACACCGTGCAGCCCCCCCCCCCCCCCCCTAACTCTCAGACCACTAACGACATGAAGTCCCCAACCCAAGAGGAGAGAGACCAGGAGGAGAACCCCAGAGATGATGTCCTTCCAGGGACGAGGTGCCAGAAGAATGATGGACAGACAGCAGTTATAATGGTAGCAAACACAAAAGGGTTTTGCAGTCATTCAAAATGACCTCAGATCCAGAGTGAGTGGTCAACACATCCTAGTCCAGTCTATTCCACAGGAGAGTGGTTACCTTTATCGTCTCTCTATCGTCCAGCTTTACCCATCACTAACTCAGTCAAACCACCATTATGTTGTGAGGAAGGAGCAGGCTAGATGTATGAAGGACAACTCATATTCTGTAAAATGCTGCAAATCTAGATATTTAAAAATAAAACATCCATTGGGTAAAAAAAAAGCCGTATATTGCTAAACATGTGAAGGTAATATGGAGAAGTGTAAAACAAATAATGAGGAACTATTCCTGAAGAGAGAGGAGGCGTTCAGAACCTTCAGAAGTTAATCAAAAAGATGAATCTGATTTATTAAATAAGTTCCCTTCTGAACAACACTCTATAATACACTTCTCACTGAGCTGAACCCACCAAACCAACACATGAGACGCCTGGCGCACATTTATAGCATTTAAGACCTAGGTCGTTTTATATATCATCTCTTATATATCATCTATTATGTATATGATAATATATAATATATAATATATATTTCCTTCATACAATTGCAAAGGCACTTGTGTCACAAAAACATGTTGCCCATTAAAAAGACGGCAACGCTCTAAATGTTCACACACACGAAGTTAAACAAGCATTTGACCTGTAGGCCTAAAGGTTAATTTGACCTGTAGGCCTAAAGGTTAATTTGACCTGTAGGCCTAAAGGTTAATTTGCTGGGGGCTGTGAGCTGGTCTGAGGCCAACTGCGTGTCATTTTGTTGCTCTTCAGTTAACAGAACTTTGGACACTTTTGGGCTTTCCTTCATTTGTGACCAAAAACATTTTGGGGCCCCCTAATCTGTTTAAGTGCACTCTGTCACTCATCCATCTGTTATTATTCAACACCAAAATCTAAAAATGTTGAACTCTCAGAAACACAAGGTCATTGATATTGCCTTCCAACTTCATTATTATTATTATGTACTATATTATTATTATTACGAAAACTCAGGTCCAGGTAGAGGAGTCTACACCTAGCTAGAGGAGTCTAGACCCAGCTAGAGGAGTCTACACTCACCTCCAGTAGAGGAGTCTACATCCAGCTAGAGGAGTCTACACCCAGCTAGAGGAGTCTAGACCCAGCTAGAGGAGTCTACACTCACCTCCACTAGAGGAGTCTACACTCACCTCCACTAGAGGAGTCTACATCCAGCTAGAGGAGTCTACACCCAGCTAGAGGAGTCTACATCCAGCTAGAGGAGTCTACACTCACCTCCACTAGAGGAGTCTACACCCAGCTAGAGGAGTCTACACTCACCTCCACTAGAGGAGTCTACACCCAGCTAAAGGAGTCTACACTCACCCACTAGAGGAGTCTACACCCAGCTAGAGGAGTCTACACTCACCCACTAGAGGAGTCTACATCCAGCTAGAGGAGTCTACATCCAGCTAGAGGAGTCTACACTCACCTACACTAGAGGAGAATCTCAGGTCATTCATGCCGAATGTAGCTTTGTGTGTGTACAGATTTTGGTGTGTGTATGTGTGTCTTTTCTGTGTGTGTTATGAGAGAGCGAGCGAGCGAGCGAGCGAGAGAGAGAGAGAGAGAGAGACTTAACTGAACCAGAGGTGTGTGTGTGTGTGTGTGTGTGTGTGTGTGTGTGTAGTTGCACACACCACTTCTGTGGTCAGTCAGAGCCTCCAGGGTCGCAGACTGGGACAGCAAACTCCACCAGAGCCCAGTGCCTGATGCATGAAGGAGCACTCTCTCGTTCAGGAGAACTACATGTTACATAACGCCGTGATTTAGATTATGCACGGAAACCTCCGAGGCGTTCTTTGAGACGGGCCGTCCTGCTGCGTCCTGGGCTGCAAGAGCAGAGGAGCTGATTAGGAGGAGACCAGGAGGAGTTGGGGACTCCTACTTTTTCGCGGACCTTCAAACCTTTTCCCTGAGCGTTGAGTTGTGCGCAGTAGTGAGACACGACTCGACCGTTGATCGGAGATCTTTGGACTTTTCGGGTTGAAAGTCGACGCCCCCCGCCGCGCTACGCCCTGGGAGATGAGCCAAATCAACCGACATTTGGTCTGTACCAAAATATGGCCGGGAAAAGTTAGGGAGAGCGACGTGAGGAGCCGTCCCAGGACGATAGACACCGAGGCGAGACGTGTGCATCTGGCGAAAAACCACAGAGCCGAGGTGGTGCACGGCCATGCCCACGGACCAGGACCAGGACCCGGACCCAGCAGCCTGCACGCCCGCAGTAGAGCCATGGACACGGTGGCGTGTCAGTCGGCAGCCAGCCGGATAAACTGCTCCAACCCCGCCTGCGCATCCATCTCAGACACGGCACGGGAGCTGTGCAAGGCGGTGTCCGTGTCCCTGGGGCTGACCGTGGACTCCCACGACATGAGCGACCTGGACCTAAATCTGGTCCCGTGTTCTGCGGCCAACGAGCAGAACCTACGCGGAGATTACCTGCTCGGAGTCACCCTGAACGGTCCGGGCGCTCAGACGTCTCCGCACTCTCGGTGCGCCAACACTGATCTGCAGAGCGACAATCAACTGGTGGAAATGTTTAAAAGTCCAGAGGACGAGTCGAGCCTGCACCACCTGCTTGCCGCCAGGAACTGTCTGGACGGACCGCAGGGGGACTTCGATGGCAGAACCTCCAAAGAGATGGACACGACCCAGCCGGGCACCTACCCCTACGGCCCGTCGCATGTTGCCGCCAACTTTACGCACTTCCCCCTCGGCCCGTCCGGCGCGGAGAGGCCGTCTCACCCCTACCTGCCCCCGGGCGCCGGGAGTGAGGTCGGAGGAACAGCCCTGGAGGAGAAGTACGTCGACTACCTCCAAGAGCAGTACAGCGTCAAGATCAAGTCGGAGGCGACCAGCAGCGAGCCCGGCGGGACCTTCTGGGGAACTAGTTCCAACTACAGCGGGACCGGCAGCGCCCCGTACCCGGGGTCGAGACAATGCTCCAACACCCACAGCCTCGGGCCCAGCAACGCGCTGGTGTGCGACCCGTACGAGAGAGGGGTCCTGCGCCGGGACCGGCCGGGTCCGGAGCAGTGGTACCCGGGGGGGACGCTGGCCCGGCCGCCCTACCCCTCTCCCGGCTACATCAAGAACGAGGGGGGAGGCTGGCTGGACGCTCCGTACGGAGACGCACGGTGAGGCTCTGCACACACACGGAGACATCTCCATACGACGGCTTTAAACTAATGTCTACAGGGCCGGGTGCATCATAATAATTAACTCATAATATACTCTATATACTCTATATACTCATAATATACTCGATATAACAATGGTCACGTGAGGACATTTGGAGAATAATATTTAAGGGTCGTGTCTCGCTATGTTTGTGTTTGTGGAACAAAGTGTGTGAGGATGATGAGGCTTCACAGGACCATCATCAGCATCAATAACCACAGTCCACCTTCATCTATCACGGAATCAAATGAGCGGCCTAAAATAGGAAATATTGAATATTATTTCAGTAATTCGGTGTAAAAATCACTATTCAGTTAAACGTGATTTCAGTATTTTAGCAATGTAACAGCAGTCACAGGCAACGTTTTAGAGTTTACTTTGACAATTTTAAGATAAAGTAAAAACATTTTTTGATTTAAAATAATTCTCTATATATATTATATAAAAAACAAAAAGTGTAGAAAAAATGAGAAACGCAAAATGAAAAACTAAAACGCTGAACGCGGGTGTCGCTGCCCCGGGGGGGTCCCGGGGTCCTGGGGTCCCGGGGTCCTGGGGTCCCGGGGTCCTGGGGTCCCGGGTCCTGGGGTCCCGGGTCCTGGGGTCCACCTCTTCGGGGGAGAGGACGGCAGGTTAGTCTTCCGTTTTATTTGCGTGATTCCATCAACCGTCGGTGTGGATTTTTGTCTTCAAATTCTTTACAATCAAGCGCTCCTAAAGTATGTCTCAAACTGTGCGTTTCCCCGTCCGGGAAACCTAATGACAACACATAGAAAACAAAATGTATTGGAGACTTTTCTCGTCTCGACCTCGTTCTGTAACATACTAGAGCATAACATTCTCAGGCTATGCGTCGTCTATCACACGTAGATATATTCTCCTATCATACATATTATATTATCATTATCATACATAGGCTAGATATATTCTCAAATTCCTTTCACATTGCAATAAAAATAAGAGCAGTATTTTTGTATTTGAGGATTAATATTGATTAACATTGTTAACGTTTCAGTGGAAATGTTGGTCTTTTTAACTGTTCTTTTTTGCAAATATATTTTATCCTTCACATGACTGAAGAAACCTAATAAATTGAGAGCTCTATAAACAGAATAGACCTCCCCACAATGAATTCAGTGCTCTATAAACAGAGCACTCCTCCCCACAGCAATATTTAAGAATGTAGCCGTCTCCCAGCTGACTGAGTCGCTCCTCGCAGGGACAACGTCAGCGGCAGAGAGTCAGCAGTGAGCAGAGAAGGAGATGGTCCTTTCTGATCAACTCTGGGTCTTTGCATGTCATTAGTGGGTGAACCGTCTGCACCTCACAGGGACACCTGTCCAAACTAACCTCAGCCTCAGAAAACAATCACACTTGAAACGTAGCGTTCTCCTCTCGCCTTCCAACATCTGTGTTCAACCTTCCACTGCCAAGGTCACGCCCAGACCAGCCGGTCTGACATTCTCTGAAGGCCAGACATGGCTCCACCCAATGCCAAACCTCCACCCGCCACACTGTCACGCCTAGCCCCTTTGGTTGGGAGGGTGGTGGTGGTCAGGGAGGAGGAAGTGGTTTGGGGCAAGGTGTGGCATGCAGCTTACAACCAAGCCTAACCGCTAACTCTTAGCTCCTCTCCTATCCAAGCTCTGATGGTGCTGGTGGAGGTGGTGGAGGTTATTGATGTCTAGGTGATGGTGTTGCTGGTGTTTGGGAGGTGTGGCTCCATGTACTCCATGCAGGTAACAAGATTCCTGTTTGATATAATCTGGTGTCCCTGGTACTGTCAGAGGTGAGTGGTTCCTCTGCTTGGTTAGAGGACAGGACAGCCTCCATGTGTTAGAGGACAGGACAGCCTCCATGTGTTAGAGGACAGGACAGCCTCCATGTGTTGGAGGACAGGACAGCCTCCATGTGTTAGAGGACAGGACAGCCTCCATGTGTTAGAGGACAGGACAGCCTCCATGTGTTAGAGGACAGGACAGCCTCCATGTGTTAGAGGACAGGACAGCCTCCATGTGTTAGAGCACAGGACAGCCTCCATGTGTTAGAGGACAGGACAGCCTCCATGTGTTGGAGGACAGGACAGCCTCCATGTGTTAGAGGACAGGACAGCCTCCATGTGTTGGAGGACAGGACAGCCTCCATGTGTTGGAGGACAGGACAGCCTCCATGTGTTGGAGGACAGGACAGCCTCCATGTGTTAGAGGACAGGACAGCCTCCATGTGTTAGAGGACAGGACAGCCTCCATGTGTTAGAGGACAGGACAGCCTCCATGTGTTGGAGGACAGGACAGCCTCCATGTGTTGGAGGACAGGACAGCCTCCATGTGTTGGAGGACAGGACAGCCTCCATGTGTTAGAGGACAGGACAGCCTCCATGTGTTGGAGGACAGGACAGCCTCCATGTGTTAGAGGACAGGACAGCCTCCATGTGTTGGAGGACAGGACAGCCTCCATGTGTTGGAGGACAGGACAGCCTCCATGTGTTAGAGGACAGGACAGCCTCCATGTGTTGGAGGACAGGACAGCCTCCATGTGTTGGAGGACAGGACAGCCTCCATGTGTTGGAGGACAGGACAGCCTCCATGTGTTAGAGGACAGGACAGCCTCCATGTGTTGGAGGACAGAACCGAGCCACCAGGCCCCTGGGTCTTAGAGGGATGGTTCCCAGAATAGACACCAAGGACTTTTCCTTGGGGACAATTGTCTCAGTTTTTCCCTCCAAAGAGCGTCTTGCTGATGGCAGCAGATGCAAACGGCTCCTTAAATTACAACACTGAAATAATAATAATAATAATATGAATACTAAGGTAGACAGGCCAAGTAACAAAAGAAGCACAAAGTAGATCTCATAAACATTCGTATTCTTCCAACCGCCAAATCTAAATCCAACATTTGCAAGCAGCCCAGGGGTTCCTATGGGAACATCAGAACATCATAACATCAGAACATCAGAACATCATAACATCAGAACATCAGAACATCATAACATCAGAACATCTACAGCTCATCATCACCGCTGGGTTACAAGTTGTTCTTTGTTCATTGGAACAATCTGGAATAAAAGGCAGCTTCTCTGAACCATCTACCTGTCATGTCTCACCGTGGAACAGGACTACTCCATGTCAGGTGGAGAAAGGTGTGTGTTGTTTGAGGACCGTAGTCTCCTCCATGCGTGTTCCTCTGGAAGCTGCCAGGTGGTTTGAGGACCGTAGTCTCCTCCATGTTGGCTCTTTGTCTCCACAACACACCTCTGATGTCAGACTTCACAGGATTTAGTCTAGTTTAACCTCATCCTGAATTTAACCTGGTTTAGCATGGTTTAGCATGATTTTCTTTGTTGACGGTTAACAAATGTAATCAAATTGCGTGCAATTTAATTTACAGAGTTTTGACAGCTGCTTATCCACTGCAATATGTAACTGACCTGTCAACACGGTCAAATCATTCATACATTATTGATAACCAGTTAAATATGACTGCTTTGGCTGGTCTTTGGGGTCGGGCGTCAGGGGTCGGGGGAGTGTTGGCCCTGTTTGTGTTTGGTCACCTTCGGTTCACCGAGACGGAGTGAAGCGAGGCAGGACTAGAATGGGTCCTGATGTGGACCGGGCCCTTCTCAGAAGATGTGACAGGTTCTGTTAGTGGGTCTGTCCCCCACCACCACCCGGGTTAGCTCTGGGTCAGCGTGCAGGAACAGAGCTTCCTGCCCCACTGTGCATCCAACACCTGATGGACTGGTTAGACTGACTAATGACTTACATTGTTATGGTTTAACACACACACACACACACACACAGACACACACACACACACACACACACACACACACACACACACACACACACACACACACACTTGTAATTAAATATACCATTCCATTACAGAAGCAGGATAATGTTCTCTAACTGCGCTAACTACTAACATTACAGCCCTACTCAGCCGGTCAAGTGTAATGCCAACTCTAATTGTGCTAAGCTACATGATAACTTCACAGTTTAACTGTAATGGTGACATTGTGTCATTGTGTTAACGTAAAAGGTGTCATTGTGTTCACGTAAAAGCTGAAGGGGGCATTTAGCAGACGCTTTTGTCCAAAGCGACTTACAATCAGTACATTTGTGGGGTTCAACATGTGGACAGTTGAGGTGGGGGATCAAGGGGATCGAACCGCCGACCCTCTGGTTAGTGGACGACCCGCTCTATCCACCCGCTCTACCCACTGAGCTGCTGCCGGCCTCACATCAGCCCTCGTGGGGCTGAGCTACACACTAACACCCCTGCTAGCCCTCGTGGGGCTGAGCTACACACTAACACCCCTGCTAGCCCTCATGGGGCTGAGCTACACACTAACACCCCTGCTAGCCCTCATGGGGCTGAGCTACACACTAACACCCCTGCTAGCCCTCATGGGGCTGAGCTACACACTAACACCCCTGCTAGCCCTCGTGGGGCTGAGCTACACACTAACACCCCTGCTAGCCCTCGTGGGGCTGAGCTACACACTAACACCCCTGCTAGCCCTCGTGGGGCTGAGCTACACACTAACACCCCTGCTAGCCCTCGTGGGGCTGTGCTACACACTAACACCCCTGCTAGCCCTCGTGGGGCTGAGCTACACACTAACACCCCTGCTAGCCCTTGTGGGGCTGAGCTACACACTAACACCCCTGCTAGCCTGACGGCGGCGTGCAGGGGAGCAGCGTGGGTTCTGATGGGGATCAATGATCCCCTCAGTGGTGCACCTTTTGTTTCTCCAGATTCCAAAGCGGTGGCCAAGTCCCAACGCGCCTCAGTAATAACATGTTGTACTGTAAGATCACCAGCAGCCCCTCCCCTTCATCCGTCCTAATTGGACCACGTCACTGACGAGCTGTCACAACTAACCATCACCAAGACAACCCAACAAAAGCCCGCAAGTCTGACTGGTGACCGAGTCCAAACGGGCCATGAAGATGAAGAATGCACATATTAATCTCCTCTACAACACTCCTCCTGTCTCTGTACAGTCTAACCCCTACCTGCTCCTTAATGACCTGTCTCTGTACTGTCTAACCCCTACCTGCTCCTTAATGACCTGTCTCTGTACTGTCTAACCCCTATCTGCTCCTTAATTACCTGTCTCTGTACTGTCTAACCCCTACCTGCTTAATTACTTGTCTCTATACTGTCTAACCCCTACCTGCTGCTTAGTGACCTGCCTCTGTACTGTCTAACCTCTACCTGCTCCTTAATGACCAGTCTCTGTACTGTCCAACCCCTACCTGATCCTTAATGACCTGTCTCTGTACTGTCTAACCCAAGCTGGTCCTTAATGACCTGTCTCTGTACTGTCTAACCCCTACCTGCTCCTTAATGACCAGTCTCTGTACTGTCTAACCCCAACCTGCTCCTTAATGACCTATCTCTGTACTGTCTAACCCCTACCTGCTGCCTAATGACCTGACTGTACTGTCTAACCTCTACCTGCTCCTTAATGACCTGTCTCTGTACTGTCTAACCCCTACCTGCTCCTTAATGACCTGTCTCTGTACTATTTAACCCCTACCTGCTTCTTAATGACCTGTCTCTGTACTGTCTAACCCCTACCTGCTCCGTAATGACCTGTCTCTGTACAGTCTAACCCCTACCTGCTCCTTAATGACCTGTCTCTGTACTGTCTAACACCTACCTGCTCCTTAATGACCTGTCTCTGTACTGTCTAACCCCTACCTGCTCCTTAATGACCTGTCTCTGTACTGTCTAACCCCTACCTGCTCCTTAATGACCTGTCTCTGTACTGTCTAACCCCTACCTGCTCCTTAATTACCTGTCTCTGTACTGTCTAACCCCTACCTGCTCCTTAATGACCTGTCTCTGTACTGTCTAACCCCTACCTGCTCCTTAATGACCTGTCTCTGTACTGTCTAACCCCTACCTGCTCCTTAATGACCTGTCTCTGTACTGTCTAACCCCTACCTGCTCCTTAATGACCTGTCTCTGTACTGTCTAACCCCTCTCTGCTAAATGATTGACTTAGCATAACCCTGAATGCTAAAACGAAACCTGGCAAGAAGCATTCTCCAAGTTTGCGATAAGTTCATCCTTTTGTTGTGTGATCATTCTGTTGTGAATTTGCTTGTGGTTCATTATCCCGGGCACCGCTGTAATGATCACACCCATCAGTGTGTTCTTTGTGTCAAGAACGGCTGTTAGAATTCAGCGTGAGACGCTGTCTGATCTCTCCCAGGCCGCGGGCAGTAGGACACCATGCTGCCTTCAGAACCTGTCATCTCCCCACCCTGACTCCTCCCTCTGCAGCCTCCAGCGTGTCGGACACCTCCAGACACACCCACCTCCTCTTAGAAACACATCCTGAGAAAGGATGTGTAATGTGTAACCCCTACCTGCTCCTCAATGACCTGTCAGAAAGGATGTGTACAAGGCTGACACACAAAACACACATTTGGAGATTTTACATATGAATACTTTTTAGATTTAACTGCTTTACCACTCTGTAGTACTAGTAGTAGTTGTAGCTATAGTAGTAGCTGTACTACTACTGGTAGTTGTTGTAGTAGGCTACACTCCATGGTCCTTGGGCGGGTCATTCAGAAATCTTGACATCTCGTCTGCATGTCAGTGAGCTGGTTGTGTCTGCGGTCTGTCCAGACTCACAGCCCCCCAAGGCTGAGGCCCGCCCCTCGGCCTTGTGCCGGTGGCTCTGTCTCTTTCCCACACTCTGCTCCTCCCCTGGCTGGCCGTGGCCCTGACTCCTGCTGCTAGTGTCGCTGAGTGCCGGCAGTGTGGGGAGACCAAGACTGGGAATATTTTTCTGTCTTGCTGCTGTAGTCCCTGGGGAGAGAGCCAGGCAGACTGTGTCAGTCTGGTTTGTTGGGGCCGTGTTCAGAGCCAGGCAGACTGTGTGTCAGTCTGGTTTGTTGGGGCCGTGTTCAGAGCCAGGCAGACTGTGTGTCAGTCTGGTTTGTTGGGGCCGTGTTCAGAGCCAGGCAGACTGTGTGTCAGTCTGGTTTGTTGGGGCCGTGTTCAGAGCCAGGCAGACTGTGTGTCAGTCTGGTTTGTTGGGGCCGTGTTCAGAGCCAGGCAGACTGTGTGTCAGTCTGGTTTGTTGGGGCCGTGTTCAGAGCCAGGCAGACTGTGTATCAGTCTGGTTTGTTGGGGTCGTGTTCAGAGCCATCCGTCCAAAGAGAGTCACAGTAAATCCAGACCTGCAGGGCTGAGGGCGTCTTGCTCAAGGGAGACGGAGGACTTTGGTTTTCAAACTCAGTATCTTTCGGCTGAGGGATAAATACCCTCGCTGCTGCCCTGCCCTCCACTGTGAAGAGAAATATTGAGACTGACAATGGTTCTGGCTAAATGGTATTGTTCATCACAGCCTTGATTAATTAATTTATTGTCAAATGTGCAGCATCACTGAGTCATACTGTACAGTGAAATGTATTGGAAGGAAAATAAGAAAATTCAATACATTTACATTTACATTTAACATTTAGCAGATGCTTTTATCCAAAGCGACTTACAAAGAGTACATTTGTCAGAAGAAGGTAAACACTTCAATGCTGTTAGTACAGCCACTACGGATCAGGGGGGACGTGGTGGAGGAGGTGGACGACTACAAATACTTGGGGGTGGTGATCGGCAACAGACTGGACTGGAAATCTAACACCGAGGCTGTGTACAAGAAGGGGATGAGCAGACTCTATTTCCTGAGGAAGCTGAAATCTTTCAACGTGTGCAGTAAGATGTTGGAGATCTTCTACCAGTCTGTTGTTGCTAGCACCATTTTCTTTGCTGCTGTGTGTTGGGGCAGCAGCACCAGAGCCAGTGACACCAAAAGACTTTGTAAAATCATCAAGAAGGCTGGCTCTGTACTAGGTCTCAGGCTGGAGTCTTTTGAGTCTGTGGTGGAGAGGAGAACGCTGAAAAAACTGTTATCCATCATTGACAATGATCAGCACCCTCTCCATCAAACAGTGGTCAGACAGCGGAGCAGCTTCTCTCACAGGCTGCTCCAGCTCCGCTGTCGATGGGACAGATATAGGAAATCATTCCTACCACATTCCATTACACTGTACAATAACAGCCAATAACTTAATACAACAGTCTCCAAGCACCTTATATTTCCTTATATTCTGTACATTGTTCTCTACTTGCACAAAAATTAGTTTATATTTAGTTTATATTTTTAATATATATATTTTTTTTTTATACATAGGGGAGCGCCGGGTCGTTTGAAACACTTTTCAGTTAAACGTCTTTTTTAAACGTCTTTTTTTAACAACTCACATGTGTACTCTCTTAGTTACATGTGTAATTTAATACATATGTTGGATGATCGAGCTGTTTTTTTACTTTTAAACGTAAGTTGACATTTGTTTCAAACGCCCCGCCTAGTCGGGACGGTTGAAACACACATGCGGGACGGTTGAAACACCTTATTTTAAACAGAAACTATTGAGCTTACTATTTTTTTTATGCAACATACTAGCGTACTCGTCATTGCTCAAATTTCACATTATTTCTCATAATATAAATAGGTCAAAAAAATATGTTTGTCAACCGGAAATCACGATGATTACAGCTGACCTTTATGCATGCGCACCCACTGATCTATAACGTGTGTTTCAATCGCCCCGACAGCGACTAATAACACATAAACCTTTTTTGCCACTAAACTTCAAAACTCTGACATTGCACACTTTAGGACATGTTTCATTACTAATTCACTTGTTGTATAGTCATATTAGTATTGCATGAAACAAAACATACAAGTGTTTATTACAAAAAACTACCGCACAGAAGATTTTACATACCACATTGAAAAACAGGTTCGCGGGGATAAAATTTGAACGGCATGACGTTATCACGCGAGATTTCGCGTGTTGGTCAGTCTTGCGGGCTGAACGTAGTGACGAAATTTGACGTGTCAGTACTTGCGTGGTTTTCGAGGAAATCGCTGTGTTTCAAACGTCCCGTGTTTCAAACGACCCGGCGCTCCCCTACATACACTTTTTATTTCTACATTTCATTCATTCTTTGTATTCCAATGCTACTGCTACGTTGCAATTTCCCAGCTTGGGATCAATAAAGTATTTCTATTTCTATTTCTATTTTACAGTAAGAAAGTCACCAGAACAAGTTTCAAAATTAGGGCATCACAGAATTAAGTAAGAGCAGTATCATACATTACACATGATACAGGTGGAGAGTTATACATAAGTGTTGATGGTAGATAATGGTGGACAATGGTGATCATGATACGGAAACAGATGTGCAGGAATAAAGTACATGTGCATATTACCACAGTCAGTGCAGTTCTGTTAGCATTCTAGTGGACCCAGGCTGGTTTTGGTAACTGTTAAATAACCACGGTTCTACGAGGTGATACAACGCTGAAGGAACCACGGTTCTCTGACATGCTAACAGGGTGTCTCTGTGCTCCAGGTTGGATGGCGGCCGAGAGCACATGTTCCCCATGGAGTTCTTCTTCCCGCCCCAGCGGACGTGTCTGATCTGCGCTGACGAGGCCTCCGGCTGTCACTACGGCGCACTGACCTGCGGCAGCTGCAAGGTGTTCTTCAAGAGAGCCGCGGAAGGTAAAGCTGAAGACGCACTGAAACACGAGCCTCTGATCCACAGCCCGGCCGACCGGACGCACTACCCCATCGCTGTTCTTCCTTGTCTGGGTCCAATTCAAATGAAAGAACCCAGCCGTCCATCTGCTGTACAATAGGGAGGGAACCCAGATGGGGAAGAGTTCTCATTACCGAGGGACTGCCTGGCATTTCAGTCTCATTATACATTAGATTCACTTTGTTAATGTCCTTCATAAGAGGCCCTTATTTCAGTTTTGTGTTTATGAAATCTGCAGTACAATGGAGGCTCAGGAGTTCCCGGTTAGACGCTTTCATTACAAACCACTTCAAGTACTCATCATGCCCATAAATGCATCTTCTATGGACATTCAAACCACAACTTCTCCAAACGATGCTCAGCTGTCCGTCTATTGAAGGCTTCTAGGTCGTCTGTTCCTGTAGTTAAATGTTTGCTCCTGCACTGTGCAAACTACCACAGACCATTACACCTTCATCATTAAACACTAACTTAAGTGAATATTAAAACACTCTCCCTTCATAAGACAGCCTCGGTGTTACCAGGTTGTGTTACCTTGTGGTTTCTGAGTGCTACCAGGGTGTCTGACATGTGGTTTCTGGTCCAGGCAAACAGAAGTACCTCTGCGCCAGCAGGAACGACTGCACCATCGACAAGCTGAGGCGGAAGAACTGCCCGTCGTGCCGGCTGAAGAAGTGTTTCGAGGCGGGGATGACCCTGGGAGGTAGGGTGCCTGGCTGTCCTCCTTCCAGAGCCCCCCGCTCAGCCCCTCCGGCCGCTCTCTAGCGCCCAGTTCAGCCACCCGCTCTACGACTGTTCAGCCGCCCGCTCTACGACTGTTCAGCAGCCTGCTCTACGACTGTTCTCAGCCGTACTTGTGAGGCTGCAGTGTAAATTGTGGCGGTGTTGTAATTTCCCAGCTTGGGATCAATAAAGTATTACTATCTATCTATCTATCTATCTATCTATCTATCTATCTATCTATCTATCTATCTATCTATCTATCTATCTATCTATCTATCTATAAAACAACCAACTCTGAAGCCACACTTTTAAAGTTCCCCCTCACGGTGCCGTGAACGCTGCTCTGCTCACACCACCTGGTTGCTGGTGGTTCCCCCTGGTTCCTGGTGGTTCCCCAGACCCCACCTGGTTCCTGGTGGTTCCCCCATCGTTCCTGGTGGTTCCTGTGGGTTCCCCCTGGTTCCTGGTGGTTCCTGGTGGTTCCCCAGACCCCAGCGTGGCTTCTTATGGGGCTGGGGTCCATCCCTAGGAAGAGACTGCTCCCTCCTAGCTTCAGCCTTTACACACAACCTCCAAAGCACCAAATGCACCTCCACTGCACCAAACGCACCTCCACAGCACCAAACACACCTCCACAGCACCAAACGCACCTCCACAGCACCACTTGCACCTCCACAGCACCAAACGCACCTCCACAGCACCAAATGCACCTCCACAGCACCACTCGCACCTCCACTGCACCACTCGCACCTCCACAGCACCAAAGGCACCTCCACAGCACCAAATGCACCTCCACAGCACCACTCCACCTCCACAGCACCACTCGCACCTCCACAGCACCAAACGCACCTCCACAACACCGAACGCACCTCCACTGCACCAAACGCACCTCCACTGCACCAAACGCACCTCCACAGCACCAAACGCACCTCCACAACACCAAACGCACCTCCACTGCACCAAACGCACCTCCACAGCACCAAACGCACCTCCACAACACCAAACGCACCTCCACAGCACCACTCGCACCTCCACAACACCAAACGCACCTCCACTGCCACAGAGAAAGCTGGTATGTGGAGGTAAAATATGAATGGCTCCCCAATACCAACTACTTGATACCCCCTCCCCCCTCCACACCCTGCCCTACTCTCTTCAAGCGCAGCACCACCACAATAGGAGATGTTACAGATAATCTAGACCCCTGACAGAGCCTCCGCGCAATTTAGGCCTCTTCTGTCCCCTGCTCCTTCCCCCTGCTCCTCGCAGGAGAGGGAGATTGACGTGTGGTGGACTAATTTTAGTCTTGTGTTCAATTTTCGCTCCCTTCCATTTTCTCATTCTGTTAACAGTGAAAATTGAGCCTAGGAGCACAAAGCTGCCATGAGACATGTGAATTAAAGCAGCAGAAATGCTGGTAATTTCGCCACCAGTGCCTGACGAGCACATGTGGAGGAGTCAGGATGCGTTGTAATGCGCTGTCAGGGAAGAGGCACACCTCGTCTACAGGGGCGGCCAAACAGCCTCCTTAGACTGGAAGTTCTGTGGCGCGTGAGTAATGCACTTGTTGCGTCTCGCACAGGAAATTGTGATAATTTAGTAACGGAGAGAAACCTGATTTATGTCTCGCGTCTGCCCTCTTAGTTATTTTTTAGAAGCCATCAGTACATCACGGTGAGGGAGCGTGACAGAATCTCTTTTGACAACTTGTGAAACAAAATGTATGTAAAACAAATGTGAACACAGATGTGTTGCATGTGTCACAATACTAACGTGCAAATAAATGCCTGCAGTCCTGTTTTAACATCAGGTGTTGATTAGCTGATTAAGTTGAAATCTTTGAGGAACTGCAGGGATTGAAATCTGGATGTCTGATTACGCAGTAATAATACGTTTGTTGGAATTGCCATCTTTAAAATTGCAAAGAGAACGGTTAAGATTTGCCGTTAGTGTTTCATTCGGAACAATAAATTACATGGAACGTGAACGACATCCAGACAACTGGAGCATGCTTCAAGTTTTTTTTTTAACCAAATGATAAAGTAATCTTGTTTTTTTTTCTCCCGCACAATGGGAGCAAAGCAGAGAGTCTGCGAGAACGTCTGCAACGCAAATGGGCTTTCCAGTCGGGGAATAATTACACATATCTTTTAGATGATCTCTCCCTCCATCTACCCACCCACACCCGCACCCACCCACACACCCACAGACACATTCTGGCAGGTGGTGCAGATGAAGGTCTGTTTGCCTCGGCTCGCTCCTTCGCTGGTCACATAAACAGTGAAGCATCACAAACCTTTGCCTCATCCAGAGGACCAAACACTGGACACAATTCCAAAGTCCACATTGTTTGATTAAAGAAAATGACACTGAATTATTCATATATTAGTGAATATTTAAAACCATAACTCAGTTGTAAAAAAAGAGGCCTACAATGATGTTGTTCTTTAGTTTCATTGTGGTGCTGAGGAGGGGAGGCTGGGCCGTTGTGGTCCAGCCCACTGAGGCTCATGAAGACGTGAGTAACACACAGACAGGTGTGTTGCTCATGAAGAGGTGAGTAACACACAGGCAGGTGTGTGTTACTCACCTCCTTGATCCACCCTGGAGTTCTAGAACGGGTTTTAATGAACTCGTTTGTAATGTTTGTTAGTGGATCAGAAATGAAAACACGATAGCTGACAATTACGCTCTTTCAAAACTCAAGAGACCCACAGCTCAATAAGATTGGATCAATCTATTATTGGAAATGTAATATTTACAAAACACAAAGTGACACTCGGGTCTAATAACCCACACTGCTCTCCAAAGATTATTTCAAGTTTCATTTACTTTCAGCAGACATGCAGAGCCAGTACTATACGATACAATACTAATATTTGAACACACACACACACACACACACACACACACACACACACACACACACACACACACACACACCCCTTCACAGTGTACTATCGTTCAGAATGTTAAAATGTGCTCCCGGCCACGACACCCAGTTAGCAGCTCGTAGAACCTCGGTTACTTTAGCGTCGTATCACCTCATAGAACGGGGTTCCTTAGAGTCACATCACCTCGTAGAACGGGGTTCCTTAGAGTCACATCACCTCGTAGAACGGGGTTCCTTAGAGTCACATCACCTCGTAGAACGGGGTTCCTTCACACTGAGCACTAACAAGGCTTCACATTAAACCGCAGAGGACATGAATGATCGTTGAAGGGAGGTCAGATTTATTAGAGTTCCTCTGAAACAGAAGCAGGCGGTTCCACAGAGACGCGTCAGGCTGCAGGCTGTGCAGGAGAACCACTCAGCCTTCAGAAGAACCCTGATATGTCGCCAAATGATGTGCTCCTATTATTGAAAAAAACCCTTCGCCTGGAAGGAAGTGTCTAATGGCTCCACATTCAGCTGCTGCTCTCACAGTGTTCGGTTAGCAATGTTGTTATTGTTATTAATATTCACACATACAATGAACACCACCAGTGCCAAGAGTTATGCAAATCCTGCAGGGCTGGAGTCGTAGTCATATATTAGATATTTTAATCAACCCTTTTCAATATGGGCAAAAAGCAGCTTTTGGCTGCAGATGCAAATAGAAAAGTGGGAAGGAGACCTCGAGGGAGCCATTCAGCCGAGGTCAGCCGTACCTGGCGTACCTGCGCGCTGCAGGCCTGCAGCAGCTGTTCAAGGGCTTCTCCTAAACGATGTGATCACATCTGGCCAGGACCAGACCAGAGCCACCATTGTCAGAAGTTTCCCTTGAATGATTACTGAGCACAATGTGGAGATGGGAGGCATTCCTAACAAATCATCCCAGAGCCCGCTAACAATGTTACCACGCACATTAAATTAAATGTCGAATTTGGTTTTAATTGACTATTTGCAAAAGCAATATAACAACAACAATACATGACTGACTGAAGAACACGGCCTGCCTCTCAGAGCCCTCCTTCATTTCATCTTCCTCTTCTCCTTTGTGCAGCGAGGAAGCTGAAGAAGATCAGCCAGCTGAAGAGCCCCGAGGAGGAGGGCGGAGGAGGAGGCGGAGGAGGAGGAGGTGGAGGTGGACGGGGCGCGCATGGCTCCACGGAGCTCATCCAGTGCAGCATGTCCCCCAAGTCCAGCATCAACCTCCACCCCCAGCTGGCCTTCCTCCACATCCTGGAGAGCATCGAGCCTGACGTGGTGAACGCCGGTCACGACCACGGCCAGCCTGACTCCGCCGCCTGCCTGCTGACCAGCCTCAACGAGCTGGGCGAGAGACAGCTAGTCAAGGTGGTCAAGTGGGCCAAGGGTCTGCCAGGTAGGCCTCCAGAACCTAGAGGGCAGAGTTCACCTCGGTGTTGGTACCATCTCAAAAGCAGAACACTCAAAGTCAAATGTTTTGTAATGTGGAGAGTCATTCTGTACTCCTATGACAAGGCGAGGAACATCCAACAATACAAAACATAAGTGAAAAAATAGATATATATATGTATATACAGGATATTTATGTTTACTACTCTCTCACTTGCATTCAGTGTTCAAGTCAACAGTAAAACCACATGAACTTATGATGACTTAAGAACTGGCTGAGCATCTGATCTGAATCCCAGTGCTGTGACACCAAGTGGGCTATGGCCAGAGTGACTCACACAGGAAAAACGACAACAGGTTATGAGACTCACAGAGACTCGGAACAGAAACTCAACACTGAACAGAAAGTTGCAGTACCAAGTTAGTTTTGCTTGGATGTCATGTTTTTTGGATGTTTTTTTCTAAACCAACAGTTTGATTTACTGTTTTGTTACAAGGCTTTGGCAAGTACCCTTTCAAGCAATCCTAATCAGACATGCATTTGAGGAGAGGAAACCAGAGATGAGATTGTTCATGTGTTGTGGAGCCGAGAGGCCTCAAGGTTGCTGGTTCGAGACTCTCAGGAGGCCCTCTAGAACACTCACTTCAGGTCAGACCACAGGTTGACTTCAGTTAGCAGACTTTCCCATCTGAAGTGGGGGGAAAGCCAACTACTCTGGATGTAAAGATCAACCTGTTGACTTCAATTCACTGCAACTGATTTCTGCTGATTAGCCACATCCCCCAGTTGTCCGTCCTCCCGTCCTCCAGAAGGTGTTTTGGCTACATGAGCCCAATGGAGAGAGGAGGCACTGGGCTGCCAGAGATCAGAGAGGGGATAGCCAAGAATACGAGAAGAGTTACGCTTCTCAGTGGGCCCGAGGCAGCGCTGTGGTCCAACAACTAAGGCTTCCTGGAGCTGAAATGTTGTAGCAGCCAACCTCACGCAAATGGCCGTTTAGTGGCCTGAAGGCTCTGGGTTCTGCTCAGAGACAGCACCATTGTGAGCAGTGAATTACACCATGATAACACCAAAACCATCACCAAGGGTGATGCAGCTTTTTATAGCCCCGGCATGGACATGAGCTAGTGTGGTCGTAGTGTATAAATACTAACAGTAAATACAGTAAGTACAATCACTTGTGTGAATGAAGATCAGTTACTGTTTATGTCATTATTTTCAGCCACTCAAATGTCAAAATGCACACCTTTGTTTCTGACTCAGAAAGGCCCTATGACACTCATTCTGACATCATGAGTATCCACCCACAGATGAATGGAGCAGCCTACCAGTGGCCTGAACCAACTTGTTGGCTGATCTGTTCCATCATACACCTGGGTGGACTCTCCCATGTTTCAGGCTTCTTGTTCATTCTTTAAATGCACAAAATCAGAGTGCCAGTAGAAGTCTTCACTGGCCTCCTCACCAGAGCGTCGTAATAAATAAGTGTAAATAAAATGTGCCATTCAAACACACAAACATACTGACTTCCACCAGCTAACAATGCAGATAACGGATATCAAAGGTAGATCAGAAAAATCTTGTGACATGTCCTCAGCATCAGGTGTTCATGTCATCACACGCCTCACTGCCCTTCCCTCAGGATTCAGAAACCTGCACGTGGACGACCAGATGACTGTCATCCAGCACTCCTGGATGGGGGTGATGGTGTTCGCTCTTGGGTGGAGGTCCTATAAGAACGTCAACGGCAGGATGCTGTACTTCGCCCCGGATCTCGTCTTCAACGAGTACGTCAGCACCCACCCTCACATCACACCTCAATCACCACTGAACTTTAACTAAAATTATCCCTCTTCAGGATTTAAGGAGTCCTAAGTGTTCCCATTCAAAGATAGCGAGCAGAACAAATGTCACAAAAATAAGCCCTGCATCTTGTATAAAAACAGAACAAACAATCTTTGAATACTTTCTTGAAGTCTCTTTTAACACGTCCGTGTTTAAATCTCAACACTTAATGGCTGAAACCCGGCTGGCAGGGCGAAGACGAGGTGCTGAGTGGTACATACTTCCTGCACACTGTTAATGTGGTGCTCCTGTACCCCACACAGAACCACACAGAACCACACAGAACTACCTAGCGATGATGACCAGGCCTGTCAGACGCACCATGTGTGTGTATTGGGCTTGTGCTGCTAGACACAGAAACACCTGACACAGGTCCACTGTGACCAGAACATTGGAACCAGCATTGTGTTCACGTAAACACACAAGCTCATTTATTTTTAACCCAGTTTTGCATGCGGCCCTCGTTGGCTCACAGCCTTCAAATGAATTGCCAGTGGTCCACAATTCCAAAAAGGAAACCTCCTTCCCTTCCGTTGTGATCTTGTAGTTAATGTTCTCACAGAAAGTCATCACCTTCACCTGGTTTTCCTGCACAGCAAGGTCAAGAAGCAGCCAGGCTGTCAGAACATTATCCAACAAACTAAACACCTCTGACAGGTTTTGACCACTCCTAAAATTAAATAAATTCCTACCTAAAATAACTTGCAATTCAAATTGGTGGTCGCAAAAGTTTGCCTAGTGCACAGCTCAGCATGAAAGTGTTTATTAGGACGAGGCTCTAAGAGCTCTAAGAGCTCTACCAAACGCAGTCCAGATGTTGGTAGACTCAGCTATTTGGCTTTGGACCCAAGTTCCATGGATACTCCATGGGACTGGAAGAACTGATGCCAAGCTGTGAGCGAAGTGAAAGTATTCCTAACATACATACATACATACATACATACATACATACTGTACATACATACATACTGTACATACATACATACATACATACATACATACTGTACATACATACATACATACTGTACATACATACATACATACATACATACATACATACATACATACATACTGTACATACATACACACATACATACATATACATACTGTACATACATACATACATACTGTACATACATACATACACACATACATACATACATACATACATACATACATACATACATACATACATACTGTACATACATACATACATACATACATACATACTGTACATACATACATACATACTGTACATACATACATACACACATACATACATACATACATACTGTACATACATACACACATACATACATATACATACTGTACATACATACATACATACATACATACATACATACTGTACATACATACATACATACATACATACATACTGTACATACATACACACATACATACATATACATACTGTACATACATACATACATACATACATACATACATACTGTACATACATACATACATACATACATACATACATACTGTACATACATACATACATACATACATACATACATACTGTACATACATACATACATACATACTGTACATACATACATACATACATACATACATACTGTACATACATACACACATACATACATACATACATACATACTGTACATACATACATACATACATACATACTGTACATACATACATACATACTGTACATACATACACACACATACATACATACATGTGCATACATACATACATACATACACAAACATACATACATACATACATACATACATACATACATACATACATACATACGTACATACATACATACACACTCACCGTACTACACGATCAACGATTCATATTTGATTAGATAATTTGATATCAATAAGAGACTGCCTGGATCGATGCACAGAGAATTTTAAAGGAGCTCTCAGTAAAATGATCTGGGACCTTCTGCCAGGTGAGTGCAGACTTGGTTTCAGAACAGATGAATCCACGCTTTAGTTGATTAAACATTGAGTTTAATCAGCTGATGGCTAGATTGACATTTGTAGGCTGCAGGTCAAAAACATTTGAACAAACCTTTACACCACGGGCTCTTTTGATCAAAACGTGACAATATTGATGATTCATTTGTCTTAAGGATCACACATCAATCTTTATACCCCAAGTTGAGATCAGAAGTAGATGGGGATAAGAAAAGTCCAGCAGACCAAACTCCATCTTCACATCATTCCGCCCATTGCTCTGAATATGAGCACGTAGCTGACCTCTCCGGCAGCCTTCCTCACAGTCACATCACAGAAGAAATATTAACAATATGAGGAAAGCAATTCATCTCCAATTCAGTCCCTCCATTTCATCGCCCCTACCCTGATCCTCTCTCTGTCTGTCTCTCTGTCTGTCTGTCTGTGTGTCTGTGTGTCTGTGTGTCTCTCAGAAACCGGATGCATGTCTCCACCATGTACGAGCACTGTATTCGGATGAAGCATCTGTCCCAGGAGTTTGTTCTCCTGCAGGTCACCCAGGAGGAGTTCCTGTGCATGAAGGCTCTGCTGCTGCTCAGTATCGGTGGGTTCCACTGGTTCCACTGTCATTACATCTGAGCTGCATCTCGGTACCCTGTGTTCTCAGTACCCTGTGTTCTCAGCAGATGAGTAGGCCGAGTCAGTAGACTGAGCCGCTCTGCTCGTCTCTATATAGAGAATGACCCCGCTTCTCTAGTGTAGAACTACAGTAGAAAGACCCTCCTCTCTCTGGTGTAGAACTACAGTAGAAAGACCCTCCTCTCTCTGGTGTAGAACTACAGTAGAAAGACCCTTCTCTCTCTAGTGTAGAACTACAGTAGAAAGACCCTCCTCTCTCTGGTGTAGAACTACAGTAGAAAGACCCTTCTCTCTCTAGTGTAGTGTGGTCTATATTTACCAGACGATGTCTCTTCTCTCCATGAGGGCTGCAAGATGTTGTTCAGAATTGTGTGCAAACACATTGTATGAGTTAGTTCAGGTGATGGACAACTTAAAGCAGAAGATATCACAGAGAGATGAAGCCACTGCACAGCTCATGAACATCTCTGGTCAGGGACAAGTATAGAAGTATATGTCTCACAGTCAGCTAATCAACTCCATCTTGACAGCCTCAGGACTGTGTGCTGGGTTCTGAATCCCTGCCACACCCTTCCTAAAAGTCCTGAACATCGCAGCCTCAGTCAGCTTCTGGTAAGCGGTCACTGCCATGTCCCGTATGCTGATTGGTCACTTGACTACGCAGCCGCAGGGGGAAATAGACCCATTAACTCAGGTGAAGCAGGAGGAGGACATCCATACAGCGCAGTAACATGAGACTGCAATGAATTTCATGGAACATCATCATTACAGATGTTTAATGCACATCTTGATAACCCTTAATACATAACTACAAGTGAATTACGTTCATTCCTGTAATTTTCCGTACCTGCAGGTATTCTCTTCATGGGAAACGTGTTGTGCATTCTGATAACGCTAACCTGTGTGATGGTGTCCAGGGAACACACACTGGGCAGCATCATAACATTACAATAACCCAGGTCAGCCCCACCCAGCAGCACACTGCTAACGTTGTTCTCTTGCGGTGGACAGTCCCGGTAGAGGGGCTGAAGAGCCAGCAGTACTTTGACGAGCTGCGTCTGACCTACATCAACGAGCTGGACCGGGCCATCAACTGCGGCCGGAAGGGCAACTGCTCCCAAAGGTTCTACCAGCTGACGCGCCTCATGGACTCCCTACAGGCGGTGAGGCCGGCCCGTCCAGAGGTACTCTCAGAGTCTCCCCGACAGGTTCTGCACGTGTGTCATCTTTGTTTCCGTTTCAGGTGGTGAGGAAGCTCCATCAGTTCACCTTTGACCTCTACGTCCAAGCCCAGTCGCTGCCCACCAAGGTCAACTTCCCAGAGATGATTGCGGAGATCATTTCGGTTCACATACCAAAGCTGCTGGCAGGCTTAGCCAAGCCCATCCTGTTCCACAAGTAGACGCTGCTCTCTGACCCCAGAAGCACCAGGAAATGCTGAAGTCCAGGAAAAGGCTCCATCTGAAGTCTCACCGTTTGGACCGATTTGCTGCCCTGAAGCTTCTGTTCTTCTCCAGTCAGAGGGCAACCGGTCTCTATGGCTTCTATGAAGGACTGTTTTAATAACTGGATCGTTCTCAATCGTTGAAAAAGGGAATCCGCGTCTCAGCGACCAAGAAAACGAGTCTATCTATCGGCCCAGAAATTAGTGCTTTACCCTCCTGGTGTATTCAGACATGCATCTTTCAAGGCCAAAAAACAACCAAACCCTTAAGCTCTAATGGAGGTCCTGAAAAATGGCTCTGGTTTACAGACGGGGAAGACGTGCCAGAAATGTGGTTTCTCGCTCCATACATTTTGTATGTACCAATACCTGAAAAAAGAGGCTGGTAAAAGGTTTCAAAGAGGGAACTAGTACATGGTATCGACAGACGTTTGCTGATGATTCTGTTATCTCTTTGTCCTGCTCTGTGGTCGAGTGTGTTGGTAGAAATAGATTCTCTCTTTATATCACGGGTGCCTGACTACAACAATCTTAAGCTAGTGTGGGGAAGATTTAAGTACTTCCCAACAAAAACAGTACAACAGCAATACCTGCAGGTATTGAAAATAACCGCCATACGTCGTATACCCTATCGTTTGATCTACACTCAGAGCTCACCCTTGTGTTCCTTTACATCACCTTCATAAGACAGTAGAAAGTCTTTCCTGAAGTCTTTCGTAGCAGGCTCTTGTTTTGACAGTTGATGCTGCAGAGTACTGGAGACTTAACTATAGACTGCATGCTTAGTCACCCTTTGAACTCCCTTCCTAATCACCTCAGTGTTTGATCCGTAAGCAGCTCTGTATTATAATCATATAGAAACATACAAGGTCAGACTTTTGACAAAGTGCAACCAACCATCTTGTCTTGAGCGGCGTACGAGCTACGAGGTTCCGATGTCATACAACTTTAAACTGAAACAATTAGAACATATTTGGCCAACAGGAAATAGTTTCTTCAAAATCTTGACAATGTCTTCAGATCAAAGGTGTTGGCCAGTGTTCCTCCCTGGGCCCGGCCTGGCTGTGAGGCCTCCAGCAGTGTCTCCGAGATGCTGAAACGAAGACACGTGATGGACGTCTTCCAGGCGTCATCACGTCTCACAAACCAAAGTTATCTACATCAGCCGTTTGAGTTTTGGAAGAGTGACCTTGGGGTCTACTCTGGTCACCCTGTTAAAACAAAGATTTTCTGCAGTTCTTGAAGACTGTAGAGGCATGCCTTAGCTACTTTCTAAAACAATCTGAATGTGTATTTAAGCCAAAACATTATAAATCTTGTTGCTCTTTGAATCGTCTGCCTGTTGTAAATACTCTCATTCTTGTGTGATACCGTTTGGTCAGTTTGAAGCCATCTATTGAAACGCATGGTGTTTTCGTAGTGTATATGTTTGACTAGCTATTATTGCTGTAAGTGCAATTTCAACTTCTTGGACATTTTTGTAAACGGTTCGATGATCAAACCCAAGCTGGACCGGAACACGTTAGCTCTACTGCACTATGTTTTTCATGCCGTCTCTTTCCTCTTGACATTTTTTATATGAATATTTAACGTGGGCAGTGGGGAGGCTGCAGACTGGCCCTCACTCCCACCAAACCAAACCCTTACGGCTGCCGGGCCTGCTGTAGGCCGCGGGCCAACTCAAAATGGATGCATGGCAATCAAGACGAGCTGCAAAAGATTTTTGGGATTTGCACTGAAAAATGCACAAAAAATCCATACGACATGGTTAAGTTCAGGTGATCTTTGGGGTCACATGTTGGTGACGAACACATGTCCGAGTGCAGACGTGATGTTGTGACACTGCTATTGGGGTGGAACAACAGTACACATATATTTTTTTTATTATTATCAATTTGTAAAACTGCATTCACTCTCTTACCCCTCCCCCATCCCAAAAGCAATACACAATTGAGACATGCTCCTCTTCAACCGTTTTCATCAGCGCTCCAGCAAGGCTTCTCCAGCCTACAAGTAATCCTGTAGCCAGACACGATCCAATGGACACGTCTCTTTCTAATGGCCACACCTCTTTCTAATTTCCAGAATCGAATGCAATGAATCGCGAAACTCGGGAAATTAATGGGATATGAATTGACCTATACTCCTTAGCGTCCGGGTACATGTTGTCAGTACGTAGTCTTAACTAGTTACTACTACCTAACTTATACCATCACAGCCCACTGGACTGTTTGGTCGGATGGAGTCAGTTGGTTACTGGATGGAAAGGTACTTTTAACTACTCCAACTAAAGCAGATTAACAGTGATTAACAGTCCTCGTCAGAACCAATGACCCATGACCCAGTACTCACCGCTCGGTGGTGAGGTGCCAGACTGGAGGCTGGTGTCTCCAAACCCCGCAGCAAAACTGCGGCCCAAAAGTCCACAAAGTGACAACGTGTCTGTAAACAGTTGGTTCCGCGTAGTCCAAAGGTTCTGTTGAAGCTGAGCGGTCCTGCAGTACTGTTGTCCACCGATGTCCTCAAGACTCGGAGAAAAGCTGGCTTTCAATCGGCGTGTGGGAAGCCGTCAGTGTTGCAGGTGTGACAGCGAGGGTCCACTGTGCTGGCGCCCCCTACTGGTGCCGTCTGGAGAAGTGCTGCTTTAGCTTCTGCATGGGCTGGTCTGGAACATGAGTCAAACACCACAGCATGGGAGTCATGCGAGATGTGGGGATGAGGGGCAGCAGCATTGTTTGGACACATGCTGACCACATGGCATGCACCTTAGCTCACTGAGCCAACCTGAAATACTGTTCTTAGTATGTAACCTGAAATACTGTTTTTGCTGCAGTTTTACGACAGACAACTGGTATGTGCAGACTGTACTATGAACCTGGTACTTTGTACATGATGCTACTATGTATATATTGATTCATGATCTGTCTGTTTGGTGTTTTGACTTTAAAAGTAATTTCTTGAATGATTTTTACCTTTTGTGAATTGTGTTTTACAATAATTATAGAGCTGCACCACCTTTTTAAAGACAATTAAAGCAATTCTGGCTGATGATGCCTTTTGTCTACATTTCTTTACTGGTTGTTATTTAAGTAGCATCACAATGTTTAGCTCTACAGAGACCAAAATGTCCCTTGTGCTAAATCAGCTGCACTAGTTTAATGAACAACCCAACTGCCTTAACTGGTTATCAACAATGAGTCACTCACAAATTGAAACCAAGGCCAACAAATCATGTGAATAATTTGTATTTTATTTTCCCTTTTGAAAAAATAGAATGAAAGTAAGTCCTGATAAGCCAACAAATAAAAGAACATTTGATGCAACAACAAGAGAACACTGAAGAGATGGCGTAATGTAAACCTGTTTCATCCCTCCTTAGCTTAACCACTGTATCTTCATCACCATGTAGCTGAACAACCCCAAGGCTAGCACACAATGCTACACACTATTAACAGCTTTTTGTTAAAATCAATTGGAACTGATTCATTTTGTACACAAACCAAAATATGCTTTTAGTTTGGTCAAAAAAATAATGCAGTTCACAAACACTCTGATTGCTTTACGATTTACAGCTAAAATTAATCAAATCCAAGTTCCAAAACTGACAAAAAATGAAAAAGAACTTGCTGTGTGAACAGAAGTTACTTCACTAAAGTAACTACCAGACTACAGACTGCTATGATGACCTACATTCTAATCTAAATAATATGTAATTAAACCTTCATAATGATCAGCCAATTATCTCACAAATTAATTACCAGGTAATTATTAAACTTATTATAAAGTTACAAAAAAGTGACTTAAAACAAGTATTTAGCGACGCTATCACAGACAGAAACAAAAACTAAAATACTTGAATCACCTGTAAGAAGTCTGGTTTCTGAGACGTTAGGACACATTCCTCCCAATCTTGTGCCAGCAAGATTTCAGTTTGTACTACAGTACTACAGTTTTGTCACTTTTGACGATTAAAATTAGCGGATCATTTTTGTATTCATTTCATACAACATATGCAGTAATCAGGAGGGTGTTGCCTGTTTGCTTTACACACAGCAAACTAAGTCAATAGGTACAAATTGTAGACTCAAAAGAACAAGAGGTTCATCAACTCTGAGGTTATGGCGGTGAGTGGGACTATTTGAATGGCATTAGAAAAGATTGGGGGTCTGGAGTTCAGGTTGAACCCGGCGTGCAGCGTCACCTGGAAGCACATCAGGTACCACCAGGAAGACCAGCCTCAGTCACATGGAAAACCTTGGAAAGCAAACGAATGTTCTGATGGTGCTCTGCTTTCCAAGGCCCCGTGCAGCACAGCGGGCCTCCCTCTGGTCGCTGCTCCACAACACCACAACACCTGGTCCTGGAGTCGTCGCTCAACCTGGGTTCTGAGTCCACACAGACAGAACAGAGCCATGACACAGCTGCAGTTATATCTACAACGACAACACTCAAGTGCTAAATGACCTACCTCTTTTTTGACATTCATTGATGCTGCATGTGTGCTTGTGTTGGTGCTTAGGAAGGAAAAGCAGAAATTTAAATTGGAACCATTTGTTTTTGTTTGTCATTTTGTATGAAATGACTTCTCAGTGAAATAATCAGTCGTTGTATGTTGCTTCAGAAGGGAGAGAGACTCAGAATGTCGTACCTGCCACCCGGCTTGGAGGCATTCTCAAAGAACTTGGTCTTTGAAGCCACGCTGCAGGAACACAAAACAGACAACAAATTCACGTCATCATCCAAAGTGGGGCCAATGTATTTATCTAATCTGCTGCTGAACACATTCTCTCTGAAATCTCTGGCAATCAGCAGAGGCAGCTTGGTGCTTTCCAAAGCGTCTTCATTCACCTTAGGCTGACTCACACTGACCCATCCAACTCCTGAAGAGTAAGCCAGTATCTAGCTCTAGATGTTCTCCTGGATGAGCCCATGATAAACGCCTGAGGACACAATGAGGTGTCAGACCTTCTCGTCTCTCCTGCTGATCGCTCTTTGACTTCTGACTTCTAAGCACTCATCTAAAAAGCTGCTCTCAATAAAGATATTTACATGTTCACAGTATCAGGTATTATTAGAATGGGAGTAGTTATTAACTGTTCTGTTATGTTGTTATGTTATGTTCTGTTCTGTTTTAACATTTACATTCAGGGCATTTAGCAGACGCTATGACAGTAGGTTATGACCGTATAATATTAATCATGTTTATATAGTATTATGACAGTAGGTTATGTATATAGTATATGTATATATATGTATATAGTATATAGTATAATATTAATAATGTTTATGCAGTATTATGACAGTAGGTTATGTATATAGTATAATATTAATCATGTTTATGCAGTATTATGACAGTAGGTTATGTATATCGTATATGTGTATATAGTATATGTATATAGTATAATATTAATCATGTTTATATAGTATGCAGTATGTCTCTTACTAGGAGGCAGCCGCAGCATCACTGCAGTAGGTGGGCGGGGCTGAGTTCCTGAGGGTGATGGGGGGGCGACTCGGGGGCTCGGGGGGCCGGCTGGGCGGGGGGTCTGGGGGTCTGGCGGTGGGGGGGTCCGGGGGTCTGGCGGTGGGGGGGTCCGGGGGTCTTACTGGGGGTCTACAGATGGGGTGGTGCTTCTCCGGGGACCGGGATTTGTTTGCTCCGTTACAATCTCCTGGAAACCAAAAGACGAAGCCTCAGAGCGACAGCGGTGAGAGTCCGGACCCCCGCACCCCCAGAGGCTCCTACACCAAACAACCCAGATGTTAACAGCAGTCCCACTCTGCTCAGACCCCCAGAGGCTCCTACACCAAACAACCCAGATGTTAACAGCAGTCTCACTCTGCTCAGACCCCCAGAGGCTCCTACACCAAACAACCCAGATGTTAACAGCAGTCCCACTCTGCTCAGACCCCCAGAGGCTCCTACACCAAACAACCCAGATGTTAACAGCAGTCTCACTCTGCTCAGACCCCCAGAGGCTCCTACACCAAACAACCCAGATGTTAACAGCAGTCCCACTCTGCTCAGACCTCCAGAGGGGGCGCAGTCTCACAGGACCGCTCACCTTGTTCAGTACAAAATCAGGTTCATCGTATCGAGAACAATGGAGTCAATAACATTGAACATCAATATCTAATACTAGCACTTTCCAAATCAACCGGACCCTTATCAACGGCCAGGGGTGATGCTGATCAGCTAGTACAGTTCACTGGGTAGGCTGGTAGGCTGGTGGTCTACCCATCATACATCTGGGGTGGACCCCCACACTTGTGATGTCACAAGAGGGTAGATTTTTAATCGGCCAATCAACATCCTCCCTGGCGGAGGTAAGACCACTCATTCACTCTCAGTCACACCAAAGGAAGTAGTTCTGATTGGCTGGTGGCTCTACCAATGGGGGGCGGCCTCCTGGCCTGGACGGACTGGGCCCGCTTCACGGTGACGCCCGGCTCCCCGTTCAGGCCCGGGGACACCAGTCTGCTGAGCTCCGTGTCGGGGGGGCCCAGCCGGGGCCGGGGGAGCAGCGCCTGGCGGGGCGGGGGCTCCCGGGGGGCCAGGGGGGCGGAGCCCTGGGGTTTGGTCCGCTGCAGGGGGACGGGGGGCGGGCCGGCGTCCCGGGCGGGGGGGGGGGACCTGGGGGCGGAGCTACTGTTCTGCCCGTCCGCTGAACGCCAGAAACAGAAGCAGGACCGCAGGTCAGAGTGTGTGGAGTGGATGTCAGGTCTATACGTTATGTCATGGTGTGTAGGAGCTAAGTGGTTACAGGGTTCAAATCCCAGACAAAAGGTTCTGGGTTCGAACCCCAAAATCAGCAGTCTACCTACTACAGCCGACTACTCCTCCTTCGTGACAAGGACCTCAACATTCTGAAATAGATCCCTGCAAGTCATTCTGGATAAAACATTTTCAAATGTGGACGCTTCAACCATATGGATACAGTAGACTCTGGAAACACTCTGGAAACACTCTGGAAACACACTGGAAACACTCTGGAAACACTCTGGAAACACACTGGAAACACACTGGAAACACTCTGGAAACACTCTGGAAACACTCTGGAAACACACTGGAAACACTCTGGAAACACACTGGAAACACACTGGAAACACACTGGAAACACTCTGGAAACACTCTGGAAACACTCTGGAAACACACTGGAAACACACTGGAAACACACTGGAAACACTCTGGAAACACTCTGGAAACACTCTGGAAACACTCTGAAACACACTGCAGTCACAGTGTCGCTTTGACAGTAAAAACTGGTCATCAACACACAGAACACACAGCAACACACATGTAAACACACAGCAAGGCTAAAGTGATGTTTTGGTGGAAGCTGGAGTCAGGAGTCTAATTCTTACGACTCCACATTAAGGGGGTGAGGGAGAGATAGAGGAGAGAGGAGAGAGAGATAAAGAGAGAGATGGGGATGGAGAGATAGAGAGCAACAGGGTGGGGGAGTGAGAGGAAAGGAGAGAGAGAGAAAGAGTGAGGGGGGCAGGGGGAGGGAGAGATAGAGAGACAGAGGGGGAGAGACAGGGGAGAGTGGGGGTGAGTCTGGCGTGGCTGAGAGATAAGAGGAGCCGATCGGGGCGGACATGAGGCAGGTGCTGCGGAGCGCCGAGCGGCAGCAGAGAGGACAGGAAGACAGGAGGACAGGAGGACAGGAGGACAGGAGGACGGGAGGACAGGAGGACAGGAGGACAGGAGGACGGGAGGACGGGAGGACAGGAGGACAGGAGGACGGGAGGGGAGGAGGGGAGGAGGACAGGAGGACAGGGGGACAGGAGGACAGGAGGACAGGAGGACGGGAGGACAGGAGGACAGGAGGGGAGGAGGGGAGGAGGACAGGAGGACAGGAGGACAGGGGGACAGGAGGACGGGAGGACGGGAGGACAGGAGGACAGGAGGGGAGGAGGACAGGAGGACAGGGAGGACAGGAGGACAGGAGGGGAGGAGGACAGGAGGACAGGAGGGGAGGAGGACGGGAGGGGAGGAGGGGAGGAGGACAGGAGGACAGGAGGACAGGGGGACAGGAGGACAGGAGGACAGGAGGACGGGAGGACAGGAGGACAGGAGGGGAGGAGGGGAGGAGGGGAGGAGGGGAGGAGGACAGGAGGACAGGGGGACAGGAGGGGAGGAGGACAGGAGGACAGGAGGGGAGGAGGACAGGAGGACAGGAGGACGGGAGGACAGGAGGCTGGGAGGACGCCTCCTCCTCCCTGTGAGGCAGCTCCCAGAGAGATTAATTACAGCTCAGCGGGTCACGATGCAGAGGCTGCTGAGGCGGTCGGTACCACAGGAGCGTCCATCTGATTCGCTTCGTCCGCAGCGAAACAAAGGTTCTCTTCAGACGCTCAGAGGACTGTGGTCCCTTTGGGGGCACAGCTGGGCCACACAGCCTGCCCTGCGCGCATATACAGGACTGTAGTATGGTTCTAAGATACTGTTCTAGTATAGTACTAAGATACTGTTCTAGTACAGTACTAAGATACTGTTCTAGTATAGTACTAAGATACTGCGCTGTTCTACTATAGTACTAAGATACCATGCTGTTCTACTATAGTACTAAGATACTGCGCTGTTCTACTATAGTACTAAGATACTACGCTGTACTAGTATAGTACTAAGGTACCACGCCGTTTTAGTATAGTACTAAGATACTGCGCTCTTCTAGTATAGTAGATACTACGCTGTTCTAGTATAGTACTAAGATACTACGCTGTACTAGTACAGTGCTAAGATACTACGCTGTTCTAGTACAGTACTAAGATACTACGCTGTTCTAGTACAGTACTAAGATACTACGCTGTACTAGTACAGTACTAAGATACTACGCTGTTCTAGTACAGTACTAAGATACTACGCTGTACTAGTACAGTACTAAGATACTACGCTGTACTAGTATAGTACTAAGATACTACGCTGTACTAGTACAGTACTAAGATACTACGCTGTTCTAGTACAGTACTAAGATACTACGCTGTACTAGTACAGTACTAAGATACTACGCTGTTCTAGTACAGTACTAAGATACTACGCTGTACTAGTACAGTACTAAGATACTACGCTGTACTAGTATAGTACTAAGATACTACGCTGTACTAGTATAGTAATATACTTCTACACTACTGTCATCTTCATAGTACACATATACACACAGACTTCTGAAAAGCAAAACCAATCAGTACAAAATCCTAAAAATAATCGGGCACGTTCCAATTAGCAGAGTGATTCTGATGAAGACTATCAGGCCATGATGATTAAAGCAAAGAGGGTGATAATTACGCGGGCCGTCGGGGGGGCGATGAAGAGCTGGGTAGACGCGAGGCGGTCTCTTGGAGATGGTGATGGGTTGTCTCTTCCTTGGGGTGACCCTGGGGGGGGGGATGGGAGGGAGGCTCGAGTCTTCTGGAACACTGCAGAAGATCTGAAACCAGCATGAAGACACTGGTAACTAAGCAGCACCAGTAACAAACCAGCAGCACACTGGTACTTAACCAACACACCACCACGAAGACAATGGTAACACAATTTAATGTCAACCAGCTCATGACATAGCTCATGTCGTCATGTGGTCCTGATCCAGACCTTTTGGTAGTCCTCGATCAGAATCTCCACCACGATGTTCTGGAACTTAATGTCCAACATGGCGGCCACCGTCTCCTCCTTGGCCCTCATCAGGGTGGGCCCGAACACCACGGCCATGTTGGACGGGACCATTCGGTTCTCCTCACTGTGGCTACACACGCTGCAACACAGGTACACAGGTGGGTCACTGAAGGTGGGCCCGGCAGAACCAGTACCCAGAGGAAGACCGACCGTCTCTTACTTGACAAGGTGTTTAATGAGAAGGGCCAGCATGTCTCGGTTCCTCTCCGGGAGCTTGAAGTTCAGAGAGTGGATCTCACTCAGCCTGTGGTCCAGGTTGTCGGACTCTGAGAACCAAACGGGTCATTAGCTCCAGATCTGACCCAACCAGGAGCACTTCAGCACCATCGCAGTGAAACCATTTGGAGGAAGATGGAAAGATAAACACAATGCATTCCATCCAAATCGAATCAGGGCTATCGTGTATTAAGGAAACAGAAACATTCTGTGGACCTCTGGGAAGAGGTCATGAATGCACAATAACAATAGAAGTCATAAATTACTGAAAGAACGCTTGAAATGATTAACGGCAAGGTCTGAATTCTTGTACTGTGTTCACCGACACAAGTCAAACCAGAGGGGAGCTGCTTTTCAAATCGTCTGGTCAAATGGTTTGGTGGACACCAGATCACCCTGAGACACCTGATCGACCAATTCCTCCCGGCTTCATCCGGGGTCACCTTTGTCTCTGCACCTCCTGACTGTCCATCACCTCCTGACTGTCCATCACCTTCTGACTGTCCATCACCTCCTGACTGTCCATCACCTCCTGACTGTCCATCACCTCCTGACTGTCCATCACCTCCTGACTGTCCATCACCTCCTGACTGTCCATCACCTCCTGACTGTCCAGCCAGCATGTTCAGCTTCTCAGACTCTCATTGGTTGCAGTAAATCTAATTCTCTGTGTAACAAACAATCATGAACCAGTGGGACGCGTGGACTCGGCCACGCCCTCCTCTTCTTTTTGTTCCCTCCTTTTCCCTCTCTCTCCCCCTCTCCCCGATCTCACTCTCCTCTCGCCCCCTCCCTCCCGGCTCCCTCTCTCCTTCCCCCTGGAATTCCTTCAAGATAAATAGAGTTTATTGATCTGTGTTCCTCCCTGTGAGAGGATGCGTGTGTTGAACTCACTGGCAGCCAGGATCAGGCTGGTGTGGAGCCCGTGGGTCAGCAGGGGCTCGGACAGACTCCTGCACAGGAAGA
Organism: Urophycis tenuis; assembly: GCA_036785325.1. Classification (NCBI taxonomy): domain Eukaryota; kingdom Metazoa; phylum Chordata; class Actinopteri; order Gadiformes; family Phycidae; genus Urophycis; species Urophycis tenuis. The sequence continues at coordinate 3,285,424 of JAXIVH010000012.1, read as the reverse complement.
CAACAGACACACAACCGGTTGCTGGATGGAAGGATTTAAAAGACCCTCTGATCAAAGAGCAGAAAGCCAATAAACCCACTCTCTAAAGGCCTCCTCCAGCATAATGAGAGACAGAGAGAGAGCACTAATGGTGGACTGCAATGTGAAACCCTTGTGTCTCTGGCATGTTCTTATGAGAACCATCTGCTGGGTCGGAGGATATCTGAGGAGGTCTGAGGAGGTCTGAGCTGAGTCTAATCAGCTGAGGGAGAGGAATCGCCTGGATGAAGGTTCATGAAGACGCTTCATCTCTGAAGCACTCCAGTCACTTCCTGTAGAGTTGTGGAAGGAGAGCGCCGCTGCCCTGACGATGGGTGCTGAAGGGGGACGACACCTCGCGGTGCTCCATGGCAGGGCCGCCGCGCCACCAGGATGAAGTTAAACAAGGCCAGAAGGCGAGAAAGGGGCTGCAGAGTTTGCTCTCTGACCTCAGGATGTTGGTAACATGGATGTGAAGAAGTGACCTCCTGCCAGCCACTCGGATGAGACGACATCCTACAAGAACCACGTCCAGCGTGTTCAGATGCAAGGCGCTAATTATACTACAGTCATAACACAAGGAAAGGATGACGAAGAGATTCCTTTATTACAGGGAGAAAGAAAGAATTCCTTTAGAGAAAGAACTGAAAGGAGGAGGAGGGGAGGAGGAGGAGGAGGGGAGGGAGGGGGAGAACAAGGGGAGGAGGGGAGGGAGGAGGAGAACGAGGGGAGGAGGGGAGGGAGGAGGAGAACGAGGGGAGGAGGGGGAGAATGAGGGAGGAGGAGGAGGGGAGGGAGGGGGAGAACGAGGGGAGGAGGGGGAGAATGAGGGAGGAGGAGGAGGGGAGGGAGGGGGAGAACGAGGGAGGAGGAGGAGGGCAGGGAGGAGGAGAACGGGGGGAGGAGGGGGAGGAGAGGGGGGTTTAGGGGTTTCAGTTCCGCCGGCTGCGTCTCTGTGTGGCGGATGTTTCCGTGTGGTCCGGGTTCTAAAGACCACAACAACAACGACCTGCTGGGGTAACCACGGCAACGGAGCCCAGACCTCCACTCGTTCAGAGCCTGGTGTCGTCTAGCAACTCTGACATACCATAATAATAATAATAATAATAATAAATATATATATATATAACGATAAACAGGGAAGTCAAAAATAAATCTGAATCTTCCAGGAAAAGAAACCCCACAACGTTCTTCGGAGTGAGCAGAACTCTGCTGTCTTCAGAGAATAAGATGATCTGATATTGTTCCTCAAACACTGAGTTTGATGGCATTAAAAATGAGAGTAACAATTTCTATTAAATGAATACTGTCAAAAATAATCCAACTTCAAGTAAATTGATTGAAATTAATAGAATTGATAGAGAATTAAATAAAATTAATTTGGGTCAGTGTCATGACGTTAGTAAATAACATCCATTTCCACTTCCATTATGTTCCGTATTATTACAAAAACTTAGGCCATTACACACACAGGCACACACACACACACACACACACACCAAACACACACGCACACACACACACACACCAAACACACATGCACACACACACACACACACACACACGTACGCACATACAGGCACACACCAAACACACACATACATACACACACACACACACACACACACACATGTACATACACACCTGAGGTAGAACTTCAGTGCGCTGGTGATGGTTTTGATGTCCCAGTCGCTGCTGTTGAAGTCCACGTCGCCCGGACACGCAGGGTCTTCAGAAACACACCACAACAGGAGTCAGTTCAGGACCACCACCTGGCCTCATTACAGGAGTCAGTTCAGGACCACCACCTGGCCTCATTACAGGAGTCAGTTCAGGACCACCACCTGGCCTCATTACAGGAGTCAGTTCAGGACCACCACCTGGCCTCATTACAGGAGTCAGTTCAGGACCACCACCTGGCCTCATTACAGGAGTCAGTTCAGGACCACCACCTGGCCTCATTACAGGAGTCAGTTCAGGACCACCACCTGGCCTCATTACAGGAGTCAGTTCAGGACCACCACCTGGCCTCATTACAGGAGTCAGTTCAGGACCACCACCTCACCAGTGAACAGTGAATACACGCTGAGTACACACGGAATACACACGGAGTACACACTGAGTACACACTGAGTACACACTGAGTACACACTGAGTACACACTGAATACACACTGAATACACACTGAATACACACTGAATACACACAGAGTACACACTGAGTACACACTGAGTACACACTGAATACACACTGAGTACACACTAAGTACACACTAAGTACACACTGAATACACACTGAATACACACTGAGTACACACTAAGTACACACTGAAGACACACTGAATACACACTGAATACACACTGAGTACACACTGAAGACACACTGAGTACACACTGAGTACACACTGCAGACACACTGAAGACACACTGAGTACACACTGAGTACACACTGCAGACATGAGCTTTAAGGAGGGGCTTGAGGGCAGTAATTGGTTCAAAAACAGGAGCGATAAAAGACTCTTCAGGTGGACTTCTGAAACGTGACATTAAATGCGTTCAGGAACATTCGCAGGTTTCTCTGGAGCCGTAAGTGATTTGGTGTTGCCTGAACGGACTCAGGAGGGGGCTTCTGACCGGCCCACCGCTCACCAAAGAAAGCATTTAGGAGCTTCTGAACTTGGATGTTACTGCCAACGGTCCTGTATACGCCCTCTTGTGTGAGTCCTGGAGAGGGGGGAGAGGGGGGAGAGGGGGGGAGGGGGGAGAGGGGGAGAGAAACATGGAAACGCAGTCAATGAGCGGTCTTTGTCCGGGCGCTGAGAGGAGACAAAGCCGAGGTTTGTAGGATTACACATCAGTATACGGGGTCACACTGCACAATTCTGACATTTCCATGATTTGATTAGTCAATTATTTGTTCTTCAGTTTCTTTATGCAGTATGTTGCATCATAACTTGTCATGTTCTGATTTTAAATATGTATAACATATATTAGAAGATGGAGTCGCGACCATCTTGCCGTAAAAGTCTTAAGACTTTAGAGGTTCGCTGCACATTTATCACGACTCAACTGCGCCCCCTTCAGTTCGTTTCAGAGTACTACTACCAGGTCGGTGCGACAACGGTGCTACCGGGATGATTGAACAGCTGAAGGGAATGTGTTCCTTACCATTTGTTTCGATAAAGTTGATGCACTTGCGTACAAACTTGAATCCAACCTCATTCAGCTCCACTGTGAAGGTGAGGAAAAGCAAAGAGAGTTGGATTAGATTCCAGTGTTTGTAAGGCAACACTGAGGACAAGAGACACTGGGGTAACTTACTTTCTGCTTGCTTGTGAATCGGAGAATGATAAATCTAAAATCAAAGACACAAAAATTAATAAAGAATTAAGAAGTGTACATGGCACATTTTAGTCAAAGGTGAGTTTGATTCATGATTTTAACTATTTGCTCTCACTGATTGAAACAAAGAAAAACAGATATACAACACGAGCTGACACTATTCTACAACATTAGACATGGTGTTCTGTGATATTTACTCTCCATTACATCATACTGCTGAAAATAAAGATGTATTATGATACTACATAGCCTACCTCTGATATCCACATTTTACCTTTTTATTTTACATTACCATAGACACCATAAATGCTGCAGTAGAAATTATTTTCTCCCTACATTTTGGCCACATTTCTGCTGTGTATCTCCTAAATGCGCCCCCACATTAATTAAAGAATAATAATGAATTATGAACATGAAGAACGTTTCATTGATTCTTAAGCTATCTTGGGAGCTGCCTGAGTGGGCTCTCCCCGATGCTAATGCTGAATCAGATGCTAATGGGATGCTAATGGGATGCTAATGGGATGCTAATGGGATGCTAAAGAGAAGCCCGGCTGGCCCGGTTGGAGTGATGGACGGGGGTTCAGAGAGCTGGAGGACGTTGGACCGAGAGTGGGGAAATGTTTGGAGGAAACGCACGAAAACATTCTTCAGTTCCACTTCCTCTGGGCTTTCTGTGGCCGTCGTTGTTTTCGACCCCTCAGCTGTCTGCTTGCCCACAACTATGTGCACTATCAGCTTACTGGGCAGCTTGGTGACTCAAATGTTTTGAGGTTGACACACAACATCTGTCCAGATTCACATGAAATACCAAAACACTTGAAGCATAATGCAACCCAACAAACAGGCAGGAGGTCGTTACATCCACTTCAAATCCACATTACAAGTTTCCACCCAGGGGTGTAACCAATAAAGGGGGCTTCAACAGACCCCGGATTTCGGGGGCTCCCAGCTGACCAGGGTCCAGGTGAGAGGCCCCCGCTGTGAGCAGCCCTGGACCAAGAGCACTGGACCAGGAGCACTGGACCAGGAACACTGGACCAGCATCCCTGGACCAGGAACCCTGGACCAGGAGCCCTGGACCAGGAACACTGGACCAGGAACACTGGACCAGCAGCCCTGGACCAGCAGCCCTGGACCAGGAACACTGGACCAGGAACACTGGACCAGGAACACTGGACCAGCAGCCCTGGACCAGGAGCCCTGGACCAGGAACACTGGACCAGCAGCCCTGGACCAGGAGCCCTGGACCAGGAACACTGGACCAGGAGCCCTGGACCAGGAACACTGGACCAGGAACACTGACACCATGACATCCTGAAACCGAGTCTCTGACGCCACAGCGCCATGCCAAGGGGGACTGAAGCAGAGAGCCCAGGCTGGGGAGGCGTGGCCTGCCCGGGTTGGGGAGGCGTGGCCTGGGGAGGCGTGGCCTGCCCAGGAGGTCCCCTGATGGGACCCTGATGGGATGGAACTCACCGGCTCTTTCCCATCCATGGCTTCCATCCACAGCTTCCTGTTCCCCTCCGACAGCGCCTGGAACGTCACCGGAGCGTTTCTAGGGAAACACGCGGGAATACTTTGAGAGGAATTCACCAGAGAAGAATTCCTTTGATTCCTTAGAATCATTTGTAAAGGAAAATTGGAGAAAATATTCATTCTTTCTCCCCCCCCTCCCCCCTCTCCCCCCTGTCTGGAGGGAGGATTAATAGATGTCTTTGGCAAGCAGAGTTTTCCACCGCGTGGTTTATT
>JAXIVH010000012.1:3260313-3277813 GCA_036785325.1 Urophycis tenuis | reverse complement strand
TCTTTTTCTTGGATCGTCCATGGTTACGCAAACACGCAGACCCATTCTCCCTTCTTTTAACGGTGCGCTAATTACACTAGGGCGGAGTATGGCGCTGATTGCCTGATGAAGCACGGGTTTGATAAATACAACGTAAAGTGCGGTGACGAATGCTGCGCAAATAACGGCTCGGCGCTGGCGCAGATTACGCTGCGGTCGCAAATGTTAGTAAATGAGGCCCTCAGTCTTCATCATTCAAACACCAAAACCGAATCAATCAATGAAATGTGAACATGAAAAAATACATTGACTAAAAAGTGATGAAGAGTCTGAGTGTGAAGGAGTGAGCGATGAAGAGTCTGAGTGTGAAGGGGTGAGTGATGAAGAGTCTTAGTGAGAAGGGGTGAATGATGAAGAATCTGAGTGTGAAGGGGCGAGTGATGAAGAGTCTGAGTGTGAAGGGGTGAGTGATGAAGTGTGTGAGTGTGAAGGAGTGAGTGACGAAGAGTCTGAGTGAGAAGGGGTGAATGATGAAGAATCTGAGTGTGAAGGGGCGAGTGATGAAGAGTCTGAGTGTGAAGGGGCGAGTGATGAAGAGTCTTAGTGTGAAGGGGTGAGTGATGAAGAGTACGTTCTGCAGGCTGAGTTGGAGCTCCTGTTTGTAGGGAGTGAAGTCCTGGGTCATCTCCACTGTCAAGTTGTTCAGGGTGAGGATGCTGTGGAGGAACGCCAACACCTGGCAGTAAGAAGAGGGATGCTGGGTTAACGCTGGCCCACCAGCCCCAGGAGCAAGGCAGTAGCAGTGGTCAGACCCCTGTGAGCTGAGCTCTGGTTGAGATGGGCTTAAAAATATCACTAGAAATATTGTTTGGTTTGGATTGAAACTAGCTTCATTTCTAAATAACTACATTTACAGTAATATTATAAATATAGAAACATATAGTTATACATAGATTGTATATACATATAGTTATACAATCTATTCTTGATATCGATTGATATCATAATTAATAAATATAATATCTACATCACGACAGACACCATTCCAAACTGTCTAACTGAGGGTCAATTGATAGAGGGAGATAGACATTGAATGTTTGGCTTCAGACTAAAACTAGTTTTCCTTTCTTTTGGATGTTTCAAACCTCATATTTCTATAATTCAAATGAACATTTTCTCATAATTTGTTTGGACGCTAAAACAAAAGTAGAAATGGAAGGGCTGGACCTGTAACCATGACCCGAGGCCGACCTGGATGCTAGTGGAGGTCATGGAGGGAGTGTGAACGAGGAACTGAAGAAGAGGAAGAGAGCAGGAGAAAGAAACTCACGGGCTCCACCACATCAAACTTCTTACGGTCCTGGACCTGGTGCACCTGGTACACGTAGTCCACCGATGACTCGTAGAAGTTGGCCCGCTCCTTGTCCACAATGTCATCAGCCTCAGATCCCCAAGAAGAAGAGAATAACTTTTACCACCCAGCCACTGGGGTCTGCTTACGTGTGACCCTCTTTTGACCAGGGGATCCCTAGAGATTCACATCTCTTGTTTGGAGGGAGACCAGGCCTAGACAGCACAGCAGGTCTGGTACAAGGTTGAGACATTACAGCATGTCCACAGATAAGGGACCGTTCAGGAAGACAGAGCAGGCCAACCACAGGGGACAGATTCATACCACACTCTTCAGTCCACAGTCTTTTATCAGAAGTGACTTATGGTGAATTCAGACTCATGTGATTAAAGAACAACCCATCTGGCTGAGCAGACTGTGGAGCTCTCGTGCTGCAGTAGAACATCTGTCACCAATAAGAAGTGACTTGTTGCTCCAACTCCGCTGAAGAGCATTTCGGATGCACGCTCCTGCCAGGAATGTTAACAATGGCACTACAGCACTTAGGCCTTGGTGAGGAGACATTCAGTAAAGTACTTTTATGGTGATGCTCTGTTGAACGCACAGTGATTCATACAATGTCAAGCTGTATCGCCACATCGTTGGCAGGCTAAACTCTCTGCTGAACCAGGAAGACGTCTGACAGATCATATGGGTACGAGATGCTTCAGTGAGGGAGGAGAGAGGCTACCACGGTGTCCTCACCCACACCAACTTAGTTGTTCTTTAAGGACCAGGAAGGGGTCAGGGGTCATCTTGCTCTAGGATTCCAACAGCGGACTGTGGATGAAACCAGAACCTTTGGGCCAACACCTCCACCACCAGACTGTCCTGATGGACTCACCTCCTGCAGTAGACTCTCCTTCTTCTTGGCAGACAGGTTGAGGTGTTTCTCCAGCTGAGAATAATATTTCTCACTCTCCTTCTCAAACCTCTTCCTTTTCTCCTGTGGGTCAAACCAAGACATCAGGTCAGAGGTAGTTCAGGGCGGCCCTGTTGTGGACCGGTCCATTAAGTAGGCACAGCGGGAACACCGTGTGTTTACGCTCTGAGTGGAGGACACAGCACAGTGTGTGGAGTTTGGACTGGATGGGGCTGTTACGTTATGTTATATCACTTTCAATCAAAACATGTGAGCTGTCTTATTAGTCAGCCATTCTGCCAAGACTTGGTGTTACTGTTGAGCGCTCAGGTGAGAGAATAGAATGGAATGGAGAAGAACATGATCGACTAGAAGAGACTAGAATGTGTTGAACAGAATAGAGAATAGGGTTGTGTAAGTAGGACTGAATGGGGGAGTAGAGCAGCTCTGAGGACAATAGAAAGGAACAGAATTCCATTCTAACCGGTACAGCAGACGCGGCCCGGGTTGTGACATCACAACAGCACTTCACTCAGTGTTCTCCAAGAACAAAAGGTGCTTAGTGTCTTCCACTGCCAGGAGTTTACCGCACTCACCCTGATCACATGACACAGAACCGGCCAAGTGGGTGTTTCCGGAGAACCGTTCTACCGGTCAGTCAGGTCAGCGTGATGCCAAGGCCGACAACGCCGGGCGCGTGATTGGTCATTAAACGTCTCACAGTTACACATTGACACCAGTAGATGACCACAGCCTCTGTGGAGATGGAGGAGGCCCAGGGGAGGAGGCTCAGGGGAGGAGGCTCAGAGGAGGAGGCTCAGGGGAGGAGGCTCTGGGGAGGAGGCTCAGAGGAGGAGGCTCAGGGGAGGAGGCTCAGAGGAGGAGGCTCAGGGGAGGAGGCTCAGAGGAGGAGGCTCAGGGGAGGAGGCTCAGAGGAGGAGGCTCAGGGGAGGTGGCTCAGGGCAGGAGGCTCAGAGGAGGAGGCTCAGGGGAGGAGGCTCTGGGGAGGAGGCTCAGGGGAGGAGGCTCAGAGGAGGAGGCTCAGGGGAGGAGGCTCAGAGGAGGAAGCTCAGAGGAGGAGGCTCAGAGGAGGCTCAGAGGAGGAGGCTCAGGGGAGAAGGCTCAGGGGAGGAGGCTCAGAGGAGGAGGCTCAGAGGAGGAGGCTCAGAGGAGGAGGCTCAGAGGAGGAGGCTCTGGGGAGGAGGCTCAGAGGAGGAGGCTCTGGGGAGGAGGCTCAGAGGAGGAGGCTCTGGGGAGGAGGCTCTGGGGAGGAGGCTCAGAGGAGGAGGCTCAGGGGAGGAGGCTCAGAGGAGAAGGCTCAGAGGAGGAGCCTTCGTGAACAGCCACCGGGCGTGTCCTAGAATATGTGACGTGTAGGGAGGGAGGCTCAGGAAACATGTGCTGAGTGTGAGACAGGTGTGAGGTACGACAGCTGTGTGCATGACTCACTTTGGTCACTCCAATTTGGTCTTTACGGAACTTCTCCAGAGGCTTAATGAGCAGGTCGAAGGCGTTCTCTACCTGAGGACACGAGGAAGTGTTACAGCCCACAACTCACACACACATCTGTACACACTGCACACACTACACACACAAACACACACACAGATTACTATTACTATCACCATTACCATATTACCATCACCACATCCCATACAGACTGAGACTGGCTGCTATCTAGTGCCATTACTGGCCTTACTGAATATTATTCTGTTCTTTTGCATTGTCAATACTACAAATATTCTTACAGCATCTTTTGCTGCCATTAACCTTACAATTGCCTTTTTGAACTGACTTTTACAGGAACTTATGCTGCTACTCCTACTTCACACTTTAGTAGATGCCAACATTGCATATGTATTTTTATTGTCTTTTTTATCTCATCTGTTTGAATTGTATGTTTCCTTTTAGTCTTAGGAATGTCTTGTCTGTTGTGCACTTTATCTGTTCACCGTGGGAGAGAGAAACGTCCTCTCCATTCCTTTGTATTGTTGTCTTGTATTGTTATTTTGTATTGTTGTATTGTATTGTTGTCTTGTCATTTGCAGTAATTGGCATTAAAGCCACATTGACATGACAGCACACACATCTACACACACACTACACACACATCTACACTGCTACACTCCCCACACACCCTCACGCTCACCACGCCTGCTCTAACTAGCAATGCACGATATAAACGATATACGATATAAACGATAACAAATGGCATACGATAGAGGTTTTAATAATATACTCTATCGCGATATTTTCTTTTTACTACTATTTTTACTACTTGTATCGTCTTTTTTTTTTATCTTTATCTCTTATCTGTAGGTATGTTTACTTTAGTTCACTAATTTTCAAAAGTTACTCCTTACAATAGGAAGAGCCCACAATGGTAGAGACGCGGCTTTAAAGCCATGATCAGAGCTATTGATCCGCGATATGAGGTGCCAAGCCGCAAATACTTTACAGAAACAGAGATGGCAAAATTGTATGCCGAGCTCCGCGAAAAGGTTGAAAAAGAGCCGTGTGACTTGAAATACTTTGCCACTACAACGGAACCTGTGGTCGAGCCGTACCATGGAGCCTTTCCTCAGCCTGACCATTCACTATATAACTATATTCCTTAGGGTCTATGTAACCTGTTCTGAAATGGTTCTATTATCATTTCCATATCGTGATATGTATCGTTATCGCAAGAGACTGCAATGTATATCGCAATATGGATTTCAGGCCATATCGCCCATCCCTAGCTCTAACCAGAGGCCTCTCAACATACAGGACTGCGGTGTCATGACAGCACTTCTGCTATCTGCCACCAAAACAGGAAGTGGAGGGAGAATAGAGACTCATATAAGGAAGTAGGTTTAACACACACCATGGTTTTACCCACAGAAACATACAGGAAGCTGCAGTGTGGATACGACCATCTCCCTCAATGAGGATGTGATGATGGGTGTGTGAGGGGTGGCGGGGGGTCTCACCAGCATCATGCGGTCGTCCTCGATCTCCTGGAGAAGGCCAGCAAACTCCTGGAAGGACTGAGCTGGAGATGGAGCCACACACACACACACACACACACACACACACACACACACACACACACACACACACACACACACACACACACACACACACACACACACACACACACACACACACACACACACACACACACACACACACACACACACACACACACACACACACACACACACACACACACACACACACACATCTTTAAAGTGAACCCCCCAGTGCTTGAGAGTTGTCCCCATGGTTAAGACCCTCACCAACTTTGTGATTCTTGTTCTTAAGGTGGGACCGTCTGAGCGCTAAGCCATGTTGTATGATACAACACGCTCTAGAGAACATCTAAAGAACATCTAGTCTCAGAGAAGATTAACCCTCTCAGGTTGATCAACACCAACCGAGTTCCACACACCCACACATCCACATTCTCACATCCACACCATCACATCCACATACCCTCACATCCACATCCACACACCCTCACATCCACATCCACACACCCTCACATCCACACCATCCTCCCGCCGTGGTGTTAGCGTAGCCGCTGCCCCTTGGCCTCTTGGTAGTGACCTGTTAGCTGGACTCCCTGCAACCCTGATTAAACCGTTGCAGCGGATCCAGAACGCTGCAGCACGCCTCGTGTTCAACCGAAACAAATTCTTCCACTGGCTTCCTGTAGTGGCTCGTTTCAAATTCAAGACGATGCTACTGGCCGACAAAGCCGTCAATGGAACTGTCCCTACCTACCTCCAAACATTAGTGAAACACCACACCCCTGCTCGAGCACTCTGTTCAACTACCTCAGCTGGTCGACTGGTACCGCCATCACTAAAGGGAGGAAAAGGTTGGATGGCGAAATCTCAACTCTTCTCCGTTTTGTCAGCGCAGTGGTGGAACGAGCTCCCTGCCAATGTCAGGACTGCAGAGTCACTCCCCATCTTCCGGAAGAGACTCAAGACCCACTTGTTCAGAGTTCACCTGAACCCTGCATAACCCTACCCTCATGCTCTTATTGTGTGTACATCTTGGCACTTTAATTGCTCTTTGTAATTTGGCACTTAGTCAGAGATGTTGTATACTAGCAATGGTTAACCTAGCAATTGAAATGCTTGAAACTTGTTCTGGTGACTTTCTTACTGTATTAGCAGCAATGAAATGTTTCACCTTCTTATGACAAATGTATTCTTTGTCAGTCGCTTTGGATAAAAGCGTCCGCTAAATGCCCTAAATTTAAATGTAAATTAAATGAGTTCAGAGCAGAGGTCAACGTTCTGGAGACAGGATTTAACGCATGTCTTCTGTGAATGATGGTTTAATTTTTGTACCGGTGACAAAATGGCCTTCGGTGGTGAAGATCCTATCAGACACAATCCCACTGTCAAAACAAAGGCTTTGGGGTTTAAGGAGCAGGCAGGGGTCTTGCTCTAGGATCCTACAGGTAGATCGCAGACTTTGGGGATCGAACCCACAACCTTTTGCCTTGGAATCCAACACCCGGACTGCTGGAATGTCCTTTCCCATGACATTGACCCATCAAGACAGAGGACTGGTCCAGATCGTCGTGTTACTAACCACTCAATGAGACGGGTGAGCTAATGTAGAACTCGGCTGTCAAGTTCACTGACAGCTTTGAATATGTGAAGTACTTACGAAATACTAATTATCTAAATACGTCATCTGGCACGCCAACAGGAACAAGCGAGTTATGGGAACTTGCTCTGTCCAGTAGCTGTAGGCTCATGCCTTCTAGCCTACTGATGTACAGCCTCTCTACCATGTACAGAATCAAGTGAAACCATGGAACCACCTGGCTGACTGCAGGACTTCAGGAAGAACAGATGCTCTCTAACTAATGGAGACCTGTTTCCTGTTCCACTAAACACTTGGCATGTTTCTGGTTCCTCCAATTCTTCTGTTCTCAGCGCCATTTGGAAGGCAACAGGACTAAATGCACCGAGTGAAGCGTTAGTTAGCGAGTTAGTTAGTGAGTTAGTTGCCGAGTTAGTTGGCAAGTTAGTTGGCGATAACCTACCAATGTTCATCTCATCGTCCGTGAGGGAATCTCCAATGAAGTCGAACTGGAAGACGCCGAGAGTCTGCGAGAACTTCTGGACCGCCAGAGAATAACCTGGAAGCACACAGTGTTGTCATGTTCACCAGAGAGAACGTGGTCATGTTCACAAGAGAACATAGTCATGTTCACCAGAGAGAATGTGGTCATGTTCACAAGAGAACATAGTCATGTTCACCAGAGAGAATGTGGTCATGTTCACAAGAGAACATAGTCATGTTCACCAGAGAGAACGTGGTCATGTTCACCAGAGAGAACGTGGTCATGTTCACCAGAGAGAACGTGGTCATGTTTTCACCAGAAAGAATGTGGTCGTGTTCACCAGAGAGAACGTGGTCATGTTCACAAGAGAACATAGTCATGTTCACCAGAGAGAACGTGGTCGTGTTTTCACCAGAGAACGTGGTCATGTTCACCAGACCAGAGAACGTGGTCATGTTCACCAGACCAGAGAACCTGGTCATGTTCACCAGAGAGAACGTGGTCATGTTCACCAGACCAGAGAACGTGGTCATGTTCACCAGACCAGAGAACGTGGTCATGTTCACCAGAGAGAACGTGGTCATGTTCACCAGACCAGAGAACGTGGTTATGTTCACTGACTGTTGTGGTGTCCATATTGGTGACTGTTAACTGTTACTCAGTTAAACCATGTCAACTATACTGAAATAATGTACAGACCATATCATACACAGAAGCCTTTTTCTACCTTGTTTTTAACTTTGACCTTATTTAATTGTTTTGATATTTCATTTTTTTTTTTTTACGTTTCACTGACATTGTTCTTTGTTTAATGTTTAAACTGCCATGTGCTGGACATGTGTCATGTCAGGTGACATACGTCATGTTTAGTCCATATGAGTTTTTTGAAAGATATATTTTGAAAAAGACAGGGACAGACAGATTGACAGACATGTATGCAGACAGACAGTAGGCCCCTAAATAAACAGGCAGTGCAGGCGAGCGGTGTTGTTGACACAAGGAGGTCGTGTTTGAGGAGCCAGAGGAAGGAGTCATGATCATGTTCAGAAGACTACAGAAGATATCTCTGCACAAGTTCGAGCTCGGCAGCACAAGCATGGGTCTGCTCCAGGCGGTCCCACACAGGAATACCAATGACATCATAACTCCCAGGCGGTGGGACGCCTACTGACAGCCCTGATCAGACATGTCAACTGCTCTGACAACACACCCACCCACTGGACCTACCGAACAGAACGTGTGTGCTCACCCTTGATCGCGTTGATGACACTGTTTCCATCTTTGATGACATCTTTGAGGAATCTGCTGGTTCTGTCCAGCTCCAGCTCGTAGCACTTGAGCGTCTCCCTGAACTCTGGGCTGTCCAGGTAGCACTCGCTGAACTCCAGGGGGGGATGCCCCATGATGCGCTCTTCTGCGGGGGTCTGCGGTCCGGAAGAGCGCAGGCCGGTCGAGTCGAGCTGGGGTTACTGCATATCGATCCAATGTGGTCGGGTTGGTCCACTTGGGGCTCCTCGTTGTCTCTTTGCTCAGAGACACAGCTTCATGGGCGGCAGGAGCCGCGGTGTCCCCGGACGCTTGCAGCGGCGACTTGGACGCTCCAATGTTTCAGGAACACATGGGAGACAAGATGAGAGGTGGATGTTCTCCTTTCTCCACGGAGGCGTGAGGAGAGAAAAACAATCTAATTCACTCCTATCCTGCTCTTCCCTGCTGCGGTGTGGCGGCTACGGAAAGGCTGCGTCCCAACTCGCCGAGGACATCTCCTGTGTCCTGCGTCCTGTGTCCTCTGTCCTCTGAACGCCTGTGTCGGAGCAGCGGCGAATGCAGTGTCTACTAAGTTCCCTTTACGGTGGTTTTAGAGCAACACACACACTTAGTACTCAAGAGAAGCCTTTATCGTAGCCTTTGTCTGCGCTACAGCGGAGAGGAGAGGAGAGGAGAGGAGGGGAGAGGAGTGGAGGCGCACCGGAGTGGGACGGAGCCCCGCGTCCACACCCATGCGGACCTTAAAGGAACAGTCGGGCTCCAACAGACTGAGTGGAGCAGACAGAACACTCAATGTTGGTTTCACTTGGCTCTGTTTAGATCCTCATACGGTGGTGTCTAACGGCGTTAGACCCAGAGATCTTGTTACTGTACCGCCGGTACTTAGAGCGATGAAGGTGGTAAACGTAACACACACACACACGCACACACTCTTTGTGCACTCTTTAAGCTGCAATAACCACCAAAGACCACCAGATGTCCCCATCGGCTGCTTGTAAGACTTCCCTGTGACGTCATCCTCAAGTGTGCAGGCCTACATGCATTGTAGAGAGAGAGAGAGAGCGAGAGAGAGAGAGAGAGAGAGAGAGAGAGAGAGGGAGGGGAAGAGAGAGAGAGAGAGGGAGCGACAGAGACAGAGTTGAAGAGGATCAGATCAGTTCCAAAAACTGTCGTCAGTATTTAAAGATAAACAGTAGAATGTGAAGTCGACCTACAGTTATTTCTACCCAATAATAATAATAATAATAATAATAATAATAATAATAATAATAATAATAATAATAATAATAATAATAATAACTATGGTTGTTATCATTGTTATTATTGTTATTATTATTATTATTGATATTAACATTTTAGTTTTTTATTCTTATTATTTTATTAGTAGTAATAATATTCATCTTATTATTTTTAATAATATTAATAATATATATTAATAATATTGTTGTTACACACACTCACACACACACTCTCTCACACACACACACACACACACACACACACACACACACACACACACACACACACACACACACATGGATGGATACTGTAGCTGTTCACAGTACTGTATAACTACAGTTCTGATTCTCATATGATTTCCCATGAATGGAAGCAGTGGAATCTGCTGATGGCTGAACATAACTCACAAGGGAGGCAGAGAGAGAGAGAGAGAGAGAGAGAGAGAGAGAGAGAGAGAGAGAGAGAGAGAGGGAGAGAGAGAGAGAGAGAGAGAGAGAAGAGAGAGAGGGAGGGAGAGAAAGAGAGAGAGAGAGAGAGAGAGGGAGAGAGAGAGAGAGAGAGAGAGAGAGAGAGAGAGAGAGAGAGAGAGAGAGAGGGAGGAGATTCAATACCTCAGTCGTCCCACACATCAGCGTTTCTTCATCAGGACACACGAGCCTTAACAAAAATAACAATGTATATTGTGTTTAATACTGTATACTATACTGTATATAATAATGTATGTAATACTGTAAACTCTGTATAATACTGTGTATAATACTGTATGTAATACTGTAAACTTTGTATAATACTGTGTATAATACTGTATGTAATACTGTAAACTGTATAATAGAGTATAATACTGTCTACTGTATATAATACTGTATGTTATACTGTAAACTCTGTATAATAGTGTATAATACTGTCTAGTGTATAAAATACTGTATGTAATACTGTAAACTCTGTATAATAGTGTATAATACTCCATGTAATACTGTAAACTTTGTATAATACTGTGTATAATACTGTCTACTGTATATAATACTGTAAACTCTGAAAAATAGTGTATAATACTCCATGTAATACTGTAAACTCTGTATAATACTGTGTATAATACTGTCTACTGTATATAATACTGCATGTAATATTGTAAACTCTGTATAATAGTGTATAATACTGCCTACTGTATATAATACTGTAAACTGTGTATAATAGTGTATAATACTGTCTACTGTATATAATACTGTATGTAATACTGTAAACTCTGTATAATACTGTGTCTAATACTGTCTACTGTATATAATACTGTATGTAATACTGTAAACTCTGTATAATAGTGTATAATACTGTCTACTGTATATAATACTGTAAACTCTGTATAATAGTGTATAATACTGTCTACTGTATATAATACTGTAAACTCTGTATAATACTGTGCATTGTATTAGAAAGGTTAAGAGGTCTCGGCACACACACACACCCTGAGTTCTGGACCTGAACGCTTGGAGGAGGGAGACGTTATCAGGTCAACTCCTCCTCCTCTCTTATCTTCCTTATCCTTTGTGTCAGCCATGTACTTTCGTCTTTCTTACTTGAAATTACGTCAAAGCCCTCCTCCTCCTCTTCGTCCTGGTCCTGTTCCTCTTCCTCTCCTCAGAGCCCAGCAGGGGGCCGATTGGACCTCCCCCCACTCACAGATTCCAGAGAGTGGCGATGGCTGTCGTCTGACGTTTGATCTGGACTCAAAGTGTCGTTTGTTGCCGTGCTGAAAGGGACCGTTGTGTGTCGCGGGCGGCCGGTGGCGTGTGACCCGGCCGGTACGGGCCGCGCACGGCGCCGTCATTAGCAATGCAAAGTCATGAGTCTCTGATCCCCGACGGCCAGCACAGGGGAAAACATCCTGCTGGGCTAAATGTGGATGGGCGTGCTTGCTAGGAGATTACAGCTGAAGGTAAAGCTCTTTCCTCGTCTTCTGTTGTTTCTCGAGGGGCTCGTGGTTTGTCGGGTTAGCGAGGGGTTTCCTCTCGGGGGGGTTTTGCTCGTTGAAGCTCGTTGTCTGGGTGTGTTTCTGACTTAAATGTGGAGCTGTGCAAATGTTCTGGACATTGAAGCAGACTCCCCACAGATCTCTGATCTCTGGGCTCCACCTCTGAAGCTCTCGTCTTTACCGGTCTTATCTCACGCTCCCTGGCGGCGGTGACATGTGGTGAACATCAGGACATGGAGTCCAGATGTGTGTTCTGTCTCACAGCTCCCCTGCCACAGCTGGTGGCCCCGCCGCCCCCCAGCCAGTCCAACACGGCCCCCTCACATGGCCCCCTCACACCGCAGAACGTGTCCTGAGGACCACCAGACGGACGGAGATGTGAGCGCCAAGCCGTCGCTGGTGCGAGGGGGTCACATGGCGCAGGGAGGGGGTCACATGACCCAGGGTAGCACAGCGTTCCTCTCTCTTAAGGGGCGCCCCGGGACCCAGGGGGTACAGAGAGACCCAGCACCCCTCTCATCCTCATGGTCCACCGGCAGGAGGTCTTGCTCGCCCCTCTCCACCACCGCCTATGCCTCTAACACCCCCAGCTGAGCCCGGTAACCGATGGCAACCGCCTCCGCAGGATGGAGAACCTTCTCAGGAAGAAGATACTAGCACTTTACATAATGACACTCATGAAATATGCTGGGGACAGGGTCTGGGTTGGAGAGGGTCTAGGCAGGCTTTTGGGTAGAGAGGGTCTAGCGTAGAGAGGGTCTTGACGGTTTGGGGTACAGAGGGTCCGGGGTACAGAGGGTCTGGGGTACAGAGGGGTCTGGGTTAGATCCTATGTGTCTCCTCAGAATTGATAATGAGTTAAAACTGCTGATCAGGCTTCTTATTTCCATATCTTATCATATATTTACAGTAGATGCATTCCTGTGGACGCTGACATTTTGAACAAGGTGTTTTATTGAAATATTTTACATATTTCTAAATGTAGACACGTGATTTTGTGGATTGTATAAGGTGTGATAGATATGATGTTTCAAATGTAATCCTGTTTACTAATATTTATTCAACAAGTGTTTTTCTTACTTCCATCATTTAAGCATGAAGGTTCCCCCCGTCCGCCAGTCCTTATCTAACCAGGGCTCCCGCTGTGTTCCTCAGACCCGGAACCCAAGATGAACTGGGCCTCCTTCTACGCCGTGGTCAGCGGGGTGAACCGCCACTCCACCGGCATCGGCCGCATCTGGCTGTCGGTTCTGTTCATCTTCCGCATCCTGGTGCTGGTGGTGGCGGCCGAGAGCGTGTGGGGCGATGAGAAGTCGGGCTTCACCTGCAACACGCAGCAGCCCGGCTGCAACAGCGTGTGCTACGACCACTTCTTCCCCGTCTCCCACATCCGCCTGTGGGCCCTGCAGCTCATCCTGGTGTCCACGCCGGCGCTGCTGGTGGCCATGCACGTGGCCCACCGCCGCCACATCGACAAGAAGATCCACAAACTGGCGGGCCGTCTGGGGCCCAAGGAGCTGGAGCAGATCAAGAGCCAGAAGATGAAGATTGTGGGGGCTCTGTGGTGGACCTACGTCATCAGCCTGTTCTTCCGCATCGTGCTGGAGGTGATCTTCATGTTCCTCTTCTACATGATCTACCCCGGCTACAAGATGATCCGCCTGGTGAAGTGCGACTCGTACCCGTGCCCCAACACGGTGGACTGCTTCGTGTCGCGGCCCACAGAGAAGACGGTGTTCACCGTGTTCATGCTGGCCGTGTCGGGGGTCTGCATCCTCCTCAACGTGGCCGAGGTGCTCTTCCTGGTGGGCAAGGCCTGCGGGAGACACCTCAGCAACACCAAGGACGCAGGAGGAGTCTGGGGGTGGCTGTCCCAGAAGATCTGCTCCTACTAGGACTAACCACTGAGGACCGGACGAGACCAGACCAGAACACACCAGGCCAGACCATAAAAGAGACCAGACCAGATCAGACCAGACTATACAAGAGGCCAGACCAGTTCAGACCAGACCAGACTATAAAAGAGACCAGACGGGACCAGACCAGACCAGACCAGACTATACAAGTGACCAGGCCAGACCAGAGAATAGAGACGAGACCGGAGACCAGACCAGAGACAGTAGACCAGACTAGAGACCAGATGAGACTATAGACCACACATCCACCTCCCCCACGACGCACACGGATTTCACAGAGTCTTGCGGGACTAACGTGTTTGAATTAACCTCCTCTAATTCAGCTTCAGTGAAGTTCCCTGTTGAGGACCCTTTGATGAACGGGGCCCCAGAGGCCTGGAGGTCCCCCCTGAGGCCTGGAGGCCCCCCCTGAGGCCTGGAGGTCCCCCCTGAGGCCTGGAGGCCCCCCCTGAGGCGGCCCCTTCCTCCCTGGACTCTCCACACAGTGGGAGATGATATCGTTTGGGGAAGAGGTTGTGGGGTTTCCAGTGTGAAAGTATTCTGATGTACTGTACATGTCCACAACACTGCAGGTGAGTGTACCCTGAGGCTACAGCAGTGGGAGTCGTGGTAGTAGTAGTAGTAGTAGTATAGGTGTAGTAAAGGTATTGGTATTTGCACAATATTGTAGTATCACTTGTCCCCTTGTTATTCCGTCGTTTGGCCACATTGTTCTGTGTTGTCCATGACTGGGGTTCAAGTATCACCAGGAGACATGATTGTACAATAATGTGTTAAAGATTAATATTTATTAATGGATGTATAATTCAAATTTGTATTTTTTTATAACATCTTAAATCTTATTTATCATTCCACTTGAATGTAGAGTTTATTGTTTATAATATTTAAACATATTGCTAATAAGATATTGCCAAGACTCTTTGAATCCACACTTCACTTGCTTATTTAAATGTAAATATTCATCTTGAATGTTGGCAAAGTCTTCAATTATTTGTTAAACACTTGAATAAAATAAAGTTTTTATGTTTTCGGTTAATGTCTTGGTTTTGAAATCGCACAATGGAGGCCAACGCCCTGAAGTTGAGTGCTTATGGAACGTGTTCATGATTTGGAAGAATTGTAATTATTTCTTGAATACAATTGTGTTTCAGGGTTTCTGGGTTGGTGTTAAACCTGCACTATCTGTCTCTGTAGCCACCTGGTGGCAAGTGTAGCTAATAATAATAATAATAATAATAATAATAATGCTGATAATAATTATAATAATAATAATAATAATAATAATAATAATAATAATAATAATAATAATAATAATAATAATGCTGATAATAATAATAATAATAATAATAATAATGATGATAATGATGATGATGATGATGATGATGATGATGATGATGATGATGATAATAATAATGATAATACATTTTATTTGGGGGGCGCCTTTCAGGACACCCAAGTACACCTTACAGTGCAGGAGAATATGAAGACAATATCGTTAAATAGTTAAATAGTTAAAACAGCGAGTCATGGCAAAGACTAGCATGAATAAAACAAGACGAGACATAAGGTGGGGAGACGTGTGGGAGGGGAGAATAAAACAGTAAGACTGTGAAGATGAGCCAGTGGACAGTACACTGGACATTACAGTGAACAGGCCAGGTTGAACAGGTGAGTTTTGAGCAGTGGACAGTACACTGGACATTACAGTGAACAGGCCAGGTTGACCAGGTGAGTTTTGAGCAGTGGACAGTGCACTGGACATTACAGTGAACAGGCCAGGTTGACCAGGTGAGTTTTGAGCAGTGGACAGTGCACTGGACATTACAGTGAACAGGCCAGGTTGAACAGGTGAGTTTTGAGCAGTGGACAGTGCACTGGACATTACAGTGAACAAGCCAGGTTGAACAGGTGAGTTTTGAGCAGTGGACAGTACACTGGACATTACAGTGAACAGGCAAGGTTGACTAGGTGAGTTTTGAGCAGTGGACAGTGCACTGGACATTACAGTGAACAGGCCAGGTTGACCAGGTGAGTTTTGAGCAGTGGACAGTGCACTGGACATTACAGTGAACAGGCCAGGTTGAACAGGTGAGTTTTGAGCAGTGGACAGTGCACTGGACATTACAGTGAACAGGCCAGGTTGAACAGGTGAGTTTTGAGCAGTGGACAGTGCACTGGACATTACAGTGAACAGGCCAGGTTGAACAGGTGAGTTTTGAGCAGTGGACAGTACACTGGACATTACAGTGAACAGGCCAGGTTGAACATGTGAGTTTTGAGCAGTGGACAGTACACTGGACATTACAGTGAACAGGCCAGGTTGAAAAGGTGAGTTTTGAGCAGTGGAAAGTACACTGGACATTACAGTGAACAGGCCAGGTTGAACAGGTGAGTTTTGAGCAGTGGACAGTACACTGGACATTACAGTGAATAGGCCAGTTTCAACAGGTGAGTTTTGAGGTGGGGTTTGAATGCTGTTATGGTTTCAGTCTGTCCAATGTGTGGGGGCAGGGAGTTCCAAAGCCTGGGAGCAGTGCAGCTGAAAGCTCTAGCACCCATGGTGCTGAGGCGTGATGAGGGGGTGAGCAGAAGACCAGCAGAAGATGAACACAGGGAACGAGAAGGGGTGTAGTCCTGGAGGAGGTCAGAGAGATAGGTGAGGGCTAAGTTGTGGAGGGCTTTGAAGGTGAGCATGAGGTTTTTGTAATCAATGGACCGGGAGCCGGTGTAGCTGGATGAGGATGGGAGTGATGTGGTTGGATGATTTGGTGCGGGTGATGAGCCGGGCAGCAGAGTTCTGAATCATTTGAGGCTTTTAAGCAGTTTGGTGGGAAGACCAGAGAGAACAGCATTGCAGTAGTCAATCCGCGATGTGACAAAAGTGTGGACCAAGACTTCAGTGATAGATTAGGATAGGGATGGGCGGAGTCTGGAAATGTTGTGCAGGTGGAAAAAAGCTGTCTGGGTGATGCTCTTTATGTGGGGTTCAAAGGAGAGGGTGTTATCCAGAGTGACATCCAGGCTCCTGACTGGGCTACACCTTCAGCATCTGAATGAACAGATCTATGTAGAAAATGTCTCCAGAAGGATTGACTCTGGACTGGTGTGCCTTAGTAAATGTTTGAGAAAGTTTTGAGCAGTTTTCTAGTTCAAAGTCAAAGTCAAAGTAGCTTTATTGTCAATTCCTTCACATGCAAGACATACAAAGGAATGGAGAGTATGTTTCTCACCCTTCCACGGTAAAACAGATAAAGTGCACAGGCACAACAGGCAGGACAAGACATTCATAATATATATAAACTTTATTACAGGCTCTAGGCCCAACAGCAAAACATACAACATTTAAAAAAAATACTAAAACTAAAGTAAACATTCCTACATGTGGCGACGTGAGCAATGGGGAGGAAATTAAACAAAACCAAAACGGAAAATATTTAGGAAATAATAATGTCTGACAACGCCACCTCGGAATTACATCCAAGGAAACAGATTTAATGGTTAGCTATCAGGCAGCAAGGTTTGTTATATTAATGTGGCATGGAGATGTGGTTCCGTTTTTAAAATATACAAATTTTATTTAACAAGACTACTTTTCCTAAAACACCAAGTCACTCATACCAGGAGGGGGAGCTGGATCAGGGCTGAGGCTTACTGGTGGCGACAAGGACAATAGTGCAAGAGACAGATGACAGATTGTCCAGAGTCCAGGGTGGGGTTCAGCTTGTTGACAGTCTGGAGGATGTGGCTGGGGGGAGTGAGGGGAGAGAATTTAACCTCCTGACAGCTTCATGGATGAAGCTTTTTG
>JAXIVH010000012.1:3185313-3257813 GCA_036785325.1 Urophycis tenuis | reverse complement strand
ATTCATTCACAATGATTCAACAAGTCATGGATTCATTCAGAGTGATTAAACAAGTGATGGATTAATTCTGAGTGATTTAACAAATCATGGATTCATTCAGAGAGGCGGCACGGTGGTGCAGTGGTTAGCACTGTCGCCTCACAGCAAGAGGGTTCTGGGTTCGAATCCACCTGGGACCCGGGACCTTTCTGTGTGGAGTTTGCATGTTCTCCCTGTGCTTGCGTGGGTTCTCTCCGGGTACTCCGGCTTCCTCCCACAGACCAAAAACATGCAGGTTGGGGATTAGGTTAATTGGTGTCTCTAAATTGACCATAGGTGTGTATGTGAGTGTGAATGGTTGTTTGTCTATATATGTTAGCCCTGTGATAGGCTGGCGACCTGTCCAGGGTGTACCCCGCCTCTCGCCCGTTGCAGCTGGGATTGGCTCCAGCGACCCTCGTAGAGGATAAGCGGTTACGATAATGGATGGATGGATGGATGGATGGATTCATTCAGAATGATTTAACAAGTCATAGATTCATTCAAAATTATTTAACAAGTCATTGATTCATTCAGAATGATTTACCAAGTGATGGTTCATTCAGAGTGATTAAACAAGTCATGGATTCATTCAGAGTGATTAAACAAGTCATGGATTCATTCAGAGTGATTAAACAAGTGATGGATTCATTCAGAGTGATTAAACAAGTCATGGATTCATTCAGAGTGATTTAACAAGTGATGGATTCATTCAGAGTGATTTAACAAGTGATGGATTCATTCAGAGTGATTAAACAAGTGATGGATTCATTCAGAGTGGTTAAACGACCTCAGACTCCTGGTTCATCCCCCTGTGGTTATGGGATGTGAAACACATGGACTAACTCTTAGAAACTCTCTGAGTGTCGGAGGTCAGCAGTGTCAACAACACGACCACGCCCCTACACGACTCTATTTAAAGCTGAGACTCGCTGCTTTAACCTCCATGCCGATTG
Organism: Urophycis tenuis; assembly: GCA_036785325.1. Lineage (NCBI taxonomy): Eukaryota > Metazoa > Chordata > Actinopteri > Gadiformes > Phycidae > Urophycis > Urophycis tenuis. The sequence continues at coordinate 3,256,839 of JAXIVH010000012.1, read as the reverse complement.
GCCCATTCTGGCTGCCACTCAAATGGAAACAAACACCCCAGACGCCGGGACCTTAATCCTTTTGGGAAGTTGTAACGTTCTCATTCGGAGCTCAACGCAGGTGGAACCGCCCGGCCTGCAGTTGTGATCACTTGTAAAAGAACTGAGAGCTGAAGCCCGGTTCTGACTCAGGGACTGGACTGGTGTGGAGACGTTGCTTTGGGTTCCTGGTAGAGATGAGATCTCACAGGACCAGAGAGATCACAACACTGTTCTAGGACAACAGACTACTTGCGGACCCATGCTCTGGTTCTGGGAGATGATCGTAGCCTGGTAGGTGAGTGTGGTTCTCCACCTGTTTCCACGAGGAGGAACCAGCTGGTTCAGTTTCTAAATAGAAGTGACAGGAAATAAGTCAGGCAATGCAGTGCAGTGTTGCTGCCAAAACCTTAAGGATGAACCATTCATGATGTTTACTGGAAGATTGTGACCTTAAAGATGAACCATTCATGATGTTTACTGGAAGGCAGGTTGTTACTATCATATTTTAAAGGTGGTTAACATAATATTCTTTTCTCCAAAAAGGTTCTGCTCTCAACCACTTGAATTAAATATCAATTATTACAAACAAAAATCGACATGGTCTACATTCTGAAAATAAATATGTTTGAATTGGTTTATTTAAAGCGGAACTAGAGGATTATTTTGTAGAAGTAAACACATAGTGAACAATTCATGGTTTATAATCAACAAGACGTTTCCATCAGCCAGCATTACCAGGGGTAGGAGGTTCTACTGTTCTCCTGGGGATAGGAGGTTCTACTGTTCTCCTGGGGGTAGGAGGTTCTACTGTTCTCCTGGGGATAGGAGGTTCTCCTGCTCTCCTGGGGGTAGGAGGTTCTACTGTTCTCCTGGGGATAGGAGGTTCTCCTGTTCTCCTGGTGGCAGGAGGTTCTCCTGTTCTCCTGGGGATAGGAGGTTCTCCTGCTCTCCTGGGGGTAGGAGGTTCTACTGTTCTCCTGGGGATAGGAGGTTCTCCTGTTCTCCTGGTGGCAGGAGGTTCTCCTGTTCTCCTGGGGGTAGGAGGTTCTCCTGTTCTCCTGGTAATAGGAGGTTCTCCTGCTCTCCTGGTGGTAGGAGGTTCTCCTGCTCTCCTGGGGATAGGAGGTTCTCCTGTTCTCCTGGTGGCAGGAGGTTCTCCTGTTCTCCTGGGGGTAGGAGGTTCTCCTGCTCTCCTGGGGGTAGGAGGTTCTCCTGTTCTCCTGGGGGCAGGAGGTTCTCCTGTTCTCCTGGTGGTAGGAGGTTCTCCTGCTCTCCTGGTGGCAGGAGGTTCTCCTGCTCTCCTGGTGGCAGGAGGTTCTCCTGCTCTCCTGGGGATAGGAGGTTCTCCTGCTCTCCTGGTGGCAGGAGGTTCTCCTGCTCTCCTGGGGGTAGGAGGTTCTCCTGCTCTCCTGGTGGCAGGAGGTTCTCCTGTTCTCCTGGTGGCAGGAGGTTCTCCTGCTCTCCTCTCTTAAAGACGTCAGAAGGTTGGCGCTGAAACACCCAGCTGTCCACAGCTGGACTCTTATGTGTATCTTTGTTATTCCCTCATGTTTCTATTTTCCTGGTTTTATTGCATTCTTTATAATGATTATTATTATCTATACTACTTACATTTATATAAAGAAATATCAACGTATCTGGCACATTTTCATTCCCGTTTGTATTTTAGAAAGAGATTAGAAGCCGAGGACTCCCTGGTCGCCATTCCCCATCATATCAAACCATTCTCTGGAACGACGTGACCCCTGACCCCTGACCCCTGACCTCTGGTCCGCAGCAGGGCCGCCCCGGGGAGCCCTGCGTAGATCTGAAGGTGTCCTGCCCAGGAGAGCACCATGGGCGACTGGAACCTGCTGGGCAAGCTGCTGGAGAGCGCCCAGGAGCACTCCACCGTAGTGGGCAAGGTGTGGCTCACCGTCCTCTTCATCTTCCGCATCCTGGTGCTGGGCACGGCAGCCGAGAAGGTCTGGGGCGACGAGCTGTCGGGGTTCACCTGCGACACCAAGCAGCCCGGTTGCCAGAACGTCTGCTATGACAAGACCTTCCCCATCTCACACATCCGCTTCTGGGTGCTGCAGATCATCTTCGTGTCCACGCCCACGCTCATCTACCTGGGCCACATCCTGCACCTGGTGCGCATGGAGGAGAAGGACAAGCAGAAGGAGAAGGACAAGGAGAAGGAGCTGGAGCTCCATAGGGAGAAGCAGGAGCTGCTGGCGGCTGGAGGAAAGACCCGGAAGGCTCCGGTGAAGGACGACCAGGGCCGGGTGCGTCTGCACGGGGTCCTGCTGAGGACATACGTCTTCAACATCATCTTCAAGACCCTGTTCGAGGTGGGCTTCATCGTAGCGCAGTACTTCCTTTACGGCTTTGAGCTCAAGCCCATGTACACCTGCGACCGCGCGCCCTGCCCCAACGTGGTCAACTGCTACATCTCCCGACCCACCGAGAAGACCATCTTCATCCTGTTCATGCTGGTGGTGGCCTTCATCTCCCTGCTGCTCAACATGGTGGAGATCTACCACCTGGGCTTCACCAAGTGTCACCAGGGCCTCCGCTACCGCCGCTCGCGGCAGAAGAAGGCGGAGGCGGCCAACGTGCCGGGCGAGGCCGTCATGCACTTCGTCCCCAACTACAACTACTACAGCGGCCAGGCGGCGCGGCCTGGCGGGCCCTTCCACAGTGACTCCGGCTACGGCATGGCGGAGCCCAATGCGCCCTACAACCCCTACAACAGCAAGGCCGTGTCCAAGCAGAACCGAGACAACCTGGCGGTGGAGCGCAAGGCGGTGGGAGACGACGGCGAGAACAAGAGCCCCGCCCTCGACAGACCGGCCGAGAGCAAGCGCCGCAACAGCCAGTCCAGCAAACACAGCAACAAGACGCGGCTGGACGACCTGCAGGTCTAGAGCAGCAGGTCTAGAGCAGCCCCACACCTGCAGGTCTAGAGCAGCCTCATGTCTGCAGGTCTAGAGCAGCAGGTCTACAGCAGCAGGTCTAGAGCAGCCTCATGCCTGCAGGTCTAGAGCAGCAGGTCTAGAGCAGCAGGTCTAGAGCAGCCTCATGCCTGTGGGAGAGGAGGTGGAGAGGCTGTTTCCATGCCATGAAGTATTTGAATAAAACTGAAACTGTGAAAAAGCATGAGAAACCCAAAGAGCATGGAGGATGTCCAGCATATGTCACTTAGCATGTGGTTCTTCAACAAAGGATGACATTAAGAACAGGACAAGACAAAAATAAATAATTTCACCCTTAAATTGGTTGGATTGAGAATTCTTTCATGAAGTGTCTCAGTGTGTCACCGGTCATTTAAAGTTTTTATGAATTTTGCAGAATTGTGTCTAGACGGTGTTTACAGCACAAACTGTGAGGATTCATGTATGTCTGCTATGCTGACTCAAGGGCTGCTCTCTGGTTTTAAAAATAACCTGCAGACAAAAACACACACACAGACACACACACACACACACACACACACACACCTGTGTGTGTGTGTGTGTGAGTGTGAGTATCTCAGATTAATCAACACTTGGACATGAAAATACATCTCAGTCCAAATCCCAAAGTTGATTTGAGTATTAGATCGGGGCGGCCCATCAGAGGTGCAGCCCAGACACAGCGTGGTGTCAGACCTCCAGCCAGTCCCACAGCATGGAAACACGACCTCCAGATCAGATGTTCCTCTCCAACAGAAAATATACGACTTCCTGCCCACCAGGCTCCAGAAGTATTCCCGGAGCGGCACGGCGGTCCGGTGGACCCCCTGCTGACAGGTGAAGGGCGTGGCCCCCCGGGTCGCAGCCCCCCCACCCTCTGCAACCAAATCTCCTCTGTCCAGAATAGAGCGGGTGTCACCTTGAATAATGTCCCCGGGCCACTGAGGCGGGCCCAGGCCCCGGAGACGTCCGTCTCAGGGTCGGGTTTCCCCGCGGTGAGGCGGCGCCGGGCTGCGGAGTGGGGACGGGGGGACGGCGATGCTCCTCCTCCTCCTGCTCCTCCTGCACCTCCTCCTCCTGCTCCTCCTCCTCCTCCTCCTGCACCTCCTGGGGGGCTGATGGACCCCCGAGACGTGGTGACCGCCAGCCGGTGACCTCAGGTGGACGCTGCACTGGTCTCCATGGCAACCGCTCCATACTGACCGCACGGCTACGGCACGTGTGTGTGTGTGTGTGCGTGTGTACGTGTGTGCGTGTCTGTGTGTGTGTGTATATGTGTGTGTGTGTGAATATACAGTATGTGTGTGCGTGTCTGTGTGCGTGCCTGCGTGCGTGTGTGTGAGTGCGAGTGCGTGTGTGCGTGTGTGTCTGTGCGTGCGTGTGTGTGTGCATGCGTGTGTGCGTGTGTGCATGCGTGTCTGTGCGTGCGTGTGCATGCGTGTGTGCGTGTACGTGTGCATGCGTGTGTGCGTGTGCGTGTGTGTGCGTGCGTGTGTGTGTGTGCGCGTGTGCATGCGTGTCTGTGCGTGCGTGTGTGTGTGCATGTGCATGCGTGTGTGCGTGTACGTGTGCATGCGTGTGCGTGTGTGTGCGTGCGTGCGTGCGTGTGTGTGTGTCCTATACATTGCCCCAGTGCCAGGCCCTGGGGGCTGTAGAACAGTGTAAGGACACAGAGATCAGTGGAGCTGGTGATTCATGAAGAACAGAACTACAGCTGAGATTTCTTTCATTATTGTCATTATATAGATTTATTTATAGATACACATATACATATTTTTACCCAAGGCAGGCTTTCAGTCGACAGACAGCAGAATCTTTACTGTACACATGGAATGAACATATTATACACATTAATATTAGACATTTCTATATATCAATATGTATATTCCATCCCTATGGCCCTTCATGCTAAATGAGGGGTGTGCTTTGATCTGCTCTTCATCTAGCTGATGTTTCTGTTCCTCCTCAGTTCCCTCTATGTTCCTGTATTTCTAGTGTTCCACATTTCATGAACCTCTTCATGTGATGAGGAACGTTTCCCTGGTGGAAGGACTCTCTTTACAACACGTTGCACTTTGAACAACAAAAGCTCTGAATTCATAGAACCCTACATGAATATGTCGAGTGGAATGTGAAGGCAGAAGAAGAGGAGGTGGCTGGTGGCAGCAGAAACCCTTCTTCTTCTGTGGTCACGCTCCACTGGAGACCCCCAGGGTTGCTACAGGGGGCTTTTAACTTGAAATGAAAGAGACAGCCAGCCCAATCCTAACCCGACCCATAACATCATAACATTTCACCTGAGATGTGAGCAGAACATCCGCTGGACAGACTGAAACACAAGGTGTTTAGGAACCACAAACTCATGCCAGAAAAATACTAAAATCACAGCTCAAGTCCCAACAATAATCACATGGAACTCTTCAACAGCAGAACATGAAGGAGAAGCGCTTCAACGGTGATGGCCATGCATTCCCTTTGAGGCTGTGAGGACATCACAGCAGAGCAGACGCCCCTCACCACTAGACCACCCTCTGGTGACATCACAGTGTGTGTTCACCCAGATAGACCCACCTCCCACTCTATCCAGTGGACTGTGCCAACAGCATGATCTTTCCCATCATGCATCTGGATGGACCACTCCCACTTGTGATGTCACTAAAGGGTAGATTTTAGATTAGCTAATCACTCTACGGATACAAGGTTACCATGGAGAACAGACTGATTTCTTAACAACTACAACTTCCTGTTCAAACTACCACTTCCTGTCCAAGACATGAGATGGCAGATTTGCCATATCTTGCCATAAATTAAAGTATAGCATTTCCTGTTTCCCATGTTATTGCTAAGTTTAACATTGCAACTCAGTGACAACACTGAACAACTAACATGATCACTGGAGAGTTACATCAGACTGTTTGTACAATACCAGCCATATCTACCTTTCAGACCGGGTTCACCTGATCCTGTTTCCAAACCTTCTCCACATAGCTTACCATGGCAGCTGGTAGTCTGAAATTCATTTACAAATCCAAAATAGATTCTCAAGGTGGGCTAGAATTGTGTGCCAATTCTTTTTTTCATTACATTTTCTATTTTTGTTGTTGCAAAAAGGATGAAGGTGAAGACTTTAGTGAGGTCTGACATCTTTGTTCTGGGGAATGTGACGACTCGTCATGACTCAACAGAGAACCTGGACTCTGCATGACTCAGCGGGTCCAGCGTGTGTTTGTGAACACGGTCACCATAGCAACGGTGGGAGCAGAGTTTCAAGTTGTCCGCGGTGAGGTCAGAGGTCATGACTGGCTTCCCGGGAGAGGACAGGAACAGAGCACTCGGCTGGGCTTCAGGACAGCGTTTGGTTCAGAGGCTACTCTCTGCAGCCCCGTGGCTCCACCGCGGTAGAGGACTGGACCGGGTCCGCAGCGTCTCACTGCTAGTTTCCTCCAGTAAACACCTCCAGCTCTGGTGAGATCAGGGGGCTGCAGACCCACCAGACGCCCACCACGGGGCCCTCACTTGGCCCTGGGTCTGAGCTGCTCCGCCCGGGCCTGGATCAGCTTGGTCTCCACGTCCACCGGCCGCTCGAAGAAGCCCACGATCTTGGGTTCATTGAGCAGCGACGCCAGGATCTGCTCGAAGGAGAAGGACCAGTCCACCTCCCCAGAGGTAGGGGAGTCCTTCTGTACAGTGGAGGAGGAGGTGGAGGAGGTAGGGGAGTCCTTCTGTACAGTGGAGGAGGAGGTGGAGGAGGTAGGGGAGTCCTTCTGTACAGTGGAGGAGGAGGTGGAGGAGGTAGGGGAGTCCTTCTGTACAGTGGAGGAGGAGGCCTGCTCCTCCTTCTGCTCCTCCCCCTCCTCACGGGAGCAGACGGGCGGTGCTGGGGGGGACTTCTTGGGGCTGGCTGGCTCCTGCAGCCTCCTCCCCACCTCCTCCATGCGAAGGAGCAGGCTTGTGACGCGGGCCACGGCGCGGTACAGCTCCTCCTCGTCTGCGTCTCCGTGGAACAGGTTGTACAAGGTCTTGGAGAGCTGGATGAACTGGGCCTGGAGGGACAGTATGACCACCACCACCAGTTACCCACACAGTCCTACCACTACATATCACAGCAACGTTAAAACACTACTTCTGTTTAGCTAAGAGAAGTTCTGACCGGTCTCTGTACTATCTAACCCCTACCTGCTCCTTAATGACCTGTCTCTGTACTATCTAACCCCTACCAGCTCCTAATGAACTGTCTCTGTACTGTCTAACCCCTACCTGCTCCTTAATGACCTGTCTCTGTACTGTCTAACCCCTACCTGCTCCTTAATGACCTGTCTCTGTACTATCTAACCCCTACCAGCTCCTAATGAACTGTCTCTGTACTGTCTAACCCCTACCTGCTCCTTAATGACCTGTCTCTGTACTGTCTAACCCCTACCTGCTCCTTAATGACCTGTCTCTGTACTGTCTAACCCCTACCAGCTCCTAATGAACTGTCTCTGTACTGTCTAACCCCTACCTGCTCCTAATGAACTGTCTCTGTACTGTCTAACCCCTACCTACTCCTTAATGGCCTGTCTCTGTACTGTCTAACCCCTACCGGCCCCTTAATGACCTGTCTCTGTACTGTCTAACCCCTACCAGCTCCTAATGAACTGTCTCTGTACTGTCTAACCCCTACCTGCTCCTAATGAACTGTCTCTGTACTGTCTTACCCCTACCTGCTCCTTAATGACCCATCTCTGTACTGTCTAACCCCTACCTGCTCCTTAGTGACCCGTCTCTGTACTGTCTAACCCCTACCTGCTCCTTAATGACCTGTCTCTGTACTGTCTAACCCCTACCTGCTCCTTAATGACCTGTCTCTGTACTGTCTAACCCCTACCTGCTCCTTAATGACCTGTCTCTGTACTGTCTAACCCCTACCTGCTCCTTAATGACCTGCCTCTGTATTCTTCTTCGTAAACGTAAAACCATCAAGAGAATAAAAGGACCTGGTTGATTCTGGGCAGGTCTTTGATGGTCTCCTCCTTCTTCAGGATCTCGTCCTGCCATTGTTTCAGGTAGGCCTGGAGGTCCACCTTCCCTCTTCCTGTCAACACAAGCAGAGACCCTCAGCCCACACCCAGGGGTGAGACTTCTTCTACACAGCAGCAGAGCAGGGGCTTTACCTCTTTCAGGACTCTTTCTGATCACACCATCTTCTGGGAGTTCAAACGCTGTGTGAGATACATATTACACATAGATATACAACACAGACACATAAATACATAGATATACCACCCATACACATAAATACACACAGATATACCACCCATACACATAAATACACACAGATATACCACGCATACACACACACACACACATAAGTACACACAGATATATCACACACACTCGTAAGCAATGTCTGAGCAGCTGTGATAGAACAACTGAACAACAGATAATTTGTACCAAAGATAATTCAACAATAAATAGTTAATCTGTTAAAAAACAAAGAAAAAAGTAAACACCATCAAGAGTCATTCATAAAATGTAATTTTCAATAAAAACATAATATATAAAAAATGTATGAAAAACTGTTAACCACGAAAAAATGTTTAGCTAAAATGTTTTGATATTAAAACTTACAAAAACGTAATTAGCAAATCAAAGCTTATTAATAAAATGTATGAATTACGATTAACCAACAAAAATAACTACAAAATAATAAAACGTAGACAAAACGACTACCAATAAATGATCATCAGTAGTGAGGCTTTGAACAGAACTGAGCGTGAGAGTGAGACAGCATGAGAGTGAGACAGGAAGGCTGACCGGTGACTCTAGCGAGGCGGGGGAGGTCCCCGGCCGGAGAGAGGCTCCGCCCCCCCGAGAGGGAGGGGGCGCCCGTGAACGCTACCAGGTCGAAGGTCGCGGCGGCGGCAGAAACACAGCAGCAGGAGAAGGAGGTGAGGACCCGAAAGAGGACAGCAGGGAGAAGGAGGTGAGGACCCGAAAGAGGACAGCCGGGAGAAGGAGGTGAGGACCCGAAAGAGGACAGCAGGGAGAAGGAGGTGAGGACCCGAAAGAGGACAGCAGGGAGATGGGAGCCACCAGACACACACGTTAGTGAGAGTGTTTAAGAGTGAACGTCCTTCTCCAGCTGGAGAGGTGAGTCATATAAGTCCTTACACCATATCTATTATCTCTAGATTCATCCATTCCATTAGAGTTTAAACTAATTCTATCACGCCATAAAACTAAACGGTGACTGAAACACATGTTAATACAAAGCAGCTCCATCTGATAGACAGTTCCATATTCACTGATCAAATCTCTTTTTCCTCATGCCCCATTAGCATGCCTGGCCCTTGTTGTTTGACAGCTGCGTGTTGCCATGGCAATATGACCACTAGGACAGCATGCCCACCATAAACACCACGTCGGTGCTCAGAGTCCACCTGGACTCCACCTGGACTCGGCACCCTGCTGGGAGCATAAAGCTCCCTCTAATGTCTCCTATCAGAGCCTTGTGGCATGGAGGCCACACCCGAACACCAGCCTCCATGGACCCTGGGCTGGAGACGTGAACTACAATGTAGGATTTAACTGAAGACGGCCATGACTGTATATCCCCCTGCATAGATTCACTGTGCTGTTTCACTATTATCAGTCATTTAGTAGATTTTGATCCATGGCATCTTACAGTGAATTCATTCAGACACAGGACATGAAGGAACAGGTGGGGGTTAGACAGTCCAGATCTATGTTGTTAAGGAGTAGGTAGGGGTTAGACAGTACAGATCTATGTTGTTAAGGAGTAGGTAGGGGTTAGACAGTACAGATCTATGTTGTTAAGCAGCAGGTAGGGGTTAGACAGTCCAGATCTTTGTATGTTGTTAAGGAGTAGGTAGGGGTTAGACAGTCCAGATCTATGTTGTTAAGCAGCAGGTAGGGGTTAGACAGTCTAGATCTATGTTGTTAAGGAGTAGGTAGGGGTTAGACAGTACAGATCTATGTTGTTAAGGAGTAGGTAGGGGTTAGACAGTACAGATCTATGTTGTTAAGCAGCAGGTAGGGGTTAGACAGTCCAGATCTTTGTATGTTGTTAAGGAGTAGGTAGGGGTTAGACAGTCCAGATCTATGTTGTTAAGCAGCAGGTAGGGGTTAGACAGTCTAGATCTATGTTGTTAAGCAGCAGGTAGGGGTTGGACAGTCCAGATCTATGTTGTTAAGCAGCAGGTAGGGGTTAGACAGTACAGATCTATGTTGTTAAGCAGCAGGTAGGGGTTAGACAGTCCAGATCTATGTTGTTAAGCAGCAGGTAGGGGTTAGACAGTCCAGATCTATGTTGTTAAGCAGCAGGTAGGGGTTAGACAGTACAGATCTATGTTGTTAAGCAGCAGGTAGAGGTCAGGGGGCACCTTATTTGAGGTGTCTACAGCTAGACTGCGGACAGCGGGGATCAAACCCAGTACCTTTCATCTGGGGGTCTAACACACAAGACTAGCCTGCCCCTGTGCTAGACAGTCCGCTGCTCTAGTTAAGATAGAATGTGTTTAGTGATGTCATCTCTCTCCTAAACACCAGGGGTTCCATCTGCTCCATCTCTCCTCCAACCCAGCACAGTCGCACACACAGGCCCATGCACACACATACACACGCACACACACGCGCACACACACACACACACACACACACACACAGACACACACACACACACACACACACACACCGCACACACACACCCACACCCCATATACCACACACACACACACACACACACCAACTACACACCCAAGGACACTTGTCCTGGCCCAGTCACACAGTTCACACACTTTATATTTAGACGGAGAGAGAGACAGTTCATCAGAACTGTTCAGAAGCTGAGGGCCAACAGCTGCTTGTTCTGTAGTGGAATCACAGATTCTTAAAGATGTAAGATATTCATTATCGACCACATGTTCACGTCTTTACTGGGCTCTATACTTAGAGATTTAAACAGTTGATTAATCAAACAAAACAGCTGACAAGTAGAATATCAAACATGACGTACCTGGAGGCAGATGAAGCTTAAAGAGGAACTTCAGCTTGTTGGTGAAGGACCCACTGTAGAGGGTGTCTGTGGACAGAACATCACAGACAGGAGAACAGGTCCAGTTTAGAGACCAGAACATCACAGACAGGAGACCAGGTCCAGTTTAGAGACCAGAACATCACAGACAGGAGACCAAGTCTGGTTTAGAGACCAGAACATCACAGACAGGAGACCAAGTCTGGTTTAGAGATCAGAACATCACAGACAGGTCTCGTTTAGAGACCAGAACATCAGAGACAGAGAGACCAGGTCTAGTTTAGAGACAGGAACATCAGAGACCAGGTCTTGGTTTGGAGAAAGCCTTCCCCTCTCACCTTGGCCAAGACAAACCATCACCAGAGACAGATGTAACAAGGTGTCTTTTCAGAAAAGATCATGCACAGAACAGAGAAGACCTCTCACCAGCTAGAGACAGATCATATTTCACCAGTTAGAGAGAGATAACATATATCACCCGTTAGAGAGAGATCATATATCACCAGTTAGAGAGAGATCATACATCTCACCAGTTAGAGAGAGAGAGATCATATATCACCAGCTAGAGAGATCATAAATCCCCAGCTAGAGTTCATAAATCCCCAGCTAAAGAGAGATCATATATCACCAGCTAGCAAGAGATCATAGATCCCCAGCTAGAGAGAGATCATAAATCCCAAGCTAGAGAGAGAGATCATATATCCCCAGCTAGAGAGAGATCATATATCACCAGCTAAAGAGAGATCATATATCACCAGCTAGCAAGAGATCATAGATCCCCAGCTAGAGAGAGATCATAAATCCCAAGCTAGAGAGAGAGATCATATATCCCCAGCTAGAGAGAGAGATCATATATCACCAGCTAGAGAGAGATCATATATCACCAGATAGCAAGAGATCATAAATCCCCAGCTAGAGAGAGATCATATATCCCCAGCTAGAGAGAGAGATCATATATCACCAGCTAGCAAGAGATCATAAATCCCCAGGTAGAGAGAGATCATAGATCCCCAGCTAGAGAGAGATCATAGATCCCCAGCTAGAGAGAGATCATAGATCCCCAGCTAGAGAGAGATCATAAATCCCCAGCTAGAGAGAGATCATAGATCCCCAGCTAGAGAGAGATAATATATCACCAGCTAGAGAGAGATCATAGATCCCCAGCTAGAGAGAGATCATATATCACCAGCTAGAGAGAGATCATAGATCCCCAGCTAGAGAGAGATCCTATATCTCACCCAGGGCAGAGCAGAACTCCTTGAAGTTGACCAGTCCGTCCTGGTTGTGGTCGATGAGCCGGCAGACCCACAGGGAGAGGTTCTGGCTGGCGGAGCAGACGGCCCAGGGCTCCAGCAGAGAGAAGAGCAAGCTGAACTGCTGGAAGCCCAACTGGTACTGGTCCAGGTAGGCCTGGCTCGGGTCATGGTGCATCAGTGCCGGGCTGTCTATCATCCAGTAGCAGCTGAGGAAATGCTGCCTCTGAGAAACCAACACAGGCTTCAGCACACAGCAAGCGTCCGCAGCGTCCCAGGAACTCAGTGCGACTGATTACACTGAATCCCTGCGGTGAATTCGGAGACATGTCATGAAGGAGCAGGAAAGGGTCAGGGGGCATCTAGTTCTGGGAAGCCTGCAAGTTTCACTGTGGAAAGGTTTAGTGTGTCCCGAACCCCTGGACCCCCTGCGGTAGGGACCCCTGAGGTATACTCACTTTAAACAGGTAGTACAGATCGTCCAACTGTGAGGCACTGAATTTGACTTCTTGTGACACAACGCGAAGCTAGGAGAGAGGAGATAGGTAAGGATATGAGGACTCGGTTAAGGAAAAGGCCCCAGGTCACATTTCCACTCACCGCGTCTCCACTCACCACGTTCTGCTTGGTGGTGTCCTCCAGGGTCTGGATCACATACAGCTTGTTCCTCTTCCGAGAGCTCTCCACGTCTTCTGAGCGGATGGTCCCGTACTTCTGAGGGAAGACGAGAAGCTCTGGATCAGCCACACGGCCCTGCCAGCTGAGAGATGTGACAGAACTCTCCAGAGAAGAGTTCTCTGTCACATCTCTCAGCACTCAGAACTCTGGAGAGTTCTGAACTGGGGGGGCGGCATAGCTCAGTGGGTAGAGCGGGTCATCCGCTAAACGGAGGGTTGGTGGTTCAATCCCCACCTCCAACTGTCCACATGCCAAACCCCACAAAATATATGAAAAATGTACTGATTGTATGTCGCTTTGGACAAAAGCATCTGCTAAATGCCCTAAAATGTAAAAAAGCAACTCTCCAGAGCTACAGCGGGGAGTGACCTCCATTGAGGAGCTCTAGTCAGGAGAAATTAGCGATGCTGGCTTGGCTGGCCTCCCCCTAAAGCCAACGAGGAGCCAAGGCAAGCCAACTAGCCAACTACAGTGAGGAGGCTTCTCTAGGGAGTGTCCTACAGTGAGGAGCCTACAGTGAGTAGGCTTCTCTAGGGGTTGTCCTACAGTGAGGAGCCAACAGTGAGGGAGTTTCCGAGTCCAGTACCTCATAGGCCTCTCGGATCAGCTCACTGATGTCCACGCTGGCGTGGGAGGCCTTGTGGCTGTTGCTTAGCGATGCCTGCTGCACTGTAGGCGGCAGGGGGCTGTCCTTATTGGTCACGCTGTCGAAGAATCTGACGAGGAGCACCAGGGAACACACATCAGAGCAACATCAAACTACCATGTGTCGGTGAGAGTGGTTCAGCTGGGTTTAGTGAGTTGTACAAAATATGTTGAACTCCTTCGTTAACGCCATGGAGTGAGATTCACTTTTCTCTCTGGATATTCAATTCTTCAGGTCGGTATTCCCCTTTCAAACTAACACTAATCAATCCAACTAATACTCATCATCAAATCAAACACACAAGACATGTTTATAAGACCAACAAGTGCCCTGCCTGCAGCCCACACAACTCTAGACCCACCCAGACCCACCCAGACCAACCCAGACCCACCCAGACCCACCCAGACCGACCCAGACCCACCCAGACCCACCCAGACCCACTCAGACCGACCCAGACCCACTCAGACCCATCCAGACCCACCCAGACCTACCCAGACCCATCCAGACCCACTCAGACCCACCCAGACCCACCCAGACCCACTCAGACCCATCCAGACCCACTCAGACCCATCCAGACCCACTCAGACCCACTCAGACCCACCCAGACCCACTCAGACCCACCCAGACCTACCCAGACCCACCCAGACCACCAAACAAATCACGCCATCAGACACCAACTTGTTGAGGATAGTGACGGCTTCAGCGTCGTCGTGGCAACTGATGAGGGCCTCCATGTTGGCGCCCAGCACGGCCAGGCCCAGTTGCAGGATGGCCTTCACGCCGTCGTAGAAGAAGCAGTCCACCACGTTGACGGCGCTCTCGATGGGCAGGACGCTGACGAAGAGCGTGAGGAACCAGGACAGGGACACCGACGAGAAGAAGCTCAGGTCTGCCATGTGCTCCACCAGCTGGGGGAGGTGTTCCCGTATTAGCTCCTCAAACACCGCCTGGTCCACCAGGGCTCCTGGGGGGGGACATGACCTATGACCTCCAACACTCCACCTCAGCCCAGTAGTCTCTGAGGCGCTCTGTGCTCAGGTGTCCCGAGGCACCAGCCAACAGACTTATCTTAATATTTACCTTTACACCTGTCTGTCAGCAACAGTCTGTATGTACTGTTAAGGCTGGGTTATGCTTCGTTTATACTTCCGCGTTGACGCGACACGGGGGGACGGCGGACCCACAGCGGACCCTTTACGGACCCTTTACGTCCCCGACGTGCACCTCCCCAAATCCTAGACGCGCGTCGAGGCGACGCCGTCCCAACGCGTTGGCTTTGGCTGTGATTGGTCCGCGAACTACATTCACTGGAGATCGCTTTTCCGGTTTCCACTCGAAAACACCGCCACGGTGTAAACACAGCCTTGATAAATGCTTCGACTGATTGGACACAACATGTATATATATATATATATATATATATATATATATATATATATATATATATATATATATATATATATATATAAAACTTTTGCCTTCATTTCTGTAAACTTTTTTTAACTCGCTAGTAATCCGTATGTAATGACCAGAATAGTCTGGTCCCTCTACCGGTGTGGCAATGAATTGCATTTCGAGACGTAAACCCCACGCAATCCCTCCGCAGAAGTATCACGGGCTCATGACGGCGTCCGAGCAACGGCGTGGCCATTGCGTGATCACGACGCGATCCCTACGCAGAAGCATAAACCAGCCTTTAGTGGCTGTGAGGAATGTTCCTCCTGGCATACACAACACCAGCTGCACCCTCTGTTATCGCTCTAACTGGCAACTCTGATATCATGTTACTGTCTGGCTTGACCTGCTCCCCCAAACTGACAGGTCAGGAGGAGCAGGTAGGGGGTAGACAGTAAAGAGACATGTTATAAGGAGCAGGTAGGGGGTAGACAGTAAAGAGACATGTTATAAGGAGCAGGTAGGGGGTAGACAGTAAAGAGACATGTTATAAGGAGCAGGTAGGGGGTAGACAGTAAAGAGACATGTTATAAGGAGCAGGTAGGGGGTAGACAGTAAAGAGACATGTTATAAGGAGCAGGTAGGGGGTAGACAGTAAAGAGACATGTTATAAGGAGCAGGTAGGGGGTAGACAGTAAAGAGACATGTTATAAGGAGCAGGTAGGGGGTAGACAGTAAAGAGACATGTTATAAGGAGCAGGTAGAGGGTAGACAGTAAAGAGACATGTTATAAGGAGCAGGTAGGGGGTAGACAGTAAAGAGACATGTTATAAGGAGCAGGTAGGGGGTAGACAGTAAAGAGACATGTTATAAGGAGCAGGTAGGGGGTAGACAGTAAAGAGACATGTTATAAGGAGCAGGTAGGGGTAGACAGTAAAGAGACATGTTATAAGGAGCAGGTAGGGGGTAGACAGTAAAGAGACATGTTATAAGGAGCAGGTAGGGGGTAGACAGTAAAGAGACATGTTATAAGGAGCAGGTAGGGGGTAGACAGTACGTACAGGTCATAACGAGCGAATGGGGGTTAGACAGTAAAGAGACATGTTATAAGGAGTAGGTAGGGGTGAGACAGTACAGACAGGTTATGATGAGCAGGTAGGTGTTAGACAGTACAGACATGTTATGAGGAGCAGTTGGGGTTAGACAGTACAGACAGGTTATGAGGAGCAGGTAGGGGTTAGACAGTACAGACAGGTTAGAGTTAGGGGTTAGATAGTACTGATAGTTGGTTGGGTTAGTTGGGTGGGTGCTGCGTCTCACCAATGATCCTGCGGTTGAAGTAGTCAGGCAGCATCCTCTCACACACAGCCACCAGCAGCCAGAAGGCCTCCTCCTCCTTAGCATACAGCAGCAGCACTGACGTCAGGATGTTCATGGCCTGCAGACCACACACACACACACTGTGTGTCAGTGAGGGGCTGTGTGAGGCGCGCCGCGGGGGGCTTGGGGTCTCTCCAGCGTGGGCCGGCCCCCCCTCACCTGGCAGTATCCGATCTTGGGGTTCCTGGAGGCGTAGGCGGTGAGCACCCTGCGCAGCGCCGAGATGCCGGTGTCGCTCTGGAAGGCGGGATGCTCGGGCAGCGAGCGGTGCAGGTCCCGCTCGATCTCGTCCGTGGCCAGGGTGGAGGTGCCCAGCGAGCGCTCCACCAGCTCGCCGTAGTACCCGGGGTGGGTGGCCATGTCGTTCACCGCACCTACGGACCCACAGCCGCTCAGCGGTCAGGACACATTCAGTTTGGTTCAGAAGAATACACAACTACTTTCTGCACTTTAGGTGCTTGAGTGTAAGAATGAAATACATGATGAGTGGAGGAGGTGGAGGAAGTGGAGGAGGAGATGGAGAGGATCACCTGAGAACAACATCCACAGCTCTCCTCTGAGCGCCTCAGGAACACCACGGACGATCAGGTCCCGCGTCTTCTGGGTGAAGAACATGCTGGTTCCTCGGCCATACTCGGAGAAGTGGATGTTCCACGACTGCTCCTTCATCTTCTCCTTCAACTGGACAACGCAGGAGAACACTGAGTATTAAACTGGTGAACACGGAGGGTTCCCTTCTCTTTAAGATTGAGTGACTTCTCTTTAAGAAGGAGAACAGAGAGATTCACTTGACTCTTTATCCTGGGAGCAGAGACCTGAACAGCTGAAAAACTAGAGTGATGAGTGTTTGCATTCACGTGTCTCCGTCAGGGATCCTAAGTGTAGTCCACACAAAGTCACCGTGGAGATCTTTAAAACGTGAAGATGATTTCCATGAAGTGGAAACCACAGCAGAACGATTCCAGGCCATCGGTCAGTAAGTCGGGATCTAGCTTCAACGTTTTACCATCTTGGGGTCGAGGTTCTCCACGTCCTGAGGGTGGAACACCGTCATGAGAGCCTCGGTGCTGACCGCCTTGCTGCTGTCCCTCTGGCCCACCATGAGAGTCACATCCTCAGGGTTGTCCTCAAAGTGGTTGATCAGAGTCTGACACTCCCCCTTAATGGTCTGAGGACACGGAGAGACACGTCTACAAAGGCACTGGGATAGTCTTAATGTTACATCTACTGCAGCTGTGTGCTTTACCATCATTAAATACAAAATACCTTTCATTTCTGATCCTACTTCTACTGTGCAATCCTTCCAATTATGTTTCAAACTTGATCTTGCAGCCCTGCACATGTTTTTGTGCCTGCTCCATTACTTAACGTACAAGTATATAACTGTAGATCTGTTGGTTGACACCATCTCCTGAGAGACACCAGCTGTTGGGTGGTTCTAGTGGAGACTGTACACCAGATCATCTCCACATGCAGAGTTCCTGACCCTCACTGAGGGTCCCTGGATGGAGCAACAGAACTCCATCCCCAGAAGGAAGGAGCGGGTGGAGCGCGGCCCCCTACCTCTGCGGAGGCCGAGTGCTGCGGGCTGCTGGCGATGCCACAGCGGCTCCGGAGGGTCCCAGCCAGACGCTCATAGTGGCGGACCTCCGAGAAGCGCAGTGCCCGCTTCCCACGCACGCACACCGTCAGAGCCCTGCTGCCACAGTCCGGCTTCTCCACACTGACCACCTGGAACATACGTCACCTCCGTTACACTGACCCCCTGAAACCTACGTCACCTCCGTTACACTGACCCCCTGAAACCTATGTCACCTCCGTTACACTGACCACATGAAACCTACGTCACCTCTGTTACACTGACCACATGAAACCTACGTCACCTCGGTTACACTGACATCCTGAGAGATAGGTCTCCTCCGTTACACTGACCTCCTGAAACCTACGTCACCTCGGTTACACTGACCTCCTGAAAGATAGGTCTCCTCCGTTACACTGACCTCCTGAAACCTACGTCACCTCGGTTACACTGACCTCCTGAAAGATAGGTCTCCTCCGTTACACTGACCTCCTGAAACCTACGTCACCTCGGTTACACTGACCTCCTGAAAGATAGGTCTCTTCCGTTACACTGACCTCCTGAAACCTACGTCACCTCGGTTACACTGACCTCCTGAAAGATAGGTCTCCTCCGTTACACTGACCTCCTGAAACCTACGTCACCTCGGTTACACTGACCTCCTGAAAGATAGGTCTCCTCCGTTACACTGACCTCCTGAAACATACTCTGCGATGGAAACCAAAGCCTCCTCTGGGGCAGTCACCTCACCTCTCGGATGGGGATGATGAGGTGGCACTGGGTGCCGTCCTGGCTGGCGAAGCACAGGTAGCTCTCCGACAGGCAGATCTTCCCCAGGGTGTTGAAGTGGCTGAACGGGACCCACAGGAAGCTCTCGTGGACCTCCAGAAGGTTCTCCTCTCTGGGCAGACGGAAGAACATCCGGAACTGCTCGCTCCTTGCGTGGGTCTCCAGACCTCTGGAGGAGAACGGAGACACAGAGGTCAGCAGCAGACGCAGTGATGGGCGAGAACTCTTACTGGGACGGTAGGGGACATTCTCTACATTATAATACTGGGAGGGTAGGGGACTGATGTTCTCTAGATTCTACAATGTGAAGGCAAAGGACGAATAGCCACTTCATAACACTGTGAACACTGAGAGACATTCTCTGCAGTATAACACTGAGAGGGTAGGTGACTAATATTTTCTATACGTTATAATAATGTGAGAGGCGATGACATTCTCTGCATTTCCATGTGGCGAGTCGAGGTGACAAATAATCCCCAGCCGACATCATAACCTTTAGGATGGCAGGATAACGTACAGCTCACACAGCCAAACTAATTATAGTGCTCATGGTGTGGAGTAACTGGAACATGGGCTATTTCTGCAAGTGGTGGAGAATTCCCGGAGCACTCCTGTGGAAATGTGCACCTCCAGCTGGACTGTTTGAGGAAACAAGGACACTTTGGTGTTGTGTTGCCACAGGGGACTGTAAAGAGCACAAAGCAACATGAACATCCTCCCCAGCTGGCACCAGAGCAGCTATGAGGAATCTTTAATGCTCACACCTCAAAATAATCGTTTGTAAAGCCCAACAGACCTACACTCATAATCAAAGAATAGAGAATAGAATATATAGAATAAAATCTAATGAATTGGAGAACATTTTCCTTCAATGCGTTGTCTTATGACCTCTGGCAGCCAGGTACTGCATTACAATAGGCATGATTACACGAATGATCATCTTCTATTAGAACCACACCAAACCCAGTTAGTTGTTCAATGAATATAATCCCAACTTCAGAAGTTTTGTTCATCTGCTTCCCCACACTATACAACACCTCCCTCTGAGTGACAGCCATTCCCTCCCTTTATGTGGTCATTATCACCTAAGTGGTCACTTCATAACTGGTCATTCATTAACTCTGCTTACCGTACATGCTATTTCTTTGTGTATGCTATTTTCTTCTATAGTGTATGCCTAGACGTATGCATATTTTGTATATTGTTACACATGTTTATATTAGATATTTATATTTCTATACGGTAGTGTTCAGCACTGTTCTTCTAGTATTGTAACAAATGCAATTTCCCTCAGGGATCATTAAAGTATTTCTGTCTGTCTATCTGTCACACGTAACATCATCAACATCCCAGTGAACATCTGAACATCGCACCATGCTTTGTCACTGACAGAGTTCCACACAAGTCTGGACAGGGTTACTGCAGGACCCTAGGTGGTCTGAGTCTGGACAGGACCCAGCAGCTACCTCCAGGTGGTCTGAGTCTGGACAGGGTTACTGCAGGACCCTAGGTGGTCTGAGTCTGGACAGGGTTACTGCAGGACCCTAGGTGGTCTGAGTCTGGACAGGACCCACCAGCTACCTCCAGGTGGTCTGGACAGGGTTACTGGTCCCCAGCAGGTATTTTTGTTCAAAAGCATATCTATACCAATCTGTGTGTGAATGTTTCAGTGTGACCCATTTCTTGTGTCAAAGACAAAGTATTGTTGGGTGTGTTTTCTATCTGGCTGGGACCCTGGTCCAGGTGAACGGCCCACCTCTTGGTGATCTGAAGAGGGTCACAGAGGGACGGCTCCCGCTGGAAGGACTCCTTGTCGAACAGCCGCTTGACGGAGTAGTCGGCCAGCTGCTCCATGAGGAGGAAGGTCTCGTGAAGGTGCAGGAACATGGAGAAGTAGTGGTCGTCACCGTGGGCCTGCACGTGGATACTCTCCGTCAAGATCACGTTGGACGTCTTCTCCAGACGCCAGATCTCATCCCAGGAGATCACCAGCTTCACTGAGATATATAATGAGAATATATTTAATCAAATACCAACTTCAAAACTCAATCAATGAAGACAGTAGAAATAACCTGACATGATGGTCGTGTTAGGAGCGTGTTGGTAAAGACTCACCTTGACTCTCTCACAGCCTTACTGGCAGTGTATATATTCTCTTCTCTTTTAATTTTTATTCTTATTGTATATCTATTTTTGATATTTATATTGCATTCCTGTTTATAGCTGTCTTGCACCAAGGATCGAGGGAAAAGGCATTTCGGTTTTTGTGTATGTCCAAAAAATGACAAAAAAGTTGCTTTGACTTTTGACTTTGACTGACTGAAACTATACGTTTACATTGGGGGCATTTAGCAGACGCTTTTGTCCAAAGCGACTTTCAATCAGTACATTTGTCATACATTTGTGGGGTTCAGTGTCTTCCTCAAGGACACTTGGACATGTGGACAGGTGGAGGTGGCGATCAAACCGCTGACCCTCCGGTTAGTGGATGACCGGCTGTATCAGCCGAGCTAACGGAGCCCCTATGACATTATACATACAATATTAATAGTGCACCACGATAGGTCCACGCAGGTGAAGGGGTCTGACCTTCAGCCCCCAGCAGGTATGAGTAGAAGCAGAGGAAGTTGGTGCTGAGGTAGAGCCAGCCCTGGCAGGGCACCCGGCCCCTCCAGTAGCTGCACGAGTAGTAGGTGACTAGCTTCTCCTTGGCTGGGAGCTCAAACCACTTGTGGAACCTCAGCAGGGCCTCCCGGAACTTCTCCGGGTCGTCCTCCTGCACCAGGGAGCTCTTGCCCTCCTCGGCGATCAGACCCTGGAGGGACAAAACACATCCTGGGTGATGAAGTACTGGACCTGGATCTCATCACATGCTTTCACTCTCTGCCTCTCTCACTCTCTGACGTGCTTGCACCTTCATGGAATCCCTTCCCTCCCTTTGGCTCACCCTCGGTCGCTCCATCTCTCACTTCCACTCACCCGCTCAGCCCCGAACACTTTATCTCCCTCAGTACTCTCTCTCTCCTTCACCTTGTCCTTCTCCTCTTCTTGTTTGCTAAATAATACCAAACCCAACCCTGAACCCAGGTCTCACAATCTATCTCACTAAACACCATAGAGACAGTAGTGTACTAAAACTGCACGTGATGACACCTTCTACGATGTGAGCCGAGTATCAGAGACCATCACAATGAGCACCTTAAGCATGAATAGAGAGAGGGGGCAGACAGACAGAGAAGCAGACAGACAGACAGAGAAGCAGACAGACAGACAGAGAAGCAGACAGATAGACAGAGAAGCAGACAGATAGACAGAGAAGCAGGCAGACAGACAGAGAAGCAGACAGACAGACAGATACAGGGAGAGTGACAGAGACAGATTGAGTTGTGAGGATGGATGATGCTTCAGGGAAGAGGAGAAGGTCTTCTTAAAGTCAAAGCAATACAACAAATATATCTTCATGGACTGCTGCGTGTGCTGCATTTGAAGGGTACTGGTGTTCTTTCAAACACATGCTTTAATGAGCTAAGTTGTAAGTCATCAGTAAAATAGTAAAGACTTGCTCAGCCATCTGTTGTGTGTGCATCAGCCAGTACCACAGACTAATATTAAAATACTCATACTCTGATCTTCCCCTGGACGAAGCTGGTGATGTCATCGCTGGAGTCGAACACGGCCAGAGTCCGCATGATGTTCTTCTGCAGCCAGTCCCAGTGCTTCAGGATCTCCTCCTTAGTACCGCCTGGCCAAGGAACCACACTCAATATGATCACTATTACTTACTCACTACTAGGTACTCACTCTATACACACTCTATATGATCACTATTACTTACTCACCACTAGGTACTCACGCTATACACACTCTATATGATCACTATTACTTACTCACCACTATGTACTCACTCTATACACACTCTATATGATCACTATTACTTACTCACCACTAGGTACTCACTCTATACACACTCTACATGATCACTATTACTTACTCACTACTAGGTATCAACACTTTGCAAACAAACTCGATATGATCACTGTTAATTACTCACTACTAGGTATTAACACTATTCAAAGAAACACTATATAATCACTAATTACCAACTACTAAACAATACCTGCATACAAACAAACTAAATAATCTAACTAATTACTCACTACTATGTATTAACACTATACAAACTCCATATAACCATGTATTAACACAATGAATTCAACTCAACACTACATCAATCTGCACTATCACTATATAAACTGTATTTTATATAACCATGTACGATAACTATATAAACTCAACTTGGACTCACCATTTTAATGGGAATACATGTTGGATCAAATCAAAGCATTCAGAACATTACAATAGTCCCCGTTTGTTCTCCCAGTTGTGACCATTATGAGCCGTTTTAAACTCTACCCATTAGTGACATCACCGTGGGAGTGTCCCACCAGATGTGTGATGGTTGGACCAGCCTACCAGCCTACCAGCCTACCAGCCTACCCAGTGGACTGTACCAACTAGTAGGGCTGATCCATCCCATCATGCACCTGAGGCTGACACACCAGCGTGTGATGTCGGTAGCCCCTGGATGCTGCTCCAACACCTACCACAGGCTATGGACCAGTACACTTGGGAGTCTGGGGTGTGGTGTAAGATGCGGAACGGAGCCACCTTGGATGTGGAGTCCAGGACGGTGTCCAGCGTTCCGACCAGCAGACCTGGAACAGTATTCACACACTCATGGCGGGATGGGGAGGGTTTGACCGCCACACGCACGCCTCAATGATACGCATCATGTCTGCCACACGCGTGGTGAACACGTTTAATGAACTCATAAATCTGCCCCGATCCCTCTCAGGGAGACACCGAGCTGCGTTTACGACTTATCAGGAACATGTCCTCCATGAATCATTAACAAGGTCGTGGCTGAAGCCCGTCTCTCGGCCGGCACACAGACCGGGGGCTACGTCTCCCAGACCCCCGCGCTACAGCCAGTCTTTAACGCCTCGTACAAGGAATGGGATGAACAAGACGAGTGTTTACCACGTCACTCAGCAGAGACACAACACAGCAGAGAGAGAGAGAGAGAGAGCTCCAGGATGCTTGCTCAGTGTCAGCTGGTATTTAGTCCACACTATCATTAGAGACTACAAGAGAGTGTGATGGTGTGTCCCATCTGAAGATCACCATTAGCCAGAGAAGCTGAAGGGAGGGTGATGATGGTGATGATGGTTCAAGCTGTCACATCCTCAGAGCAGGGCGTCACCTGGTTGACTTGAGTTTTATCCCTGGTTCAACAGACCATTATTAATTACTATGTAACAGTAATGTGTGTATACTCTCAGAACCATGGAGGTGATCATCTGGCTAGCCAGGTGTGCAACAACAGCTGTGTTTGTTGACATCTGGAGTTCAGAAATGGAGAAGGGAATGTAAGTGAATGGAATAAAAAAACGTCCGAACAGCTTGACTCTGACACGAAGTCAACATCCTGATGCAAACAATGAAGCCAGCAGACGAGGAAAGGAGAATGGAGAATGGAGCACCAGGCAGAGGGAGGTGCTACTGACACAATCAGCAACTAGTGAACAAAAGGAGGCATGCATTATAACACTTATATATATATTTATAAACCTGTTGCCATGCGCATTTGACTCCACTCTCCCTTATACAACAGTTTACACACTATCTAGAGGTTTCCTTCTGCTGCTGCGTCTCAAGCATTATGGAGGACGATGCTGTGGGACATGTAACCACCAACACAACACTGTCATGCTAAAGGTACGGTGATGTTGGGTGATGTTACCTGTGAGCCCGCCTGCCCCTTCCCCGTAGCCCCGTCTCCTCTGCAGCACGAAGTAATCATTGTCATTCTCTGTCACCCAGAGTTTAAAGGCGTTCTTAAGCAGTATTTCCTCAGGCTTGAGCCACATTTTTAGGGTATGGAGTGAGGAGTTATTCTTCAGGTCCACTCGGCATGTCAGGAGATATATATTTATATGTGTTTAACGTTCTGGAGGTTTGTTTGTTCGAGTCCCTCCCTGCTGCCCACGTCTACAAGACATGAAGCCAAAAACACCGACGCTGCAGAGCATCATGGGACTTGTATTGTTTTGAGGACGGGTACTGGACGAGTCCCTGCTTTTCCGGGTGTTTTTCATTTAATCTCCGTTCTCAACCAGTTGAATCGCGTGTTTATTTTGTTTTTCTATCTTATATAGATGAATAAATGGTCTGCTTCCAATTTGCAAACTGTATTCTCTGTTTTTAAGACAACGTGTCACAACCAGGATATAAAGAGCAGAGCTAGGCCTACAAATGGAGGTGCACAAGGCTTTATAAAAGGGATACTGACATACAGAGAACATATATAAATATATAGAGATTTAGTTGCAATGTAAATGGCAATACATTGTGAATTGCAATGTTGTTGTTTTTTTTTATGTACATTTATGAAGAAAAAAAAAAATGTAGAGTAGTGTATTTAGTCATTTGACGGGGGGGGGGAGGGGCTACGCCATAATACCGCGATATCTTGTCCGGAAGATTCAAACTCTTCCGTTATGTACGAGCGGGAATTTAAAGGAAACACACTCAAATAAACATATAATCTAATAAAATTAATTGATTTCATGTATCAGTTTTAATAGCTATGATACAATACGAAGACCATAAAATACTAAGATAAAACAAAGTACTGATGTTTTTAAATATATAAAACATTTAAAGTTCGGTTGCTTGTGTTCCTCTGACGTCACCGGGAGCCACCGTCATACTTCCCGGGTTTGTAAACAAACGCACACTGACCAACCACGACCACCCGGACGGTTGTCTGGTCCAGTAGAGAAACGGAGGACAACATTATCACACTTAATCTCACACCGAGTAAGTCATGGCGGGCTCGTCACCCGGCCCTGCGTCTTCAGTCAGTCCTAACAACAACAGAGTTAGTAGAGAAGCCCCAGTCCTGCAGACCACCCTGCAGCAGCTGTTCTGCACGCAAGCTCTGAAGATCTCGGTTGAAGACGGGGTGCCCGTGGCCGTGATCGCAGTCCAGAGGTACCTGTCGGATAAAGTGTTCCGCAGTGATCATGAACCACATGACAGTTACTCATACGACGTGACGGTGACGGACGGCCGGTGGATAACCAGGGGAGTCCTCCACCGCAGCCTGAACCCCCTGGTCCACAGCAGCGCCCTCAGACCCGGGGTGGAGCTCCGCATCACTGGCTGCTCGTTCGTGTACAACGAGCAGCGGCCGGGCCACGGTTACATCTGCATCGAGAAGGTCCAGTGTGCTGCAGGGTCGAGGAGTCCGGTTTTGGACGGCCTCAAGGTATTAGGTGGGGGGGTGGGGGGTCAGTGCAACTATTGGTACCTCTTTGACACTTTTGACGTTTGAGAAGTAATGTTTGCACTAAATGCAATCCATATAAAAAGGACCTGGGATGTCTGTCGCTGCTGACCAAGCATGGCATGGAGAACGTGGGGCTGCAGGATGACTTTCCTCTGAAGATGGGCAGCAAACATTACCTCCCTCTCTGGAACAACGAGGACCCAGAAGGAGGACAGTGGCTCCCCCAGCACACCACACCGGACCGGGTTCTGGCCGGTGAGATTGGGTCCAGTTGAGTTAGGGTGTTGGACGCTCAGCTGAAAGGATCTGGGTTAGATCCCTCAATGGCCATAGTCTACCTATAAGCAACCCAGAGCAAGATGCCCCTTACCCCTACATTTACCTTCTCCTTAATGACCTGTCTCTGTACTGTCTAACCCCTACCTGCTCCTTAATGACCTGTCTCTGTACTGTCTAACCCCTACATTTTCCTTAATGACCTGTCTCTGTACTGTCTAACCCCTACCTTCTCCTTAACGACCTGTCTCTGTACTATCTAACCCCTACCTTCTCCTTAATGACCTGTCTCTGTACTATCTAACCCCTACCTGCTCCTTAATGACCTGTCTCTGTACTATCTAACCCCCTACCTGCTCCTGAACGACATCTCTGAATTCCTTGTAAGTCTCTACCATCACCTGATGGTAGCACGTTCCAGGGCCTCCTGCTGATCCCTGTTCCTGTTCCAGTGTCTAGGATAACCCTGCTGTGCGACCTGGAGTCATCGCTGGGCCACGGGGGCCAGCCTCTTCTGGTCCGGGTCCTTCACAAGTCCAGGCTGCGGTTCTATGGGAAGTGTGACGTGGCTGATGTGAAGAAGAGGGTAGATTACCCCTACCAGGTGAGCCCTGCCTCCTGCTCAGCCTACCTTCTACTGCTTTACCCTTTTACAATGTTTTATACTTCAGTTCTTTTATTGATTTCCTTCAGTTCTCGTTCTCGTTTACAGTTTAGTTTACTCATTGGTAGATGTTTGTATGGCCGCCGCCTGTACATTTGATCTTGTGATGTACAGCTTCAGTGTTCTTGTGTCCAGGCGTACTTTGAGGTGGCAGACCAGAGTGGGGCCATGTCCCTGGTGCTGTGGAGCGAGCTGTGTCTGGAATGGTACCACAGCCTTCATGTTGGGGCAGTTCTGTACATTCACAACTACACCGTCAGGGACAGCTACACCAACAGGTCCCGTCCTCAGATGGAGCACCACTGTCTCAGGATCTTCAGGTCCAAAGGTGCGTGGACCCCTGTAGTCAAGCTGGAAGGGGATGCGTTCCATCATGGCGCGTTCCACCGTTTCATCAGGTGGTTCTCTGGGTTCTCAGAGAAAATGTTAGCAGAACAAGCCAACACAGATGCAGTTGTTAGACACAGTCATGAGTGTGAGACAGGCGTGTGTAATGATGGGATGGAGTCGTCTCCATTTTCTCCTCAGAGATCTCCCTGAACCGGCGCAACACGGCGTCAGTTCTCTTCGTGATTCCTCAGAAGAACATTCCGGTCCAGTGGGGTCTGCCCAACGTGGCCTACAAGTTCATCCGCAGGTACTTCTAGGCCTCTATGACCTACGACCTCTAGGAGAACCCCTGGTCTAAAGGGGCTTGTGTTCAGGGGGAACATCCTTTCAGGAGGACGTTCCAGAACCGTTCTAAGCCTGCGTGTCTCCCTGTAGGTCTGAGTTGGAGAACCTGGCCAACAACACGGCCTGTGACGTCATTGGTCTGGTGACGTTCGTCGGCCGCGTCCAGCGAATCAGATGCCAGGGGGACAAGGGTAGGCCCGCCCCTTCCTGGGTTCTGGGTTCAATCCCCAATGACCCCAGCCTACCTAAAGGCACCTTTGAGCAGGCTGCCCCCTAACTTCTCCCGTCTTCTCCATGTCATGTGGCTCAAGTCACCCTCGGCCTGCTTGCCTGAATCCACAGTGAATGGTGAAGCTTCTGTTTCAGGGCCGGAGAAGTTCTGGACGTACCGCTGGGTCCACGCACTGGACGGCTCCTCTCACCAGCCCTTCATCCTGGAGATCTTCTCCTCCTCCCAGCCCGACATCTTCCACTCCATCTGCCCCAGTGAGTCAACACGACTTCATCAGTCCGGTCCAGAGGTCATCGGCCATACAACAGCCCTAGTGGAGGACCCATTAGCTGCTCTATGTCTGTACTGTACTGTACAGTTATATTCAAGTTTGTATTCGTGTCAGTGTTTTACAACATGGAGTCCTCTACCTCAAGGCAGGCCCATGTGTGTGTGAAGCACACTCTTACTGCTGGCTGAGTGACGAGCTGCCACTGTTTGAAGTGCTTGCATACCTGCAAACTTGTCGCTTTTCGGCTACAATCGCCGTTTTTTGGGTCAAAGGGGTCATTCACGTGACTCGTGTAGATCCGAAGAGTTTTTGTTTTTTGGGGGGGGGGGGGGTCGGGGTCGGGGAAGGCTGCGTTGGCTTATCAAGTGGAGGCTGAGACACGCATGCCGGCCAGGCAAAAAGTGAGTTTTTTGCACGTGTAGAGTGACAACAACAGAGTGCAAAACATTTTTGAATTTAGTTTATCAGTACTTTGTATGGACTCATCGTCTCAATTTTCATCGTCATCGCGATGTGAGCGTTCATGATAAACACATCGCAAAAGCTGGTCTGTAATGCGATAAGTTCGCCACGCACACTCGGGCCATCCTTATCCTTAAATCATCCTTAAATATTGTGGTTTGCAGTAACCCGACCCACCCTGTCAATTTAGGACCGACCCAAATATTTATTTTTCCCTTTTAGTCCGACCGACTTGCCGGTTGTAAACTTGCGTTAAGACCGACCGTTGTTTTTTTAACTCTTCAAATAACTAATGCAACTACAATAAAACCCTATTAATTATATTTTAGAAGGTATCGCGAATATAAATAGCCTACATACACACGTAGGCTACGTTCTTTCTTTTATATTCGCTTCATTTCATCAATGGTTCGCGCTTGTCTTTTATGATGGCTGCGGCTGCAGTAAAGAAAATGTTCGCAGTCACCTTTCAAAGTTATAGAAGGCTAAATTATTACTTTGGGTTCATGCACGGTAGCAATAGGTCCTACATGAAAAAATGCATTGAAATATCTCGACACCGCTATAAAGTGACGTGTCGACTGACGTCAAGGAGACCACTAAACTTTTACGGGATGGAGACGCGGTCAGTGACGTCACGATATGCAAATTTGTTTAAATTCATATCGACGTATTCACCATGACCAAAATTTTACTCTTCTTATTTATTATCGCAAGTCATATCGTCATCGCAATGAGATCATTGCTGAGACCAATGATCTGGTCTCAGCAGATACCTTGACTCTGTTGGTTGTTATGTCATATTTGGAAGCTCAATCTGTAACTTTTTTTCATAAAAATCTCACCAGAAGTAACCATTTAAAGGGTTATTTTTCAAAATTTTCTTCCGGGGGGGCATGCCCCCGGACCCCCCTAGTGTTGCTAGGTTACCAACACACAGCACCACTGCTACAAAAAAAATCTAGGGGAAACACTATAGACATACTATATACCTCCAGAAATCCTACTGTCAAAACGCTCGGAATTGCGTACTTAACATATTTAAATCACAAAAAAAAATTCTTGGGGGGCCCCATTACGCTGTCACCTTTTTTTCTCTGACCAGTTTGCAGGTCTGGTGCTTGACTCATAAAGTTGTTGTTGAATGACTTGTGTTTCCAACAGTGACCTACCTGGTGTGCACCCAGATGAGGGTGTGCCAGGGGGAGGGGTCATCAGCCCCCTTCCTCACCTCAAGCTGTGAAACGCAAATCTCTGTCACAGGTAATCAATCAGTCAATCAAAGTTGAGTACAAAGAATGAGCCCAGGCAAGAGGACCTGCTCCTACTGTATGATTATATATGAGGTAGGCCTACGTCTTAAAACATGGCGTGTTTTATATATGTGGTAGGCCTACGTATTAAAGCACTATGTATTATTATTATATACAGTATGTGGTAGGCCTACATATTAAAACATGATGTGTCATTCAAACTGCCGCAGGCTGCCACCGGGGCCAGCCCTACGTAGGTGACCCCACGGTGAAGGACTTCATTCGCTGGACCAAGACCCTGAGGGACGGGGTGGTCCTGGAGAAGGCCCTGGTGGGCGGGTACTACTGCTACCCCCCCGCGCCCCCGGCCTACACACAGCCCCTACGCATAGGCTCTGGTGAGGCTGAACCATGTGTGGAAATATCCAGGACCTTTTGTTTCATTTGGAGGATTGCTTTTGGGTGGGACATTTCATTTCTTTTTTTGTCTCTATAGAGTTGTCGTGTCTTATTTCTCAGACACCGTTGCTGTTATAAAAGCTCTGCTCTCATGGTTATTTGGAAATGAATAGCAGAAGTAAAATGGTAGTAAAGGAGCGTGATTTCACTGTGATGGAGCTCTGGTCTCACTGTGATGAAGCTCTGGTCTCACTGTGATGGAGCTCTGGTCTCACTGTGATGGAGCTCTGGTCTCACTGTGATGGAGCTCTGGTCTCACTGTGCTCCTCCTCTGGTCTCACTGTGATGGAGCTCTGGTCTCACTGTGGTGCTGCTCTGGTCTCACTGTGATGCTCCTCTGGTCTCACTGTGATGCTCCTCTGGTCTCACTGTGCTCCTCCTCTGGTGTCACTGTGATGGAGCTCTGGTCTCACTGTGATGCTGCTCTGGTCTCACTGTGGTGCTGCTCTGGTCTCACTGTGATGGAGCTCTGGTCTCACTGTGGTGCTGCTCTGGTCTCACTGTGATGCTGCTCTGGTCTCACTGTGATGGAGCTCTGGTCTCACTGTGGTGCTGCTCTGGTCTCACTGTGATGCTGCTCTGGTCTCACTGTGATGGAGCTCTGGTCTCACTGTGATGCTGCTCTGGTCTCACTGTGATGCTGCTCTGGTCTCACTGTGATGGAGCTCTGGTCTCACTGTGATGGAGCTCTGGTCTCACTGTGATGCTGCTCTGGTCTCACTGTGATGCTGCTCTGGTCTCACTGTGATGGAGCTCTGGTCTCACTGTGATGGAGCTCTGGTCTCACTGTGATGCTGCTCTGGTCTCACTGTGATGCTGCTCTGGTCTCACTGTGATGCAGCCCCTCTGGTGCTGGTGGCAGCGTGTGACCTGCAGAGGGAGCTGCAGACCCTCCACTACCGGGAACACAAGCGTCTGGCCGTCCAGGGGCTCATCACGGCCCTCCGCTACGTCCGGCGGACCCCCTGCAGTGGAGAGGTGGGCGCTCTCTGTACATCTTATCCAAAGAGACGAGGCTGAAGAGTACAGCCGACAATTCCTTTATTTGGTTTAGTTTTCTTTTGTCTTTAGTACTGTTAGTATGTACCATTGATGAACCCTTTGGGAGACATTTCTGAGAAATGTGCTACATCGTGGTTTCGTGAACCCTTCTCTGACACCAGCAGGCACCAGAGGAGGCTTCAGCTGGATCTTCTGACGTGTCATCAGAAGCCTGTAATGTTGGACAGAAGACCAGTCCAACAGAACCCTCCGGTGGGGCCACGCCAAGAACTGCTCCTAAAAAGAGGTGATTTCATTGATCGCCACAAAACAACATAAAGGCATGTATAACATGTATATAATATGTTTGTATGTAATTGTTTTCAGAAGTTTCCAGCGCTCCTACATGACTCGGGCCAAGATGAGAACACAGAGGTAATTTCTTGAGTTAAACCCGGGTTGTTCACGGAGAACCCACCAGTTCCTGTTACCCTAGAATACCCTAGAACATCGTCATCAGCGCGTGAGAACCCGAGCCAACCCCCAGACAAAGTTCTTTGTTCTCATGTCAAGATGTGTTCTGCTGTGACCCGCCCAGGGCCCCTGCGGTGCTGACCCGCAGGGGCCCGGTGTGAGTTGACCCGGGTTCTGTTCCCCCCAGGCTGGAGGGGGTCCCCACCACCCCTGTCCCACCGGAGGACCCTGAGGCTGAGGTGGACCCGCCCGGCGCAGGGGGCACCAGCCAGGAACCGGAACAACAGAACCCTGAGCCTGGTAGGTACTGGTACTCATTGCCGCTTCTGTGTTCACTGTGAGCCCCCAGTAGAGACCCCACTGTAGAGAACCCCACAGTAGAGACTGGTACTTAGTGCTCTTTCTGTGACTGTTGGTTAAGCAGAGTCCTTTGGTTTAATAAAGTGTTCTGACCCGCCAGCAGCAGCCCAGCAGAACCAGCCACTATACTGGGAGAGCCGTGATTGGGCCAGGCAGCGGCAGGAGGTGTCGACCCACCTGTGTGGGCATGGACTCCATCAGGACAGTCTGACACGCAGGTTCTCCTTCGAGGAGAAGAGCTCTCTGCTGCACTGGAGCGGACTCCCGTCCTCCCACTGGACCCCGGACCAGCCCGGCCTGCCCGGCCCCCCGGCGGCCTGGCCCGGGTACTACCAGACCACCATACTAGGTTGGACCAGCACTTTGGACTTCTAGGTTCATGTCTTCATGCGTAGAAACATCTTGTCAAAGGACAGATTTCTGTCCTACAAATTATATGGCAGAAAAAGATCACTTGTATTGACAAGTGATCTTTTTCTGCCACATAATTTGCAGGACAGAAATGTTTTCATGGATGTTTGATGTTTTTATATTACAACAAAAGTTCTCTATCATTAAAAAGTGTTGTTATACATGATGCTCACACACTAAGGTGCAGGGCCGTGTCCTGGTTAGGGTGCTCCCAGAGGTTCTGGGTTCTGCTCCATGACTGATGAGGACCCTCTGGAATGTGGTCGTTGTTCAGGCGTCAACCAGCAGGTGGCGCTGGACGCTGCGTTCTGTCCAGTGACGTCATCAGGAGACCCCAGAGCCAAGGGTCTCCCACTGCACCCCCACGGGAACTCTCTGCTCTCCTGCCTCTCTGCCGGCTTCCTGTGCCCTCTGGGTGAACCTGCGACCCTTGACCTCCCCGCTCCAGGTAGGCCTGCCGCCCGAGGGGAGGTGACTGCTCTACTCTGTGGTGACATCACCGGCGTCTGGCTGGAGGCTTGTGATGTCACCACAGAGTAGATCTTACAACAGCTCGTCTTGGGTGATGGACGTCACGCCTGAGAAATGTTCAAGCAGACAGGCCTGAGGCGTGTGTTCACGCTGCCAGTCCTCACAGTGGGGACAGTCCTGGGCTACCCGGTCTCACCGGACCCCCGTGTCTTCCAGAGGACGTCCTCCAGACGGCGGAGGAGCTGGAGGGGGTCCACCTGCTGTGCATCCTGGACATCTGCCACTTGGGGGCCGACCGGGTGGAGGTCCTGCTCAGCAAGGTGTACCGGGTCACCTAGCTGGACCGGACCATCCCCGAGGAACCCCAGGCCTGGACCCAGAGGACCACCTGGACCCCGAGGACCACCATCCCCGCGGACCACCTGGACCCTGAGGACCACCTGGACCCCGAGGACCACCTGAACCCTGAGGACCCCCGAGCGTTCCAAGGTTTATGCGTTGGACTGCTCCTGTGATTTTCCATTAAAGCGTTTTTGTTTTGTTTTAAATGTGTTTTTTTCTGCATTAAAACGGTTCTGAACTGTATACTTGTATACAGTATGTATACAAGCAATGGTTAACCTAGCAATTAAATGTTTCACCTTCTTCTGACAAATGTACTCTTTGTAAGTCGCTTTGGATAAAAGCGTCTGCTAAATGCCCTGAATGTAATGTAAATGTAATGTAAATGTAATGTAAATGAGCTGAAAGGCTGAAGCAGTTTAAACACATTTGCTGAATTCTCGCTTGTACTTTTAAAAATATTTATTTTCAATGAAATTCACAACATATAAATAACTGAATATAACATGACATAATTAGTATCCAATATACTTTTAGAATGTAAACACATTTATTCATTTCTTTTAAAACAATCTGAACAATATTTTAAAGCTTATTTTGATGGTGAATACAGAAAACACCCAACAAGCCGAGCGACTGCAACACAACGTGACCGTAAGACACTGTATCATCTGGTACAGAATCCTGAAGCTCAGAGAGTTTCACATGGTAAGACACTGTATCATCTGGTACAGAATCCTGAAGCTCAGAGAGTTTCACATGGTAAGACTCTGTATCATCTGGTACAGAATCCTGAAGCTCAGAGTTTCACATGGTAAGACTCTGGTACAGAATCCTGTAGCTCAGAGAGTTTCACATGGAAACATACAACATATTTAACATACAAAATAAAGGAGTATTTCTAGACTTTTACATTCTTATGTACAGTATTCTGCAGAGCAGAAATGGCCGTAGACTCGGTCCTGCCTGGGACCCGAGTCCTCTGCAGGACGGCCTGGCAGGACCCGAGTCCTCTGCAGGACGGCCTGGCAGGACCCGAGTCCTCTGCAGGACGGCCCGGCAGGACCCGAGTCCTCCGCAGGACGGCCCGGCAGGACCCGAGTCCTCTGCAGGACGGCCTGGCAGGACCCGAGTCCTCCGCAGGACGGCCCGGCAGGACCCGAGTCCTCCGCAGGACGGCCCGGCAGGACCCGAGTCCTCTGCAGGACGGCCCGGCAGGACCCGAGTCCTCCGCAGGACGGCCTGGCAGGACCCGAGTCCTCTGCAGGATGGCCCGCCCATTTGCGGGACTCGATCCTACGCGTTGACGTAGCTTTAAAACAGAGCTGATGGGTAAACGCGGTCTAGTCACTGTTATACCGAGCAGACCAGAACGGTACAGTCGGTGTCACAAGAACACGATGGAACCGAACATTGGAGCTTAGGAACCAACTTCATCGACATTTCTGTAACCTTCTCGAACCCTCTAAGCTGCTCCATAGGTTCTCGTGTGACGATGCAGTCTGAGCTCACTCGACTGACTGATGGGAGATTTCTAGATGAAGCAAAAAAACAGGAAAAAGGAGATGATTTACCCCCAGTTCTTCAACAGGGTGGACCAGGAGACACCTGCAGAAGGTCCCGAGTTGTGAAGTGTACATGAATCACCAAGAGAAAGTACCTGTTGAGTCCTCTGGCTTTGTTTTTGTACTTTTCTACATTTTGACGACATCACAAGTGCTAGTGGCTCTCCTGCTTGTGATGTCACCAGAGGGCAGAAGGTAGTCCATGGGGGCCCTTTAAACTCTGGTTTGCTGATAATGATGGATTATAAGATAACAACATTAAGTTGTGTTTCCACTCCCAGGTCTGTGGATATTTAAGTGGCAATCTCTGAGATTTTCATGTAAATAAATGTCAAGGTAAGTCACTGTCTATTGCCAAATGAGGAAACACAATGCTTATTCACAGAGGAAAGCCCTTGCATTGAGTATGATGTTACCAGCCTGTATCTCTGGGGAAAAGTACCACTTTTCCCCACGGATGTCACCAAAGATAACATCCGTGGTTGTTATCTTTGATTGATTGCCACTTTAATGGCAGGTAATACAAATATGATGTTGGACTACATTTGATGTTAGAATGAATGACTTACTACAACACTGAGCCCTTGTGTTCTTTCACATTGACCAATGTGGACATGACATGAGAAAAATACAGAAGAAAATAATGTTGGGGTAATAATCACTGCCAAAAATCAAAGTGCACACACCTGAAACACAGATAAATCACTTCATAACCTCATTTGTAAAAGGTTCTTGTGATGTCACAAAATAACTGAATGTCATTCGCTGGTGTAATTGTGTCCCTATAGTTCTATAATTTCCCTGCAGTGGGCAGTTAGCATTTCAAGCATCTCGTACCAAACGTGTTAAAGCAGAGCTAGCATGCCCAGAGTCTTCTCAAAGACGCCCGGAAGCCATTGAACTCAGACAATAGCGAGATAGAGTTGGAATAGTAAAAAAGACATTCCGTGGGGGAAAAATATTCTCTTTTCTGTGTTGAGATCACTCACTAACACTCTTCTGCTGAACCATCTCATACCTGGCCAAAGACATTTGTGGTCAGAGGAATGTGATTTTTATAAAAAAATATTTCAAAATAATTTAGTAAATTGGCTTATTTATACAGTTATATACAAGGAGGTTGTGAAACATTTGAGTATAAATTAACATTCTTCCTTTTAAAATGTACAATGCACATCATCTGAGTAGTCACTTGAACTGGTCTCACCTGACATGCTCAACGTTTTCCTAACTTTGTAAAGTCACAAGAACAGTTCAACGCAACCACCAAGGAGTACTGGTTAGTACTACACACCATGTGGTACCTGGTTAGTACTCCACAGTACTACACACCATGTGGTACCTGGTTAGTACTCCACAGTACTACACACCATGTGGTACCTGGTTAGTACTACACACCATGTGGTACCTGGTTAGTACTCCACAGTACTACACACCATGTGGTACCTGGTTAGTACTACACACCATGTGGTACCTGGTTAGTACTCCACAGTACTACACACCATGTGGTACCTGGTTAGTACTACACACCATGGAGTACCTGGTTAGTACTACACATCATGGAGTACCTGGTTAGTACTACACATCATGGAGTACCTGGTTAGTACTACACACCATGTGGTACCTGGTTAGTACTCCACACCATGGTGTGGAGTACTGGTTAGTACTACACACCATGTGGTACCTGGTTAGTACTACACACCATGTGGTACCTGGTTAGTACTACACACCATGTGGTACCTGGTTAGTACTCCACACCATGTGGTACCTGGTTAGTACTACACACCATGTGGTACCTGGTTAGTACTACACACCATGTGGTACCTGGTTAGTACTACACACCATGTGGTACCTGGTTAGTACTACACACCATGGAGTACTGGTTAGTACTCCACACCATGTGGTACCTGGTTAGTACTACACACCATGTGGTACTTGAGAAACACAGTGTGGTGTTTAGTACTAATTACTACTGAAATGGGAGCATTACCGTGGGTCCCACAGTGAATAACATCCTCAGCCTTGACTTGTTTTGATTGTCACCCTTTAAAATGTTAATTTAACTTGTGTGTACCTAGTTCCTTCCAACCACACTGTGGCTCCATGCCAAACATTGAAAACCTTTCTAAAGATTTGCCCGAGACGACTGTGCCAAGGTCTCCTGGTATCAGAGTGGCTCCTGTATTTTGTAAGAGAGCTCCAATACAAACACTGAAGTGACACCAACAACCCAATGGATGCCAGATGCAGAACCACATGTAAATATGAAGACTGTAGAACTATGGCTGGTTCGGTGGAGGGGAGACTTGCAGCTGCAACACACACACATCAAATAAAGGACTGTTGACCATGAGCCAGAGAAAACAAGACCACCACGGAGAACCTGATGACTGGTTGTGGCCGGTCCTAACCTCTCAAAGTAAGACATTAACTTCATAGTTAGAATCTGTGAATGTCTACTCGGTCTTTTCAAAGTATCACCAAATATAACCCTCCATCAATGGCTTCCCCAGGCCTCTTCGGTGGGGAGTGGGTCAGTGTTGTTATCTTCTCCATCTGTATCTGTTCATACCTTCATATCAAAAACACATCATGTCAAAGCATCAGCCTCTCAGCGTCCATCATTATGAAGGAAAGTAATGTTGACAAAGTCAGGTTATTTTTACCAATCGATGATGCTTATATTCCTTATGTAATGGGCGCAGTGTATCCATGGAGACGCCATGTCAGACTAAATTCAAGTCACTTGTAAATGTGTTGTGAAAGTTTCCTCAGCCTGCTCGTATGTCCAAGACAAACATTTGTGCTGCTGATCTGGCGTGGGACAGCGTGGGACAGCGTGGGACACAGTGCCTGACCTGAGCAGGAGTCCACAGCCTGGATCACAGCTCCAGCTCCACCAGCCACACCTCCAACAGCATGGCAATCCCCCTGGGCAAGGCACATCTGTTTCTACCCTTCATCACAGTTTCCAGTACCAAACAAGACCTCCTCATCCTCTAAAACCCTCTAAAATGAGGGTGGTACCCATCAGAACCCATCAGAACCAATCCTGCAGCAGCACCCCCAGCTCCACAGAGCAGAGCTGTGTACTTTGTGTAAAGAGGTGGGCGATGGGACCGATTCACCTGGTGGCCATCTTGGTTGGAAACGCCAGGTGGGGGAACACAGCAACAATATTAACAAGGCAACAGAACACATAGAAACCCAGGACAGTTCCCAACTCTTCCTGTCCGGCGGTCGTCAACGGACAAATTGATACATCAGAGTCCCCTAGCAACAGCCGCTAGTGACCCCACATAGCAACAAGGCCCCTAGTGATGGGCCCCTAACAACCCTGATGAGAGCCCCCTCGCAACGGGGCCCTATCAACTTCAGCGAGGGCCCCTAGCAACAGAATCCTAGCGACGGACCCCCTAGCAAGGACTCAGATCTTCGGTCCAGCATGGGGGGGTCCGGGGAGATACAGCCCCTCTCCCTTGTCCTTTCATTCCAATACCATCACAAAAAAAGCGGGCCGGTCCAAATCACTCCGGACCAAAACACGGTCCCACTACGGAAAACCCTCCGTCGGGTTCGCCTCTCGTCTGCAAGACCCCCGGTCCCGCTGCCCGACGTCAGCCGGCTCTGCTCCTTCTGCTCCTCGTCCCCAACGTCCCGTACGGCGGCCCCTGTCTCGTGGCGCTCCTCTCCTGGGGGGCATGGCGCTACCGCGTTAGCAGGTTCTGAAAGTCCGACACACTGCCCGGCTGGGTCTGGTGCTGCTGCTGTCTTTGTTGCTGTGGTTGCTGCTGCGGCTGCTGGATGTATCCCAGAGTGCTTTGCTGTGGGATGTTGGTGGCGTGCAGAAAGGCTGGCGTGGAGCCACTGTGCAGGAGTCCCTGAGTCTGCATCTGGAGAGAACAGAAGAGTCAGGACCTTATTCTGAGATAGAGAACAGAAGAGTCAGGACCTTATTCTGATGAGATAGAGAACAGAAGAGTCAGGACTTTATTCTGATGAGATAGAGAACAGAAGAGTCAGGACTTTATTCTGATGAGATAGAGAACAGAAGAGTCAGGACTTTATTCTGATAAGATAGAGAAGAGTAGAGTCAGGACTTTATTCATACAATGTTCAATAGTGAATTCTAACATGCATAAAGAATGAAGCCACTGAACTATAAAGTATGACCACACGTTCAGGGAGGCTAACGTCCAAACCCTGGTGAACGCCCTGACTCTAGACGTATCTCTGACTGGTTCTCGTGTTGGTTCCTCTGTTCTGCTGTTCTGTGTGAATAAAGTTGGACCACAGACCTGAAAGAACTGCTGTGGCGGCTGTAGCTGGAGGGGGGGGTGCTGGGTGGGCTGCTGGTACGCGGCCTGTGATTGGTGGGTGATGAAACTGTTGTGGGGGATGACAAAGGGAGAGGTGAAGACAGGGGAGGGGACCAGCAGGTTACAGTTGACCTGCTGCATGGTGAAGGACGGTCCCATCATCTGCTGCTCCAGCGTGTACCTGGAGGGCAACGACAGGTCGGCTTAGGGTCAGAGGTCACCGGCTGGTTGTTGCGATGTCACAACCAAAGTGTTAAATGTTACATATTGTTGCAGTGTAATGTTAAGATGTTACAGAGAACATGTTACAGTTACCTGGCATTGTTCAGTGTGCAGGCCAACATGTACATGATAGAAAGCTATCAGCCCAAAATAAGCTTTTGTGTTAAACCATCTGATGATCAATGTTATGGAGGTCTCTCACAGCAGCCTGTGTTTTATGGACTCATCAGTGGGTCAAAGATAAAATAAATGTCTGAGTAGATTTGAGATACATTTTTATGCCAGTTTCTAAAGACAATGGAGAGATCTAAGACAGGACATTTACTTGTGTGAGAGAGTGAGAGAGTGAGTGAGTGAGTGAGTGAGTGAGTGAGTGAGTGGGGGGGGAGAGAGGAAGTGTGTGGGGGGTACTCACTTGGTCTGAGAGAGTCCAGGGTTACATTGAGAAGACTGAGGGGTCACACTGTTGTTGGGGACCAGAGTCTGCATGGGCTGATTGAGCAGCATCCTGCAGGGGAGACGGGGTTAGAGAGTACAGAGACGGACAGTCAGGCCTATGAGGCCCTTTGAGACTGGAGCTGGGATTAGGAGCCAGACTGGTATGACAGCAGCAGCAGAAGGCCGTCCCTCAGAGGCGCCGTGCGGTCTGGTCTCACCGTAGCTGTCCGTCCTGGCTGAACTCGGCCGTGTCCAGGTGGGCGTGGCCGGGCTCCTGCAGCGGCCGGCTGCTGGAGGAGAACATCATGGGGTTGCTGTACAGCGGCATGCTCAGGCTGCTGCTGGTCTGCACCGGCAGGGTCACCGCCTGCACCTGGCCCCGCCGGACCAGCCTCTGGTGGACCTGCTGGGAGCACGGACCAGGACCACGTTAGAGACCAGGGAACACAGACCATGACCATGTTAGAAACCAGGGACCAGAGTAAGAGAGACCATGGAATGTCCTATTCACCTGGTAAACTAATGGTGGTTCTCTGTCTGCCTGATACACTAGTGGTGGTTCTCTGTCTACCTGGTACCATAGTGGTGGTTCCCTTTCTACCTGGTACCATAGTGGTGGTTCTCTGTCTACCTGGTACCATAGTGGTGGTTCTCTGTCTACCTGGTACCATAGTGGTGGTTCTCTGTCTACCTGGTACCATAGTGGTGGTTCTCTGATTACCTGGTACCATAATGGTGGTTCTCTGTCTACCTGGTACCATAATGGTGGTTCTGTCTACCTGGTACCATAGTGGTGGTTCTCTATCTACCTGGTACCATAGTGGTGGTTCTCTGTCTACCTGGTACACTAGTGGTGG
The DNA here is from genome assembly GCA_036785325.1 of Urophycis tenuis. NCBI lineage: Eukaryota > Metazoa > Chordata > Actinopteri > Gadiformes > Phycidae > Urophycis > Urophycis tenuis. The sequence goes on along the minus strand of JAXIVH010000012.1, from coordinate 3,216,041 downwards.
TTCTCTGTCTACCTGGTACCATAGTGGTGGTTCTCTGTCTACCTGGTACCATAGTGGTGGTTCTCTGTCTACCTGGTACCATAATGGTGGTTCTCTGTCTACCTGGTACCATAATGGTGGTTCTGTCTACCTGGTACCATAGTGGTGGTTCTCTATCTACCTGGTACCATAGTGGTGGTTCTCTGTCTACCTGGTACACTAGTGGTGGTTCTCTGTCTACCTGGTACCATAGTGGTGGTTCTCTGTCTACCTGGTATCATAGTGGTGGTTCTCTGTCTACCTGGTACCATAGTGGTGGTTCCCTTTCTACCTGGTACCATAGTGGTGGTTCTCTGTCTACCTGGTACCATAGTGGTGGTTCTCTGTCTACCCGGTACCATAGTGGTGGTTCTCTGTCTACCTGGTACCATAATGGTGGTTCTGTCTACCTGGTACCATAGTGGTGGTTCTCTATCTACCTGGTACCATAGTGGTGGTTCTCTGTCTACCTGGTACACTAGTGGTGGTTCTCTGTTTACCTGGTACCATAGTGGTGGTTCTCTGTCTACCTGGTACCATAGTGGTGGTTCTCTGTCTACCTGGTACCATAGTGGTGGTTCTCTGTCTACCTGGTACCATAGTGGTGGTTCTCTGTCTACCTGGTATCATAGTGGTGGTTCTCTGTCTACCTGGTACCATAGTGGTGGTTCCCTTTCTACCTGGTACCATAGTGGTGGTTCTCTGTCTACCTGGTACCATAGTGGTGGTTCTCTGTCTACCTGGTATCATAGTGGTGGTTCTCTGTCTACCTGGTACCATAGTGGTGGTTCTCTGTCTACCTGGTACCATAGTGGTGGTTCTCTGTCTACCTGGTACCATAGTGGTGGTTCTCTGTCTACCTGGTACCATAGTGGTGGTTCTGTCTACCTGGTACCATAGTGGTGGTTCTCCATCATCCTGGCCGACCAGAGAGGGGAGTGAAGGGGTGAAGCTGCGTGGGGGTTCTCTCACCAGGGGGTGGGGCGAGGGGCCGTGGCAGGCCTGCTGCTTGGCTGGCGGGCCGGAGATCTGGCGTATGACCCCTGACCCCTGGGCCAGGGGTCGCCCCGGTCCCTGTGCCTGGGGGGGCTGGACCGGCCCACAGTCAGTGTTGATGGGTGGCTGTAAAAACATCTGCCAAGACAGACAGACAGACAGGCAGGCAGGCAGGCAGACAGAGAGAGAGAGAGACAGACAGACAGACAGACAGACAGACAGACAGACAGACAGACAGACAGACAGACAGACAGAGACAGACAGACAGACAGATACACAGTGAAAAACAGTTTCCTTTCATAGCTGCAGTTTGTTTGGCTACTAAATAAAGAAACAAAAAAGAAAGAACGTCTTCAGAGGATATTCAGAATAAATTGTGGCTTCGATCAGGCAGTGAAAAACTCTCCTGATGTAAGCCAGCTCTGTCTCCTCTCCTGAGGCAGCAGGTACAGCATCACATACATGGCATTACATTGACCAGGGCTCATAGCGTCTGTCTCATCTTAAAGGGGTAGTTCGAAATTTTGGACAAAAGACCTCAGAGTGTTATTTATCATTGGAGACGTTTTCAACAATTTTCATTCAGTCCTTCTAGTTAAAGAGTTCGCTAGTTGCAGAGCTTGCATTGCATGAATCATCGCATTTTGAGGGACTAGTTTCTGCCGGTAACCTAGTTAATATAATTGCCGTAGCCTCCAACCAGGAAGTACAACGCTGCTGCTGAGACACAAGTCCCTCAAAATGCAATGACATGCAATGCAAGCTCTGCAACTAGCGAACTCTGCAACTAGAAGTTATAGGTATAAGGAGATGGGACCTTATACCTTTTCTTAATTTCAGATCACGCGCGGAATCTGTCAAAATGGTTATTTTGCCGAAATTGATGTATCTCTTTCAATCCCTTCCACTAGATATATCGGACCAACAATTTCAGGAGTGGGACAAGCATATTTTGAAGTTCATTTGGCAGGGATGTAGACCAGACTTAGATACCAGAGTTTACAATTGGCAAAAAACAAGGGCGGGGTTGCTCTCCCATGCTTAAAAGATTACTATACTGCTGCTCAATTGCGGCCATTAATATGCCGGTGCAACCCGGAATACTGTGCTAGGTGGAAGGAGATTGAAGGTGCTATATCAGATGAATTTCCAATCCAGGCTGCATTTGGGGATAAGGGCTTATTGAATAATGTAAAGGAATTGGGAAACCCATAGATAGGTTTGTCACTTAAGATGTGGAACAAGGTAATAGTGCAAAATAACCTGAAGGATGCAGTAAAGGTCTTGAGATGGTGCGCATTTGATCCAGATTTTTTGCCTAAAAGATGGGACGCAAGTTCTATTTCATTCTTCCTGACCGCCAGAGGGCGGTGCTTCAGCACTGGATATCTCCATCTCGCATATGTGCAGGTCGAGTTATTATATCAACAAAGTCACCTGTGACCATGCGATGACATAGGGCGCATGCCCCAGTATAAAACCCCCACGTCATCACGCAATCTGTTCCTTCTATCTTCTCGCGATTGAGGACAAATCTGTTCGCAGGTCAGTTTGATCGCCGTTTGTAGTCTCGTAACCTGAGGGTTGGTGCTTCGGTTATTCGTCCACCAGAGACTGCGGCAAGCTGCTAAATTCTTTCAAGTATTGTCTGTGTCTTCGGACGAACAGCGGTGACCTCGCCGTACGATTTGTCCCGAATTACTGCAGACAGGTAAGTAAGCTAAGTTGCTGTTATTGTTAGCCGATGCTAAGAGCCGGAGGCTTGTATTTGTTTTGAACAGCGGTGTTTTCGCCGCATGTTATGTTACACGCTACTTTGATTGACTCTCTGTTTTCGGTGGGTTGTAGCGGCAGTAAGAACGCCATTAGGCTGAAATTTACGTTAAGTTGTCGGGCAGTGCGGAGTGCACTGACTCGTTGAGATAAGCGGTTGTTTTTGTTTTTTCTCGGGGTACAGCACAGTGTTTTCGCTGTGACTGTCTTGATGATTGTGCAGCATAGTATTGACTGTGTTAGTTTTTCGTTCGCTTTTTTTGGGGGGGGGGGGAGCTGTCCCACTTGATGACATGTTGAGCTCGCCTGTCTGTACCTCTTGTATGGCCCCCCCCCCAAACGGAGGACGGCCACGATCAGTGTTCGGCCTGTCTCGGGGTTTAGCACCTGAGGACAGGTATATCTGACAACCCATGCATGAATTGTGGGTTTATGCCACTGTCAGTCAGGAGAGCTAGGCTGGCAGAGGTGGAAGGGGATGCTGCGCGGCTACCCGCTAGCGGGATCGCGGACCCGGGGGCACCTAGGGGACGTGGACGCAAACGCAGTACTGCCCACAGGGACCACCGGGGAAAGTTAGGAAGGGGGACTCTTTGGCTCGCAAAGTAGACACTCTTTCCTCTGAGTTTGCCCAGATTAAGCAGCTTTTGCTCAATCTGCAGCCTGACGATGGGGGATCAGCTCCCAGTGGTGATTCCGCCACAAGGGGCTCGCCTTGTCGGGACATTGATGTGCTGTCAACTGCAGCTTCCTGCAGTTTGTTTGATGATGAGGGTGAAGGACAGGATGAGGATAAAGACTCAGTCTTTCCAGCCTCTGATGCTTTGTCTCAAGGGTCTGGTGGGTCATTGCGTGGATCAGAAGCTGGCCATGCCACACTGAAACCAGCAATTCGGATGGCTTTGGCACGCCTAGGGCTGGATGACGCTCCCGTCACAGCAGCTCCTTCAAGTGCTTTTTTTAGGCAGACGCCACAGCCTGCAGCTTTTTCAGTCCCGCCTTCGAAACCCTATATTGAAGAGCTTCAGCGCTGCTGGGCAGATCCGAAGCTGTTGTCTCATCACACCAGTGAGGGCAGGAATTTGGCGGCCATGCAGGAGGCAGGCAGCTATGGGTTGGATCGTATGGCTCCAGTCGATCCTACGATTGCCTCTTTGATAGTCTCACCCGATGAGGCTCTCAGACCTCATGCCCGCTGCCCCCGTCCCCAGTGCCGGCTGACCGATGATCTCCTGGTTAGGGCTTATAATATAGCGGCACGCATGGGCCGGATTGGTAACTCCTTTTCCCACCTTATTCTGGGCCTGTCTCAGATCCTGCAGGAATCTGGTGTGGACTCCTCTGCCCAGGCCCTCAGTGATGCATCCCTTCAGACTTTTGCATTTATGTCTAGGGAGCTCGGAAGATTGATGTCAACAGTGACGCTGGCACGCCGCCAAGTCTGGCTGGCGCAGTCCTCTTTATCAGAGGGGTGTCGCCGTACTCTCCGTTCTCTTCCAGTGGTTCCAGGTCACATGTTTGGGCCAGCGGCTCAGCAGGCGCTAGAGCGCAGTGCCCAAGTGGACCAGGCCAGGCAGCGGTTTGCCGGCCTTCGTCGGGGCCCAGCTCAGGCCCCAAGGCAGATGGGTCTGTTGCCGTCTGGTCCCAGCCGCTCTCATCTACCTGCTCGCCCGGGTGCACAGCCGAGGTCCTCTTACTATCCAGGGCATTATGATCAGCGCCGGCAGACTTCCTCCCGGCCGTTTTTTCAAGTGCCAAGAGGACCAGCCCCCAGTGGTCGCCCCCCTAAAGGCTCTAGGGGGCGGGGGGGTCAGACCTGAGACTCAGAGGGCCGGTGTCGGGCGCTTCTCTTAGCAGCACATCAGCTACTGGGAGAGGGAGACCACAGACCCTTGGGTGGTATCCACGCTGTCCAAGGGATACACACTGCAGTTCCGACGCCGGCCACCAACTTTCTGTGGGGTCAAAATGTCTGTGGTCAGAGATCCCGCAAAATCCCTAGCCCTCAGCAGAGAGCTGGCATCCCTCTTAGAAAAGGGCGCCATCGAGCCTGTCGAATGGCATACACGGCTCACTGGGTTTTATTCAGTGTATTTTTTAATTCCAAAGAAGGATGGTGGGTTCCGCCCAATCCTGGATCTGCGGGGGCTGAACAGGTTTTTAAAGGTCCTGCCATTCCGCATGTTGCGAATGGCAGATGTTCTTCAGTCAGTGGCACAGGGGGCATGGTTTGTGTCAATAGACCTCAAGGATGCGTATTTTCATGTGCCTATTGCTCCACACCACAGGCAGTTCCTGAGATTCGCATTTCAAGGCCGGGCTTATCAATTCAAGGTGATGCCGTTCGGTCTCTCACTGGCCCCTCGCATATTTACGAGGTGCGTGGCAGCGGCACTTGCTCCCATACAGGCCAGGGGGTTGACTGTCTTGCCATATCTGGACGATTGGCTGATTGTCTCCCCAACTGCGGAGCAGGCAGTCAGAGACACTGCTGTGCTCCTTGGACATGTGAACCAGCTGGGCCTCACAGTCAATTACTCCAAGAGCAGTCTTACACCCAGCCAGAAGGTAGAATACCTGGGCATGACTGTCGACTCACTGCTAATGAGAGCCTTCCTTTCTCAGAGAAGGGTGGCGAACATTTTGCAGCTCATAGGTTGCTTCCAGAAAGGCAGAGTGTTGAGATATGGCCTCTTTTTCCAAATGCTTGGTATGCTGACTGCAGCATCGATGGTGATCCCCCTGGGCCTCCTTTCCTTACGGCCCCTTCAAATCTGGGTCAACACACTCCACTTGGATCCCAAATGGCATAGGGGCAGGAGCGTCAGGGTGTCCAGCCCTTGCTGTCGAGCCCTGAAACCTTGGAGGAGGAGGGGGTATCTGGTCGGGGGGGTTCCCCTAGGAGTGATCCCTGCCCGCCGAGAGGTTGTGAGACAGATGCCTCTCTATTAGGCTGGGGTGCAGTCTGGCAGCGCAGGACCGTCAAGGGCAGATGGAGCGCACAGCACAGGTGGGAACATATAAATGTGCTCGAGCTCAGAGCAATTTTTCTCGCACTGCAACATTTTCTCCCAGTATTGAAGGGGCGGCATGTACTCGTCCGCACAGACAGCACCTCAGCAGTATACCACATAAATCACCAGGGTGGCACCAGGTCCAGGCTGGGCCTGCGGGTGTCAGAGCAGCTCCTTACGTGGGCATTTCCCCACTTCCTAAGCCTCAGGGCCGTACACCTCCCAGGAGTACGGAACAGTGCAGCGGATGTTCTCTCCCGCCAAGGGCCGCCACAGGGCGACTGGAGACTCCACCCAGAGGTGGTGGAAATGATTTGGAGCCGATATGGCAGAGCAGAGGTGGACGTGTTTGCTTCAGAAACGTCCACACATTGTCCCCTTTGGTACTCACTGATGGGGGGGACCAGCCCTCTGGGACAGGATGCCTTGGCTCATGCTTGGCCAGCCCGCCTTCTATATGCCTTTCCTCCAATTCCGCTCATTCGTGTGACGCTGGAAAGAGTGCAACAGAACGGCCACAGACTATTAGACAATTTCCCTCAGGGATCAATAAAGTATGTCTGTCTGTCTGTCTGTCTGTCTGTCTGTGACTGTTACTGGTGGCCCCCAACTGGCCAGGGCGGCCATGGTTTCCAGTGCTGCTGAAACTACTCCAGGGGGAGCCATGGCGCCTCCCAAAGAGATCGGACCTTCTCTCTCAGCTGGAGGGACGCATATGGCATCCGAATCCGGGTTGCCTTCAGCTTTGGGTCTGGCCATTGGGAGCCAGGACCCACTCCTGGCATCCTGTGACCAGTCAGTAATCGATACAGTGTTAAGTTCCAGGGCTCCCTCCACTAGGTTGCTCTACGCTAATCGGTGGAAGCTTTTCTCCCAGTGGTGCCAGACACAGGGTGAAGTGCCGGAGAACTGCTCAGTGGCCATCATTCTGCGTTTCCTGCAGTCCTTATTGGATGCAGGCAGATGTGCATCAACCCTAAAGGTCTATGCAGCGGCCATTTCGGCAGGACATGTCAGAGTGAACAACCAGACAGTGGGGTCACACTATCTGGTTAGTCAGTTTTTGAAGGGCGCACAGAGGCGTAGGCCATCAAGGGTCACTGTAGTGCCATCATGGGACTTGACACTGGTTTTGAGGTCAATGTGTCGGCCCCCGTTTGAACCCATAGGAGAAGCAGAACTCAGGTGGCTGTCTGCAAAGACTGCATTTCTGCTGGCGATCACATCGGCAAAACGGGTGGGTGAACTCCACGCCCTGTCAGTGAGCCAGATGTGTATGCGCTGGTATCCGGATGGTTCGGGGTTTACTCTCCTTCCCAATCCCTCCTTCCTGCCAAAGAGGGTGCCTTCCTCGCATGTAAACCAGGCAATTGAGTTGGCGGCATTCAGTCCACCAAGCTCGCCGCAACAAGCAACAGAGCGGTCAGAACAGCTTTGCCCTGTTCGGGCTCTCAAGGCGTATGTGGCTGCTACAACCCTCCTTCGTAAATCTGACAAACTGTTTGTTTGTTATGGGGGTTGTAGGAAAGGTCAACCTCTGTCAAAACAGAGGCTTTCTAAATGGATTGTTGAGGTGATTTTACATGCCTATAGGTCGCAGGGCCTACCTGTGCCTAGTAACGTGCGGTGCCACTCTACTCGGAGTGTGTCCACATCATGGGCAGCCTTGAAGGGGGTCTCCCTGCAGGACATCTGTGCTGCAGCGACCTGGGAATCCTCATGTACCTTTGCTCGCTATTATCGCGTCAATGTGGCTGCTCTACCTGCTGTTGCGACGGCTGTTCTATCTACAGCTGCCATGCCTTAATGCAGTAAGCATTCCTCGTGACCTTGTTGGTATGAGTCATCCAGTGCTGAAGCACCGCCCTCTGGCGGTCAGGAAGAATGAAATAGAACGAGAGTTACAAATGTAACTACGGTTCTATGAATTCTGGATGACCGCCAGAGCTGTCTGTCACTCGGAATCTGGGCGAGAAGATTCTGTAGGAACAGATTGCGTGATGACGTGGGGGTTTTATACTGGGGCATGCGCCCTACGTCATCGCATGGTCACAGGTGACTTTGTTGGTATAATAACTCGACCTGCACATATGCGAGATGGAGATATACAGTGCTGAAGCACCGCCCTCTGGCGGTCAGGAAGAATTCATAGAACCGTAGTTACATTCGTAACTCTCGATTTAAGAGATGGTGGTCAAATGGTTTAACAGCATATTGCACATTTTTGCATAAGGGGACCATGGATAATGTTCAAAATCTGAAGAGGCAGTTTGGCTTGGAAACGGACAATTTTTACAGATTCCTTCAGGTCCGGCATTATATTGACCAGATACAGAAGGGGTGTACACAAGTAGGCTGGGATAATATTCTGTTAAAAGTGTTTATAGATGCTTATTCTGCTGGCTCTAACCAGAAACTTATCTAAAGACTCTACAAAGGGTTAAACCAAACAAAATATAGTTCACTGTATGTAAAACAAAAATGGGAACATGAAGGAAATCTTGTTCTAAAGGACGAAGATTGGGAGAACCTATGTGAGATACAGTGGAAAGCTTCCAGCTCAACTGTATGGTGAGAGTTTTGCTGGAAAAACCTAACAAGGTTCTTCATCACTCCAGCTCAAAAGAGGCACTATGCAAATTCTTCGGCATGCTGGCGACAGTCTGGGTCCCTCGAAGCAAATCACTTCCACATATTCTGGTCCATCATTGATTCCATGTTGGCAGGAGGTTTATATAGTTACCAAATTTCCCTCACGGGACTAAAAGAGTCATTCTTCTTCTTATGCAAATAATTTTTCAGACGGCCATTCAATTTAAATTTGAGTCTTTATATTTGGGTGCCTTAACATCAGAAAATGTTTCTCCTAATGTCAAATTTTTACTTCGGATACTAAGTGCTACTAGTAAACAGCTATTACTAGAAGGTGGTTAAAACCAGGAAAACCTACAGTGGAGGAATGGATTGACATTATCTAGGATATTTTTAAGATGGAAAGGATTACTTTTGCTTTGAAACTGCCACATGGAACTTTTTTGAAAAGATGGGAAAGATGGATAACGTATATCACACCAACACGACCATCATTTGTCTAAAGTAAATTGTTGTGTCCTTTGTTTCCTTTACTTTCCCACTGTAAAGGGCTTTTTATGTCACTGAGGTTTACCCCAACATGTTTGTTTATTTAGTTCTTGTTCTTATTTTACTATATTAAAATATATATATATATAATACAGTATGTATGAAGTCCTAATGGGTCCCTGCTCACTTTTGTACTGCTTACTGAACCTGTGATTCTTTTCTGTGGGCTATTTACATCTACAGCCGGCTTAGTGAGAAGTATGATATGTATTATTACTGACTGTAATGTATGGACCTGGAAAATCTTAATAAAAAAAGAAAGAAAATGTCTCCAATGATAAATAACACACTGGCTAACTTGGAAATGAGGTCCTATGTTCAACATTCCGAACTACCCTGTTAATGGTCAGGGCCGAGTGATTGCTAAATGGCTGAACAGTAAATGGTAACAAAAGATGAATCCCTGAGCTCCAGTGACACGTTCTGGCCTCTAGGTGGTGCTACTTGGTGGTGTATGAGAGTCGGGAACATGATGTACAATGTCCTGATTATAGGAAAAGTACAGAACTAATCTGTCTGTTGCTTTGTGTGGGGCTCTTGCTCTTCTGTCTCTTCCATATGTCTGTCTATATCTATATCTGTCTAACATATCAGTCTGTTACACTGACCTAAACCTGGGCTGTGTTCCGAAATCCATACTTCATGAGTACACTTAAAGTAGTACACTTAAACGTAGTTCACTATCCGCACTCACTAAGTGCGCAGATGTTAGTGTTGTTCCAAATGGTGCACTTACCGGAAATTACTATCAGCTGCGTGGCCGCGTCACCCGCCATACACACGTGAATCCATCACGCCCACTGACATCTAGCCATTTTCAAACTGAGCGTGGCTCAGCCTGGCTCCACCTCTTTCGCTATGTAGCTAAGATGGCTGCCGTTGAGTGCGGAAAGTGTACACCATTGCACATTATGCATACTAACTGTTTTGAGGGCAACATCCGGGTCCTTTCAGTACACTTCTTTTCGCCGCGATCTTAATCGGAACACCCTACTACTCAAACTAAGTATAGTAAGTACGGTAAGTATCGGAACACGGCACTGCACTATGAGAGTTCTCCTCCTGGCTTGAGTTGTAGCTACAACGTCTCAACGTCTCAACGTCTCATGTTGATGCTTCTGAGTGGCGTCCAGTTTACTACGGAAACCAAACTGAACTGATTGTTTTCCAGCCAGCTCACACCGGAAATGGTTTTTACATGACCTTATTATTCTTTTTCACATGATATAACATTTTTCCAAGTGTTGTGAAGGAACATAACAAATGCAACCAAGCTATGGTGGAGTGTAACCTAGAGGTTAGCTAGCTGTAGTTTAGTGTAACTAAGAGGGTAGTTAGCTATAGTTGAGTGTCACCTAGAGGTTAGCTAGCTGTAGTTGACTGTAACATGGAGGTTAGCTAGCTGTAGTTGACTGCAACATGGAGGTTAGCTAGCTGTAGTTGACTGTAACATGGAGGTTAGCTAGCTGTAGTTGACTGTAACATGGAGGTTAGATAGCTGTAGTTGACTGTAACATGGAGGTTAGATAGCTGTAGTAGGGCACTACCTGGAGGTTAGCTAGCTGTAGTAGGGCACCACCTGGAGGTAAGCTAGCTGTAGTGGGGCACTACCTGGAGGTAAGCTAGCTGCAGTGGGGCACTACCTGGAGGTAAGCTAGCTGTAGAGGGGCACCACCTGGAGGTTAGCTAGCTGTAGTAGGGCACCACCTGGAGGTAAGCTAGCTGTAGTAGGGCACCACCTGGAGGTAAGCTAGCTGTAGTAGGGCACCACCTGGAGGTAAGCTAGCTGTAGTGGGGCACTACCTGGAGGTAAGCTAGCTGTAGTAGGGCACCACCTGGAGGTTAGCTAGCTGTAGTGGGGCACTACCTGGAGTTTAGCTAGCTGTAGTAGGGCACCACCTGGAGGTTAGCTAGCTGTAGTAGGGCACCACCTGGAGGTTAGCTAGCTGTAGTAGGGCACTACCTGGAGGTTAGCTAGCTGTAGTAGGGCACTACCTGGAGGTTAGCTAGCTGTAGTAGGGCACCACCTGGAGGTTAGCTAGCTGTAGTAGGGCACTACCTGGAGGTTAGCTAGCTGTAGTAGGGCACTACCTGGAGGTTAGCTATCTGTAGTAGGGCACCACCTGGAGGTTAGCTAGCTGTAGTAGGGCACTACCTGGAGGTTAGCTAGCTGTAGTAGGGCACCACCTGGAGGTAAGCTAGCTGTAGTGGGGCACCACCTGGAGGTTAGCTAGCTGTAGTAGGGCACTACCTGGAGGTTAGCTTGAGTTGGCGAGCATTGGAGCGCTGCCTGTCTGTGAGCATGTGGTCATGGGGGTTACCTGGAAGTTGGCTAGCTGTAGCTTTTCTTTGATGTCGTGGAGTTCCTGCTGCTGGGTCTTGATGTCCGCCTGCAGAATTCTGGTCCTCTCCTCCAGCTGCTCCTTCAGCTGGTTCATCATGCCCAGGGTGGGCTGCTCCTTCAGCTGGTTCATCATGCCCAGGGTGGGCTGCTGCTGGTACAGTGAGGGCTGAGCTGGTGGCTGCTGCACCTGATGCTGGGCTGATGGTCTGGGATGCTGGGCTGGTTGTAGTTGTTGTTGGGGTTGTTGTTGTGGTTGTGGCTGTGACTGTAGTTGTGGTGGTTGTTGTTGTGGTTGTGGCTGTGACTGTAGTTGTGGTGGTTGTTGTTGTTGTGGTTGTTGTGCCTGCCGTTAACACAGAGTTAGCATCAGTCAACACCAATCAATCAATCAATCAATCAATCAACTCAGCAAGAATCAGAATCAGAATCAGATACATTTGAGGGGTGGATTAAAACAAAAAACATGATACATAAACTCTTGAGCCTACTTCCAGTCAAGTAATGAGTATGACTAGAACAAATTACAGCATACTATTACTACTACTGCAGAACTGCTGCTGCAAGAGTTTGCACCAGAATGCCAAAAGCTCTTCTTATTTGAGTTAGTCCCCTGTAAGTGATGCCTGTAAGTGTGTGTTTGAGACAAGCTAACTTCTGTTAGCACCTGTTAGCACGGCAGAATATCCGTTGTCAGGCGACAGGTGTTCACTGTCCAGGCTCAGACACTGCTGGTACGTTTCCCATGGAAACAGCAGAGCGCTGGCTGTGATTCGTAATGTTTTGACATTGCTGCTCTTGTGGGGCCAACGTTGTGTTTTGTTATTCAGGACTTTAACACACACGTGTTCAGGGACCTTTACCAAACTGATCCTTTGTCTGGAATTCTAGTTCGGTATTAAAGGCAATCAGTCATCTAGTCCTGGGTCAACTGACCCAAACAATAGAGGTCAACATGACGGGGCTTGTTGTGGGGACAAAACGAAAACACAGAACCAGAACCACCACTCTGGGTAGAGGTGGCGCTGTGGGGACACAGGACATGAACACACACTCTGGAGAACGTGAAACACATGGACACAAACACTGTCAACAACTGCACTGTGTGGGAACACAGAACCTCAGCGAACACACAGAAGCACACAAGAACAATCGGTTCGGGTCGAAGGGGTTCTGCCTTCGAGCAGGTGAGGGGGTTCTGTCTTCGAGCAGGTGAGGGGGTTCTGCCTTCGAGCAGGTGAGGGGGTTCTGCCTTGGAGCAGGTGAGGGGGTTCTGCCTTCGAGCAGGTGAGGGGGTTCTGCCTTCGAGCAGGTGAAGGGGTTCTGCCTTCGAGCAGGTGAGGGGGTTCTGTCTTCGAGCAGGTGAGGGGGTTCTGCCTTCGAGCAGGTGAGGGGGTTCTGTCTTCGAGCAGGTGAGGGGGTTCTGTCTTGGAGCAGGTGAGGGGGTTCTGTCTTGGAGCAGGTGAGGGGGTTCTGTCTTGGAGCAGGTGAAGGGGTTCTGTCTTGGAGCAGGTGAGGGGGTTCTGCCTTCGAGCAGGTGAGGGGGTTCTGTCTTCGAGCAGGTGAGGGGGTTCTGTCTTGGAGCAGGTGAGGGGGTTCTGTCTTGGAGCAGACGTCTACAGGGCCTTAACATCAGCGCTACGTCCCCTGGAGCCACGTGGAGGCCCTGAGGGCGCGGGGCTACAGACCTTGGAGCAGGCCGGCTGCAGCCTGGTGGTGGAGCTCTCTGTGCCGATGGACGTGGACTGCCAGGACGGAGTGCAGGGCTCGGTGTAGGAGTTGGCCGCTGTGGGGGAGACACAACCTGGTCCATCAACCGGGCTGGTTCAATACACACGATGGTTCAAGAATGCTTGTGCATCTCTAAAATAAGAGTAGAACTCTTCAAACTCTTTAGTATTTGCCAAGCTTTTCACCTACAGCTGAACAACATCATAATTATTCCATCCTAAAACTCCAAACATCAGTCAAGAAATACGAGGAAATAGAAATTCAGATCAGGGTTGAGAGCCAGGTGGCCCTGGATCATGTGACCCCTGGATCATGTGACCCCTGGATCATGTGACTCACAGGCAGAGTCGGACAGCCCCATGTGGGAGGACTTCCTGGAGCCGTGGGAGGAGACGGACCGAGCTGCCTTGGGCGGCTCCTTAGGAGGGTCCAGGGTGGAGCAGAAGTCAAGGTACAGCTCCTGGGCCTGGGGGGAGGAGAGGGGAGAGAGAACGATCAGAACAGGAGAGCAATTGACAGGGAGGGAGAGGAGATGAGAAGGAGAGACAACAGTGGAGATGAGAAGAAAAAGTATAGAGGAGAGAAACGAGAAAGGGACACAAGTGAAGGACAGGAAGACGGACAGAATGAAGGCAAAGAGGAACGGAGAGGCAGATAAGCAGTGTGTGGTTCTAACATATGTCCTCTCTGAGCCCGGACCAGCTCCTCACCTTCACAGAGGAGGGGGCCAGCTCCGGGGGGGACATCTCCTCCAGCCCGATGGCCCTCCGCCTCTCCGCCCGCACCTCCGCGTAGCTGGGGGGCAAGACACAGTCAGCTGGGAGGAGGACTGGGACAGACTGGGGGACCAAGACAGAGGGCCGCTTCCTCAGTCTGCAGGAAGACTCTTCAGCGATGAAGACTCGCCAGTAAACTCAGCCCTTTGTCAACACACGTCTGGTTACCACAGTGAGTTCTGATCCTCCTTTTCTTAAGGTGTGGTGAGTTGTCCCCGCAGACCCAACACCTGGGCCCAGACAGTAAAACTGCCCTAACAGGAAATTCAATCAATGCTATTTTGGACCAGCTGTACACAGTGACTGTACATTGTACACATAAGGCAGGATGGAGCATGTAGGCCAAATATGACCTACCCTACATACTACATGTTAACGTGAGCCATCTTAAATATTGCATTGTGTATTCTCTATTTGTTTCCCCTCGTGTTTGTTTCAACCACTAGTCAACAAGTCTGTCAGTAAGTCATTGCCTAGCAACAGCATGTCAGCTGACGGTCAGCAGTCTGTTCCCAGACCCGCAAAGAGCATCAAGGGGCGGTCAGTGTCTTCCTGGCCACCTGCGTCTCTGCTCAGCTGCCGCCCTGTTGCTAGGTTACCGAGTGTTTGTTGACGAGGCGGAGCGCGACCCAAGAGCAGCCAAGCGGCCCGAGGCCTCGCGTGTGATTGGGTGTCCGGCTACCGACGGCGGTCAGCTGACCCGCGGTCATGGGAAGCGTGTGACTTCTGACAGCCGAGGGGCGGAGCCTGACGAGGCCAGGAGGCGTGGCTCCGCCAGACTGCAGGCCACAGCGCCGCTCAGAAATGTTGTTTCTCCAGCTGCAGCCTGAGAGAGCTGGTCTGCTGGTTCCACACTGCTGCAGACCTTCTGGACACTCCAGAGGCTGCTGTTCTTCAGTGAGGACATTAGAAGCTCTTTATTGTGATCCTATCCCTGAAGGACAATCTTACTTACAGTTCCCCTTTTGTGTCAGGATACCTCTTTGACGTATTCTCTGTAACATCTCTTATTTTGATCCTATGTTATTAATATATTCACCGATTTTAATGGTCTATCCAATCCGTGCCTATCCGTGTCTGTGTCTGTATTGTTTGAAAGCATTTTTAAACATAGTTCAGAGCCAGCTCAACAAGTAAAGTGAATCATTACAACTATAGGAGCTGAATGTGTTTGGTTGAGTTTTGAGGTGTTGGTGTAATTCACTTAGTGTGTGTGGGGGGTCGCTGTGCTGTTACCTGGGGAGCTCAGGTGCATAAAGGGGGCATCATGGGGGGCATGGTTCACTCTCTTTGGCAGGTTTTGACCCGGAAGGGCAAACGGTTTTTGACCGCTGTGGCGCGGAGGCGCTCATCATGCCGGTGTTTTGTTTGTTTGTTTTGCGTTCTTTGTTTTTGGACATTGTGCAGCAATAAAATCACTGTGTTGCAACGAAAGAACAGCGTGGACATTCGTTTCAATAAGGTATGAGAGCATCAGCCAAAGCGAGGCGTGTCAGCCACCATCCGGACTCAAATACCTCAGGAGCTAGCATTAGGCTGAGCTCCTTTAATAACAACTCTCAATGCTCCTACCGACAACACCTGAACCAGCCCAGGAGCTGTAGCGGCCCTGACCCCTGACCCCTGACCCCTGACCCCTGAGCGGGTCCTGCGAGGCGCAGCAGTGAGAAGGAGGCCCACCTGACCACCGTGTGGGTGCACACGATGAACTCCGGCTTGGAGTTCCACTGGTGATACGTGATGTAGTAGTGGGTCTGCAGCCAGATCCACTGCTGGCCTTTGGTGAGGAAACGGTAGTAGCAGGACGTCCCCTTCCCCAGCTGCATGACTAGAGGGGGAGACAGGAGGGAGGGAGGAGGACCGTGAGTGAGTGAATGAGTGTCTGTGTCTGAGTGAGTGAGTGTTTTTCATGGCGTTTGAGCGTGTGTGTTGAGAGTGAGAGAGAGAGTGAGAGTGAGTGAGTCTCACGGTGTTTGTGACACTGGGCGATGAGCTCCAGGTCGTCCACGTGATAGTAGTCGTAGCCTGAAGTCCCCAGTACCTCGAAGGGAAGGTACCCGATGATAGGAGACGCTCTGCACACACACACACACACACACACACACACAGATGCACACGCACACACACACACACACACACATGCACTCACACACACACACACACACGCACACACACACGCACACACACACACACATGCACTCACACACACACACACACACACGCACACACACATGCACTCACACACACACACGCACACACACACATGATGAGGATAAATGTGTAAAACTGTACTGCCAGTATATTGAAGATCAACAGACAGACAGACAGACAGATGGGAACCATGACAACCCTCCTGTGATCACGAGGGGATGTCGTTGAGTTAATGTATCTTTAGCCCCCCTGATAGTTTGAGGCTGGCTGCTGGATGTGACCTGGATGTGACCTGGATGTGACCTGGATGTGAGCGCTCTAGTGAGGGTTCTAGTGGGCAGGACTCTCCCCAGGAGGACACGCCCCCAAGGCCATGGCGTGTCACAGCAGTGTGGTTCTACCTGTCGTTCTATGTGGCTGAATCCACCTTGAGCCTCACCTGTGATCCAGGAACAGGAACTTCCACTCCAGACTGTGCCTGGACGTGAACTCGTTGCAGGGATCCTCCACGTTGCACAGGTCCTGAGAGCAAACAGAAAGCTTTTCATTCTCGCTGATTAGAAGCCCGTCAGAGATCAAAGTTGAAAAAAAGCTTTTCGTGATTTTAGTGTTCAAACCCAGTGACCTGAGTGGCCAAACGTTGTGAGGGGCGTGGTCAAACATTGCCAAAAACCAACGTCACACAACATCAATAACAAACTACCCCTCTGGAAAGGGGTTTTCAGCCGGACGTAGAAGACTTCTCGTATTCCACAGAGAATCCTCCAGATTAACGGTACAACAACAACGTTTCACCGGCACTTTGTGAGAGCCAGACAATTCAGTGACAGATTCAAGTGATTTGGGGTTCACTCACTTAATGCTCATAACTGTAGAGATCAAAGAGACGAGTCACCTCTGGGAGGTACGGAGTCCTACCTTCAGGAACTGAGGGGTGACCAGGCGCACCGTGGAGATGAGGCAGACCTGCTCCTCCAGAGAGGACTGGAGGGTTCTGGGTAACGGCAGCTCCAGCCCGTTACAGGACAACGCAGGCACTGGACAGGAAACAACATGGTCAGGTACCACGAGCACAGCATGGGGTCTCTGGGACCTCCACCACAGAGTCTACTGGCTGCTCCAGCACCCTCCAGATGACACGTGAATAGATGGACATTGAGATGGCCATTGTAGATGATTTCTAATAATCGAGGAGTTAGAGAGTGATATTTAAAAGTGAAGATAGGTATCATTTTATTTAGATATAGTTACACAAGGTTTACTAGTGTGGTAAACAGGTAGAACCATAGACTGTATATAAATATGGACAAACCCTCCGTGACGTCACCCATAGACATTCTTAACAGCGGAGATGAAGCCTAAAATTGAGCTTCTGGGCGCCGCCATCGTGGACATTTCAGTCTGTGTTCTAAGCCCGCCTACCTCCGGCCAGACCAATCAAAGCCTCGAATCCGTGAAGGTCATGCCGTGATGACAGATGATAGCTGCCAATCAAGTTGACCACTCCCTTAATTATTCATAAAATAAATCCTTCTCTGTGCATTAAAATAATGGATTCTAAAAAAATTCACCCCCCTCACAGTTGTCATGGACTCGAACACTACTGAAAGACACCAAAACCGTTTTTTGAACCAGGCTGTAAACATGTTTATTTTGGCTGTACAGTTGGACATTTTAACATGGGTGTCTATGGGAGTTGACTCCCTTCTGCAGCCAGCCTCAAGCGGCCAGTCGAGGAACTGCAAGTTTTTGCACTTCCGCATGGGCTTCATTTTTCAGCATGGAATGTTGCCGCTTGGGGGGAACAGACACATGAGGTCTAGTTAGACAGGAGTACTCGCGTGGTACACAGGTAGGACAGACAGGTGTACTCGTGTGGTACACAGGTAGGACAGACAGGTGTACTCATATGGTACACAGGTAGGACAGACAGGTGTACTAGCGTGGTACACATGTAGGACAGACAGGTGTACTCGCGTGGTACACAGGTAGGACAGACAGGTGTACTCGCGTGGTACACAGGTAGGACAGACAGGTGTACTAGCGTGGTACACAGGTAGGACAGACAGGTGTACTCGCGTGGTACACAGGTAGGGCAGACAGGTGTACTCGTATGGTACACGGGTAGGACAGACAGGTGTACTCATATGGTACACAGGTAGGACAGACAGGTGTACTAGCGTGGTACACAGGTAGGACAGACAGGTGTACTCGCGTGGTACACAGGTAGGACAGACAGGTGTACTCGTGTGGTACACAGGTAGGACAGACAGGTGTACTCGTGTGGTACACAGGTGGGACAGACAGGTGTACTCGCGTGGTACACAGGTAGGACAGACAGGTGTACTCGCGTGGTACACAGGTGGGACAGACAGGTGTACTTGTGTGGTACACAGGTAGGACAGACAGGTGTACTCGCGTGGTACACAGGTAGGACAGACAGGTGTACTAGTGTGGTACACAGGTAGGACAGACAGGTGTACTAGCATGGTACACAGGTAGGACAGACAGGTGTACTAGCATGGTACACAGGTAGGACAGACAGGTGTACTAGTGTGGTACACAGGTAGGACAGACAGGTGTACTAGCATGGTACACAGGTAGGACAGACAGGTGTACTAGCATGGTACACAGGTAGGACAGACAGGTGTACTAGCATGGTACACAGGTAGGACAGACAGGTGTACTAGTGTGGTACAAAGGTAGGACAGAGAGGTGTACAGGTGCACTCAGCAGGATATTCACCATTGTTGTGAAACTTGAAGTCTCCAACGAACTTGACATACTCATAGACAGGAGGCTCCTTTGGGTCCATGTTGCCCCGCGCCAGGTGACAGCAGAACTCCACATGAGACTCGTCTGGAGGAGGAGCAGGAGGAGGAGGAGCAGGTTAACAGGAGAATCCTCCATAAACCAGTGAGGCTTATTGCGTTACTTACCTCATTACAAGGCACAGAGAATATATCGTGTTGAATCAAGTGAAATATCATTGATATATCAAGTCATCTCATACACCATGCATCAGGAATCCCCATCACATTGATATATCAAGTCATCTCATACACCATGCATCAGGAATCCCCATCACATTGATATATCAAGTCATCTCATACACCATGCATCATGAATCCCCATCACATTGATATATCATGTCATCTCATACACCATGCATCATGAATCCCCATCACATCAGGAAGAGGCTCTAGATTAGACCTCCTGCTCTGGGGTTTAGTTTTGGTCTTTGCTGGAAAAGTGGCATTTTGTTTTCTGTTTGGTTTTAAAACTATAACCTTAAAATACTCTTTATATTCTAAAGAGTATAACGGCTTTTACTCTTCTTATGAAATCCAAGCTGTGTGTTAATGACGTGTATGAATAAATATACAGTATATATATATATATACATCTCTCTCTTGCTTCCTATTGTCTCAACACTTGAGGTCTTCAGAGAGAAACACGACACGTTCTTCTTAAATAGGTCATATCTCCACCGCTGCCTCACTCTGTGACCAACGCACATCTCAGACTTCTTCTGTTCTAAAGCATCAATCATCTGTGAGCTCACCCGTCAAACATCAGAGCCACACAGGCTTCAGAGCAACACCACCTGAACATTAAGCCAGGAAGTCAGGCAAGAAGACACTAGAACCTAGAGACACTAGACACTCGAGATACTGGATGATAGACTCGATACATAGACACATCCAAGACATCAGAGACACCAGAGACACTAGAACGTAGACACTAGACACACCAGAGACATTAGAACGTAGACACTAGACACACCAGAGACACTAGAACGTAGACACTAGACACACCAGAGACATTAGAACGTAGACACTAGACACACCAGAGACACTAGAACGTAGACACTAGACACACCAGAGACACTAGAACGTAGACACTAGACACACCAGAGACATTAGAACGTAGACACTAGACACACCAGAGACACTAGAACGTAGACACTAGACACACCAGAGACACTAGAACGTAGACACTAGACACACCAGAGACATTAGAACGTAGACACTAGACACACCAGAGACACTAGAACGTAGACACTAGAACGTAGACACTAGACACACCAGAGACACTAGAACGTAGACACTAGACACACCAGAGACACCAGAACATAGACACTAGAGATACTGGAGACACTAAAGACACTAGAACACTAGATAGACAGTAGATACACTAGATAGTCACTAGAGGCAGTATACACTTGTAACTAGAGATACAGGAGACACTAGAACCTAGAGACACTAGATCTACACTAGAGCGGAGGGGTGAACATGGAAGAGCTCATCATCTCCGCCACCGTGACTTAAAGTACCGGTTCTAGAACAAACCCAGCGGACCTGAGCAGGATTAAGGTCAGAGTCTGGAGCCCCAGGCCCCTGGCATCACTCAGGTTACCGCGGCAACATGTGGTGATTAACCCCCCCCCCCCAGACCAGCGTGGCCAGGCAGCAGCCTATTATTAGCAGAGTTCCTTCTAGCTGCTCTGTGGGGTAATCCGCCGCCCGGGACCATGTAACACAGGAGATGTTCAACACTACAGCCTGCAGTAAGCAGGAGGTCAGCAGGTCAGCAGGCTCTGTAGACTTCAACAACAGACCAACAACACGTGTTCACAAGTAATGATTTCACCAGCTAATTACTCACACTAATTCAGGATGTGCAATGGACTAAAAGATGAAGGCTTTAAATTCAAATCTCATGAATTGAAATTAATTTGACATTTAAATGGAATGAATTTTGTCTGACTGCATGTCCCCACTGGGTGGAACAGTACCGTCCAACATTACAACCGTCAAGAAAAGGTAAATCACTGGTTGTGGGAGGCAGGGGTAGAGCCGGAGGAGAGAGGTTGACATGGCAATAGGGCGGGTCACTCACTGTCTAGGAAGGCAGGGCCGGCCGGGTCGGAGACCAGCGCGTTACACGACAGCAGCTTGTAGACATCACTGTGCTCACGCTCAGGGAGGAAGTTCAGAATGTTCTGGTCCACCATGTCTGACTGGGGAGGAGACACACTGGGGGTTAGATGATCTGGTCCACCATTTCTGACTGGGGAGGAGACACACTGGGGGTTAGATGATCTGGTCCACCATGTCTGACTGGGGAGGAGACACACTGGGGGTTAGATGATCTGGTCCACCATGTCTGACTGGGGAGGAGACACACTGGGGGTTAGATGATCTGGTCCACCATATCTGACTGGGGAGGAGACACACTGGGGGTTAGATGATCTGGTCCACCATGTCTGACTGGGGAGGAGACACACTGGGGGTTAGATGATCTGGTCCACCATGTCTGACTGGGAGGAGACACACTGGGGGTTAGATGATCTGGTCCACCATGTCTGACTGGGGAGGAGACACAATGGGGGTTAGATGATCTGGTCCACCATGTCTGACTGGGGAGGAGACACACTGGGGGTTAGATGATCTGGTCCACCATGTCTGACTGGGAGGAGACACACTGGGGGTTAGATGATCTGGTCCACCATGTCTGACTGGGGAGGAGACACACTGGGGGTTAGATGATCTGGTCCACCATGTCTGACTGGGGAGGAGACACACTGGGGGTTAGATGATCTGGTCCACCATGTCTGACTGGGGAGGAGACACACTGGGGGTTAGATGATCTGGTCCACCATGTCTGACTGCGGAGGAGACACACTGGGGGTTAGATGATCTGGTCCACCATGTCTGACTGCGGAGGAGACACACTGGGGGTTAGATGATCTGGTCCACCATGTCTGACTGGGGAGGAGACACACTGGGGGTTAGATGATCTGGTCCACCATGTCTGACTGGGGAGGAGACACACTGGGGGTTAGATGATCTGGTCCACCATGTCTGACTGGGGAGGAGACACACTGGGGGTTAGATGATCTGGTCCACCATGTCTGACTGCGGAGGAGACACACTGGGGGTTAGATGATCTGGTCCACCATGTCTGACTGCGGAGGAGACACACTGGGGGTTAGATGATCTGGTCCACCATGTCTGACTGGGGAGGAGACACACTGGGGGTTAGATGATCTGGTCCACCATGTCTGACTGCGGAGGAGACACACTGGGGGTTAGATGATCTGGTCCACCATGTCTGACTGCGGAGGAGACACACTGGGGGTTAGCCAGGGTGGTCCCAGTATGACAGGCTAGTGCTGAGGGCCGCCAGGGGCTGGGGTCCACTCCCAGCACCTGGTGGTCGGCCTGTCTTCATAATGTCAGTATGTTCCCCTGTGGTGTCCCCTGTGGTGTCCCCTGTCTAGTGTCTTATACGGAGGAAGGAAGCTAAGGACATTGAATGGGTTTGTATACAAATCAATATGTACACATGTCAATATGTATACATATTGACAGATTATCGATGTTAACAAGCATTAAGTATCCATGTAGTAAAGTTTGGACAGAGAGTCAGAGAGAGAAGTGGTATATTTTGGTATATTCTGTTGTCGTTGTGACAATGTCTTACCGGTAGGTGTCCAATCAGAGAAGAGACGCTGTCGGACACATAGATGATGTTCCCATCCGTCGTCAAGGCAACCAGGAAGCCATCTAGAGCCTGGAACCAGAGTTCACTGAGGTGAACGTCAGCGTTCTGAGCAGCTGCAGGTATGTACCAGCGATACCAAGCCTGGGGGACTCTGATATCCTTATGGGGGCGCAGGAGTTTGCTAACTCACAAGCTAATGATGTCGTGGTGCATTTTAATGGTACAATGATGCAAAGGTTTGAAAGGTCTCATGAAGGTCCTGTACGAACAAACAGTGTCAAATGGACCAACAGTGCAGAACAGTTTGAGAAGCATTGACAGGAAGAGGTAAGAAGCCAGTGCTCGTCCTCCAGCCGTGATCGCCCAGCCCTGATGGAACAGTCTGGCTTACTCCTTAGAGCAGATAGCAGCGAGTTGGAACCGTTCTGAACTCACGAGACTACTGCTAACCTCCGCCGTCTCACGGTGTGATCTCACCTCCAGCATCAGCTGTGTGAACTCCTCATTGCTGAGGAACGAAGGCTTCCAGTCCTGTCTGACATCACAGCTGTCGTTCTGGGCCGACATGTCTGGAGGCGAGACAGCAGAAAGACAGTAAGCCAGTAGAACCACACAGACAGAACCCTGGTGCTGAGTCAGACGGATCAGAGCCGCCATGTTCCTCTGAGCCACACTCACGCCACAAGTACCAGAAAACCACCAAACTGCTCCATGAAACATCTTCTGTAACCACGTGTTGTGCTTTAACAGCAGGACCTCAGAGAGAGTCCAACACCAACCATCCAGCACGCTACCCAGACCCAGCTCTACAGAGGACAAGGCAGAACCTTTCTGCTTCTGCAGGAAGCCGATGGTCCTCTGGAGGATGGTGGACTTGTCCATCTTGCGTGGGAGACCCTGGCCCTGCAGCATGGTGCACAGCTCCTTGATCAGCACGTTGAACTGGTCCCGACGCTTCTTCTCAGACTTGTTACGAGACGCCCTGGACAACCCCAGGGGGGACACATGGTGAGGCAGAGACACAGGGGAGGCAGAGACACAGGGGAGGCAGAGACACAGGGTGAGGCAGAGACACAGGGTGAGGCAGAGACACAGGGTGAGGCAGAGACACAGGGGAGGCAGAGACAGAGGGGAGGCAGAGACACAGGGTGAGGCAGAGACACAGGGTGAGGCAGAGACACATGGTGAGGCAGAGACACAGGGGAGGCAGAGACACAGGGTGAGGCAGAGACACAGGGTGAGGCAGAGACACAGGGGAGGCAGAGACACAGGGTGAGGCAGAGACACAGGGTGAGGCAGAGACACAGGGGAGGCAGAGACACAGGGGAGGCAGAGACACATGGGGAGGCAGAGACACATGGTGAGGCAGAGACACAGGATGAGGCAGAGACACAGGGGAGGCAGAGACACAGGGGAGGCAGAGACACATGGTGAGGCAGAGACACAGTGGAGGCAGAGAGCAGCAGAGAGAAAGAGAGTCGCCATAAAACAGAAAAGATCAACTGAGCGTGTTGTAATCCCTTTGTTTGACACACTGGTTCTAAGATGACTGATGACAGGATGAAGGTTGAAGAAAATCAAACGTAGAGAGTAAAAATAGAATACTTTTTCTGATGTTAAGATAAAAGAGGCAACAGATCCCCGTTCCAACAGAACCAGTCCCCAGTAAACTCCCGGTTCTGGTACCTCTTGGCTCTGTCTCGCTCATCCTCCTCCAGCAGGTCGTCCACACAGCTGCTGGTGCTGAAGGTGGAACAAATCAAGACAACAGGATTGCAGCCTTTCTTGAAATGACTTCACGCAATGACTCTCGTCCTTTTTATTTGCACCGCAGGGCGTCAGTTCTGTGGCTCAGCATGTGTTTGGTTGTACTGCACAACATCTACATCTCTCTGGCCAGCGCACTGTGGTCATTCCTTCGTTTAGTTTTCATGTGTTCACCAGTCTTCACCCTGGATCTTAACTCCTGCCCTGAAGCCTCGTCTCGTGGGTCAGTAACTCCTGCAGGAGCTCGTGGCCAGCGGGACGAGATGGTTTGTCATATTAGTTGACATTCTGTTTCCTTCCCAACAGTCAACCAGCTGGCCTGCTGGCGGGACCAGAGGCCGTTGCAGGCCTGGAATCAGCCCGTCTGTCTGCCTGTCTGTCTGCCTGTCTGTCTGTCTGCCTGCCCACTCGGCTCCCTGCTCTCTGTCCTCATCGTGACCGGAGTCTTCCTCAGGGCAAGCAGACTGCCACTGAAACCTCGTGTTTAGGGGGGGGTGTGTTTGATACTTTCAGAATCCAGCTAACTCTTCTGCCTTCAAGGATGCTTCATGATAACAGTATGATGATATTAGTTCGAAGGAAGATATTTGCAGTGTGGATGATGGGTACTGTTTACAGGAGACACACTGGTCTATAGTTGACTATAGTGTCAGATTAGGGTGGCAGTAGCTAAGTCGATACAGCGGCTGGACAGAGCGGGTCGTCCACCAAGGGTTGGCGGTTCGATCCCCTTGATCCCCCTACTCCAACTGTCCACATGCCGAACCCCACAAATGTACTGATTGTAAGTTGCTTTGAACAAAAGCATCTGCTAAATGCCCCTTTACCCTTAGATTTGTTCTACTCCATTGTCACTACATGGCGAGTGTGAGGTTTAATGTACAGTAAAGTTTAATATACAGTTATGTTTAATATACAGTAAAGTAAAGTTTATTATAAAGTAAAGTTTACTGTTCAGTAAAGTTTAATGTACAGTAGTTAGCCAGCTGAATGCTACTCACTCCCAGTCCCTGCGGCTGGAGGCACAGGGCCCACTGAAGTCCGACAGGCTGTCCATCACTCACTCCCTCTGACCGCCGCCGCCCGCCTGCTGGCCTGTCTGACCTCCACCCATCCGGTCTTGACCTACTGCCCCTGGAAACCTGGCTGAGAAGCCCCGTCACTGGTGTCTGGAGGGAGGGAGGGAAGGCAGACAGAAAGACAGTTAAACTCACTTATTCTTCCTCATCTGTAAACATTTAACATTTAACCTTTCACTCCGATGCAAATGCAGGCTGAACCAGAGTGTCCCCAGTAGTGATGCGCGGGTCGGCTTTTTTTAACACCCGCCCCGACCCGCCCTGCCAGGAGATCCAACCCCCCAGGAGATCCAACCCGCCAGGAGATCCACCAGGAGATCCAACCCACCAGGAGATCCAACCCGCCAGGAGATCCAACCCACCAGGAGATCCAACCCGCCAGGAGATCCAACCCGCCAGGAGATCCAACCCACCAGGAGATCCAACCCAGCAGGAGATCCAACCCACCAGGAGATCCACCAGGAGATCCAACCCACCAGGAGATCCAACCCGCCAGGAGATCCAACCCACCAGGAGATCCAACCCGCCAGGAGATCCAACCCGCCAGGAGATCCAACCCACCAGGAGATCCAACCCAGCAGGAGATCCAACCCACCAGGAGATCCACCAGGAGATCCAACCCACCAGGAGATCCAACCCGCCAGGAGATCCAACCCACCAGGAGATCCAACCCGCCAGGAGATCCAACCCGCCAGGAGATCCAACCCACCAGGAGATCCAACCCGCCCCGCCCGACCCGCAAAAAAAATTCGCTGATCATGACCCGAACCCGACCCGACCCGAGGAAAAAAATAATAAAGGCAGTGAACGTATTGCCATGGAACCTACCGATGAGAACTCATTTGTGACACTGTAAGCCATAGATAGACAAGGATTTGCACTGGATTCGTAGTAAAGATTATGATACAATTTCATGAAAGATTAATTGAATACCAAACAACAACTTCAGCGGAAACATCTGAAAGGTTTTGGCAGTGTAAACAAAAGCTACGGATACCAAATAGGGAAAAACAACTGTTGAATTGCCAGTGTTAGCTGATGACTCTCAGATCGAGAGGTGAATTAATCTTCTGATCACAATTTAACTTTAGCGTCACTAAGCTATTAAACACATCCGTGTAGGTTGTTATTATTATTGATTGAGCACAACCATAATGTTGATTCGGAGTGACACCCAACTGTGTTAGGACATAGTTGGGTGTCTCCCGTTGCCATGGAGATTCAAAACAAAGCAGATAGAGTCAGCCAGAGTCCGCACAAAAGTAGTCACATAGCGATATTAATAACGGTTTTATTTTAAAGTTTGTCTTCTTCTTCTTTCACATAAAAAATGGATTATCATAAACAGGCAAGTGAAAGTTCCTAAGTGACCCGCCCCGCCCGCACCCGCAATATTTTTAAAAAATTGAACCCGAACCCGCCCGACCCGCGGATAAACCCGCGGATCACGGGTCGACCCGCGCATCACTAGTCCCCAGGGTGCTGTAACATGATGAATCATTGAAAGCTCAACATCAAGTCCTTCACACTGCAGGTGCAACATTAACACTCCACATCAAACATGGTGTCATGTGGATTTCACTCATGTGAAGCCTCCTCTGAACACTGGTTACTTTAAACCTCCTCCTTCCAGCAGAGCTCAGGGGGGAGGAGCAGGAGGAGGGGCAGGAGGAGGAGGAGCAGGAGAACAGATGAGGAGAGGGCTCTGATGAGACGGTCCAGGCAGCACCCCATCACAGAGGGAGATTCCAAACAATAACATCCCTCGTCATAATCCTCATGACAGAGCAGTAAAAGATGTGATTTATTATTGACTCTCTTCCCGTAAGCAGCTGTATGTGTGACCTTTGACCCTGAGGTTTCCCTTGCTCTTTGCTGACACTCTTCTTCATCAAACAACGAAGAAACAAATGCGACAGTACAGCTACTTGCTTTCTTAAATTCAACATTTCATGCGCTATGCATACCCTTGCGGAATCATATTTGATGTATATTTTCATGTTTAGTTTTGTACATTAAAGATATATATATATCTTTGTATTCTATTTTCTGTTGTTTTTTACTTAGCTATATTGCTATTTTCAATGTATTATTATCATCGATTTATTTAGAAACAATTTCCCCTGTGATAAATAAAGTATTCTAACCACCAAGAAAAAGATGCGTGCTCAAGTTGAGGAGAAAGTAAAGGAGCATCACATCAACACATGACAGCATGAGGGTCTGGACCGAGAGCTGACAGCATCAACTATCCCCCAGTCATTCTGGTTTAAACATGACATATTCAAGGAGAAGGACCGTCCATACTGTGAAACCATCCAATGAGAAGGTGAGATGATGAAGCTGTATGAGAAGGTGAGATGATGACGCTGTATGAGAAGGTGAGATGATGAAGCTGTATGAGAAGGTGAGATGATGAAGCTGTATGAGAAGGTGACATGATGAAGCTGTATGAGAAGGTGACATGATGAAGCTGTATTAGAAGGTGACATGATGAAGCTGTATGAGAAGGTGACATGATGAAGCTGTATGAGAAGGTGACATGATGAAGCTGTATGAGAAGGTGAGATGATGAAGCTGTATGAGAAGGTGAGATGATGAAACTGTATGAGAAGGTGAGATGATGAAGCTGTATGAGAAGGTGAGATGATGAAGCTGTATGAGAAGGTGAGATGATGAAGCTGTATGAGAAGGTGACATGATGAAGCTGTATGAGAAGGTGAGATGATGAAGCTGTATGAGAAGGTGAGATGATGAAGCTGTATGAGAAGGTGAGATGATGAAGCTGTATGAGAGGGTGAGATGATGAAGCTGTATGAGAAGGTGAGATGAAACTGTATGAGAAGGTGAGATGATGAAGCTGTATGAGAAGGTGAGATGAAGCTGTATGAGAAGGTGAGATGATGAAGCTGTATGAGAAGGTGAGATGATGAAGCTGTATGAGAAGGTGAGATGATGAAGCTGTATGAGAAGGTGAGATGATGAAGCTGTGTGTACGTCCCGCTCAGCGATGGACGACACTTTACTGGTTCTCAGTCTGACTCTTTGACCATAGTCTGCCAAGACGCCCCCAAAAGCCACTCATTCAGTAACATCTGGTGATGATTGTCATGTGAGCGCTGGTCGTAACCTTGGAGACCGCCTCTGGCCTACAGAGGTGACCCAGTCAGTATAACACTGACAATAATGACGATCATAATGCTGTATTCAGAGGGTTCGATAGACAAGGTGTAGACAGGGTCATGGTTAACTTGCAGTTTATAAATTTAAATCCTGATTGAGCTACAAGCGACAATGTTTTGGAAAGATACAAGAAGCGCTATTTCCACACAACCAGGGTGAGTGGTTGTTGCTGTGGTACAGCATGGTTCAGGTGTGTGTGTGTGTGTGTGTGTGTGTGTGTGTGTGTGTGTGTCTGTGTGTGTGTGTGTGTTTCAGGACATTAAGGGCTCCTGCCTTGATACAGTTTGCTTGGAGGGAAAATGTCAGCATCTTGTTGTCATGAAAGCAACTCACCAAAAGGTTATCGCTAAACATCTCTTCAAAAGAATGAATGACTAATGACAAAATGCATCATCATGAAGACGTAGCCCAGCAGCAAACATCTGGGCTATCTAATACGGAGGAAGACCTGCGGAGGAGAAACCAACTAAGGAATGAATTCAAGTTGGAAGTGGTTGGTCTTCAAAGTACAGTCAAGACATTCTTCAAGGCCCACAAGAATTATTTCTTCTGAAGTTAATTTCCTAAATCATCTCAAAAGCAAAGACTTTGGCGACACATTCTGTCATTAACAAAGGCTGCAGATCAGAGGTGCTGTGGGGATTGTTGGACTCAAGAAGTTCCCTGAGAGACGTTTTCAATAAAATAACTGTATTAAGAAGTCTCATGGTTTCATTAAATATCTCTGAGAAGTGAAAGACCATTGACTGTCTGGGGAGCAATGTTTGAAGGGTCATCTTGAGCCATATGAAATGTGGGCTAAATATCTTCAGAGAAAATATGCTCTTCATTCCTCTCAAGTTTGTTTAAAAACGAAAGGTTACACCAACAGGCTGAACTCAGTGAACGTCTACACCGCTTGTGGTTTGTCATGTTACACATTGTCAAACACACTTGCCCTATGAAACACAAGTAAGCACTTATTAACCAGATATTAAGGCACGGATTAGACAGACCTTTTCTGACAGTCTTTATTCACAACCCCATTCACTCACTTGACAATTGGAACAACTTGTAAGTGACTGTCAGCCCCTCCACCTGACACAGGGCTGATGGATTGGATTGAGGTTGGAGCACCACGCCTTCCTCAGGTTACACACTGGAGTGCGTTTACACCCTGCCTGCACCTGAACTCTGCACACAGGAAGCCACCAGGTTCAAGTTCACGCCTGTCGACACGGTCAAGTACAGAAGAGGGGGCCTGCGTTAATGTGTCTCGGAGAAGATGAAGTCAATAAGTAACCCGGTGTTTTACGGCCCCAATCAGCTCAGCGACTGTGTGAAGCACTCCTCACCTGTCCCACTTTGTAGTCCTGTCTCTTCTTGAAGGGCCAGCTCTGCTGCAGAGCCCCGGGTTCAGACCCTGATGTTCTGGTTTTTCTTATTTTAGTCACAGTGATCACATAAATCTGCTCCCTCGCACCACCTAGTGGCCGGCTCAGCAGAGGCCACCGGCATCGAGTGTTCAGACTTCTGTATAACACCGCAGCACCAGGCAGGGAGAGCCCAGATTGCCACGGGGTATTTTGCACACTGATAAAACTATGTCTTTCAGACACCAGCTCTGATTGTCTCTAGAGAGCGGTGCTGAGATGCCAACGATAGGCTGGCGTGGGGGATCCCCAGGCTGTGGTCATGAACATCTCCTACAGAGGTCATGCTCAGATGAAAACACACCTTGGTGTGAAGGTTTGGTTTGACACAAAGAAGCATGTCAATGATTATCTTCTAACCTTCTTATCTCCCCACCCCATACCTCCCATTCTGCTATATCTCTATACTGTACCTCTAAATCTGTATCTCTGAATCTATATACCTGTATAACTATAAACTGTATCTATATCTGTATCCCTATACTGTATCTCATTGTCTGTATCACTACATCTCAAAGTCTGTACTGTATCTCTGTATTTGATGATATCTTTGTATTTGTGCTGTCAACAGTATGCATATATTTATATATATATATATATATATATTTATGTAAACATAAATAAGGGAGACGGACGGACGGACGGACAGACGGACAGATGGACAGACGGACAGATGGACAGATGGATAGATGCACTTAGTTTCTTATTTAAACACTCATCCACAAGTCTCCAAAAGGTTAACAGCTAGATGACAACTCTCCAGAACCCTCTGGAGGCTGGAACAGCAGCAGGACTTAATAAAGCAGGAAGAAGTGGTGACATATTTCTAACGCTCT
>JAXIVH010000012.1:3132813-3180313 GCA_036785325.1 Urophycis tenuis | reverse complement strand
GTTTCACTGAATAAAAAAAATGGTATCTGTGCATGTGTGTTAGTTCAGATCTTAGTAGGCTTAGTTGCTGTAATTACGATTGTTTACATGAATGAATGAAGAGGAATTCTGGGGAGAGGAAAAGCTGAGGCTGCATACCATAGGTCCTCTGTCAGCCTGGAGGAGCTGTCAGGAACACCAGCCACAGAACCCTGTGATGTTCTGAAACCCTGCATGCATTTAGCCCCTGGTTCTTCTGCAATGCTACAATTCAGGTATTTAAGATTGAAATGGTTTGGCTTTGTGCAGCTTCAGAAGAAGATTATAGGTGTCTTTTCAGATCATTACATAATGAATACTTAACATGTATTTATGTTGTCGCCATGCATGTGTCTGATGACTCACATTTGTCGATGGCAACAGAACTATGTTTCTCTTCCAGGACCTGGCGGAGCTGGGACTACAACACAGACCCAGCCAGCTGTACCTAGAACCATCATTTCCGCAGGAAGTCAGACCCGATTCACCAGAGGTTCATTCACACAGCCTGGTGCGGCCAGGGGTGAAGGTCCCACCAGCCAAAGACCTCCAGCTAAACTCTGCCCATGTTTCCCTGACTTCCTCACTCCATCCTCACAGCCTCCAGCAGCATCGAGTCAACGCAGCCACCACCCAGCACCCAGGCTACAGGTACACAGGCTTCAGATGAGATAAGATATTCCTTTATTAATCCCCCTTAGGAGAAATTCACAGTGACCAGCAGTACAAGGGGATAGAGGAGTGAACAGAAACAGAACTTCTACACAGGTGTTCTCTGGAAACATCAAACTAAAACACTTGCTGTGATACGCTCCATCTCCATCCAATAATGAACCAGGGATGAACAAGCGAGCACCACCATCACAAGCTGAATATCTACAGCAGAGTGAGACCGTCCTTGTTAGCTCAATGGAACACTGAACAGAAAAGAGAAATAAGAACAGAAAGGACCATCAGATCTGATGATGCTGCCATCCCAGGGACTGAACGGTTGCCATGCCAGCCGGCAACAAGTGTGACTCACGGCTGGCCACGGTCCTCCCACAGACCGTACTGCATTATTCACCACGTCAGCTTATCTAGGTCAGCATATCGGAGAATCACGACAGGACGTTGGTATCGTCGTGTCGGTTTGGGGGCATGTTCCTCCATCCTGCTCCTGGAAGAGAGTGTAAGAGAGTGTTTGTCTCACGATACTACTGACCAACAAACAAACACCCATCCAAAGTGCTCGGGGTCTGTGATTGGTCGTGAGCTATGACATGCGGCCTCCACGGACCCGTCTGTCCGCGTGGCCGCCGGTGATGTCATCGCTATGCTATAGTGATGATGTCATCGCTATGCTACAGTGATGATGTCATCGCTATGCTACAGTGATGATGTCATTAATTAGGTTGCGCCGCCCCGCTGCTCGCTGGCTGTGTTTCCATGACAACGCTCCCATGATGGAGACGTGGTGAGTGTGGTCGTCTTCTCCTCGCTGCCCCCCCCCCTCTCACACACACACACACACACACACACACACACACACACACACACACACACACACACACACACACACACACACACACACACACACACACACACACACACACACACACACACACACACACACACACACACACACACACACACGTCAGGGGGCTGACTGTGAACATAAGTGAGTGTTATGCTTCCAGGTCACACAATAACAGCTGGTCCTTTGTGAGGCCAGATGCTCTGGGATTCACTTTAAACTGGAAAGGGACAAAGATAAGTTCCAAGTTCCGGGTCTAAATATGTTCCTTTTGATATTGGTGTTCAACGTCATACTTTTAGGATCAGAGATGCTGCCAACAAAAACCCTGAGATCCAACCACTAGATCAAACCCTGACATCCAGCCTCTTTACTAAACCTTGAGTTAAAGCCAAGACATGAATGCAGCTCTGAGTTGCTTCAGAAGAGCCTTGAGCTGTCGCCATCATGCTTGCTCGGTTATGAGGAACACAACCTTCTGCTTCTCTCTCAGCGTCATCTCTGAATGCCTTGTTGTGGACCAACATGTCAGAAACACTTTGACAACTCATCATTTAAATCTTGTTTTACATTTCCACAGAGTTTAAACCATAAACTTGTCAATACCCCTTCATAGGGTTAGGGTTAGGGTTAACCGGCTGGGTTAGGGTTAGGGTTAGGGTTAACCCTAACCCTAACCCTAACCCTAACCCAGCCGGTCCAGTTCTCTGTCCTTCAGAGTGTCCCTGACTCCGGGGTTAACGTTGTGGTCAGGGTAAACCATATAACACAAAAGAAAGACATTAGAGGTTCTTAATACTCATCCTTTCCTTGGCCTCTTTAGAAATTGGCCTCAGGCAGATGTTCATATGAGGCCAGTTGGAAATACAGACACACTTATGCTGCAGAGAGAAGTGACAACAATAGCATGAACCATTCAGAACCCAACTGGACTCTGATCATCATGTCAGTGGAGCATCAGATAGCAGTGAATACATAATATCCAGTTTATGTGAATAATGTGAACGCTGTACTACTGTAGGCCTGAACATCTCCACCATCTTGGTCAGTGTGCCAAGCTGGGCCTCAGCACAGTGTGAAATAATAGCACCAATAAGCCCCCCAGAGAGATCCTGATCTCATGTAGGTCACTCAGACACTGAAAGCTTCTTTCCCTCCAGAGCGTAACTGCAGTCACACAGCCCTTAAAGTGACCTTTTGTGTTCTTCTACAGTGCTTATGAACCAGGGAGATGAGAACACTGAAGAACAAACCACAGGGGAATACGCCTTGCATAAGATCTGTCATAATGCACCTGCACATGTAACCTCCTGTTATAACACTAGGGCATACCACTGAACATGCCAAACACATGCATACCACATCCATTTCATAACAGCGGATACACCTTCATAACACTAGTGAACATATCTTCAAAACATGAGTGAAAACACCTTTATAACCTAGTGAAGGGGAACCTTTATATCACTAGTAAATAAGAACCTTCATAACAGGAGCAAATTCACCTTAATGACAGTAGTGAACATATAATGCTAGTGAACCAACCTTTATGTAGTAGTGAACACACCATTAAAAGAGTGGTGAATAAACCTTTCATACAACAATGGTTACAGTGCAGTTGAATAAACAGCCCTACTTCCCCACAGACGTCAGCGTGTTGCGTAAGGCTCTGCCCTCATTTCCTTCAACTTTTTTCTACGAAACAACCGCCGCATGTCTCCACCGTTCACGGGCGTCTGGCGTCACGTCCTGCTGCTGTGATGACGTCACCACGCTGGGCCCGGGGAGGACGCAAAGCCGCTCATCACACTGGCCTGGAGCCGGCCCCGCTGACACACATACGGCCGTTATGTAACCACTCAGCACCCTGTTGTCAGAGCCGGGGTCCTCCCAGGGACCCGGCAGGACCCCGGACCTCAGAGACCCTGGAGCAGAACCTTCCACAGAACCCAGGACCTCAGAGAGACCCTGGAGCAGAACCTTCCACAGGACCCCGGACCTCAGAGACCCTGGAGCAGAACCTTCCACAGAACCCAGGACCTCAGAGAGACCCTGGAGCAGAACCTTCCACAGGACCCCGGACCTCAGAGACCCTGGAGCAGAACCTTCCACAGAACCCAGGACCTCAGAGACCCTGGAGCAGAACCTTCCACAGGACCCCGGACCTCAGAGACCCTGGAGCAGAACCTTCCACAGAACCCAGGACCTCAGAGACCCTGGAGCAGAACCTTCCACAGGACCCCGGACCTCAGAGACCCTGGAGCAGAACCTTCCACAGAACCCAGGACCTCAGAGAGACCCTGGAGCAGAACCTTCCACAGAACCCAGGACCTCAGAGAGACCCTGGAGCAGAACCTTCCACAGGACCCCGGACCTCAGAGACCCTGGAGCAGAACCTTCCACAGAACCCCGGACCTCAGAGAGACCCTGGAGCAGAACCTTCCACAGAACCCAGGACCTCAGAGAGACCCTGGAGCAGAACCTTCCACAGAACCCAGGACCTCAGAGAGACCCTGGAGCAGAACCTTCCACAGAACCCAGGACCTCAGAGAGAACCTGGAGCAGAACCTGGCCTCGAGGCAGCCCAGAAAACATGGTGGCACTTTATGTTCTATATTATTTATGCACTTTATTTTAGGATTCATGTAGTCATTCAGCAGATGCTTATATCCAAAGCTACTTATGGTGAATACAGAGACAGGTCATTAAGGAACAGGTAGGGGTTAGACAGTACAGAGACAGGTCATTAAGGAACAGGTAGGGGTTAGACAGTACAGAGACAGGTCATTAAGGAGCAGGTAGGGGTTAGACAGTACAGAGACAGGTCATTAAGGAACAGGTAGGGGTTAGACAGTACAGAGACAGGTCATTAAGGAGCAGGTAGGGGTTAGACAGTAGAGAGACAGGTCATTAAGGAGCAGGTAGGGGTTAGACAGTACAGAGACAGGTCATTAAGGAGCAGGTAGGGGTTAGACAGTAGAGAGACAGGTCATTAAGGAGCAGGTAGGGGTTAGACAGTACACAGACAGGTCATTAAGGAGCAGGTAGGGGTTGGACAGTACAGAGACAGGTCATTAAGGAGCAGGTAGGGGTTAGACAGTAGAGAGACAGGTCATTAAGGAGCAGGTAGGGGTTAGACAGTACAGAGACAGGTCATTAAGGAGCAGGTAGGGGTTAGACAGTACAGAGACAGGTCATTAAGGAGCAGGTAGGGGTTAGACAGTACAGAGACAGGTCATTAAGCAGCAGGTGTTAGCAGGGGTTAGGGGGCATCATGCTGAATGTTGCCTACAGGCTGGCTGGGGATCAAACCCAGAAGCTGGCGCGGTCCTGATGACTTGACTAACTTGCTCATAAAGTGAATTCACTGCAGGAACAAGATGAACCAACGCAGTGTCTCTAGCATGTGGGATGGGAAAGATACCATCGTGATGCATCCAACCATCCCGCTACAATGGAGAAGGCCCTCATTCCCATTCATCTAGTGCATGTTGATGTCACATGGTGGATCATGTGACCAGCCTGTGACGTCAGCTGGATGGAACACACTGGTCATAGGAAGCCAGGTTGATGATTCTTTGTTTTAATGAACGGAACAAACTTCTCTCTCAGTGAAGGCACACTGAGAACAAACGTATACAACACTTATACAAATACCAATAGTAATACAATACTATCACTACATTGCACATCATTTTCTTCTTATTCCTTTTTTAGTCATGCACATATATTTGAGGATGATTTATGATTAATATAACATTTGTATAATGTGTTACGTCATACAAAATTATAAAAACAACAGCCATAGTTGCACTGTCTAAACTCAGTGTTTAAACTCAGACAACCAAATGTGTAATTTCTGCCATGTAAAAATGAAATAAACGAATAAGCAAAGTCACGACTGGAGAAACACAACTACGGGGTATGACTGAGACAATAGTCTGAAGCACAGAAGACAGATGATGAGCATTCCACGTTCCACCCTCCACAGAGAGTGCTTTTCAAAAAGCAATCCTTTATCGAGACCAACAAAAGCTGCAGCATGCCACTGCCGGGTTGGGTTTATGATGACAGTACTAACGTCCAGACTCTTGGACCAGCACGGTCCCGTCCTCCTCTTAAAGAGACAGCGCTCCGCGGAGCCCGGCGCTGTGGACCATCCGAGGCCATGTGTGCCTGGCCGGTCACCGTGAGCAGCGCTCTGTGGCCCACTGACCCACTTTACCACAGCGAGCCCCGTAACGCGGCCCGTTACCTAACATCCACCCTCCAGCCTCCAGCCTCCACCCTCCAGCCTCCACCACGGCCTGCACAGCACACACACAGAACCCGCAGCTCCGCGGGACACACCGGCTCTCCACTCTCGTTTCCTCTGTCGCTTGCCAAGGCGTGCTGCGTGTCAGCGGGCCAGGCTCGAGACAGGAGACCGGACTCAAGCAGCCGGGCGGACCCGAACTCTCCTGCGAGGGACGGTCCTCCAGCAGGGCCAGCAGGGCCAGCAGGGGGCAGGCGCTGCCCGGAGAACATGGACCGCTCCTCTGTCTCAGTGCTCGTCGGGAGGATAAGAACTGAAGTCATTGAATGGAGCTACGCTGCCATGCTACACAGATGGACGCAATGGAGTGGCACGCACTGTTCAGTCGAATAAGTAACTCAGCCACCTTGTACAACGTAATGTTACCGAAGAGTGGCACGTTTCTCTTGAGATAAAACTAACTACTTTAGTAAAAACGCATGCGCAATTTTAGACAGGGGCGCAAATTAACAGTTTATCTCGGCAAGCATCTGGAATACATGATACCGGTTCTGTTTACACCGGCTTGAACCACATCCTAAATTAAGACCCACTTAGTCTGGTAGAAAACGAGTCGTGATCTCCGCTACGTCGAGACAGACCGATGGAGCAGCGTTATGAAGACCGAGGATTTGAAGAAAACAATAGACTTGACTTGGACAATCCAAGAACAGCACTAGTAGTAGGGCTACTGTCACTCACTGGTATGGAGGTCTGGCAGCTGGTCCATCTGGAGTCCGGAGCTCTGGAGTTAAATGATTTGATGTTGGAAACACCTGCTGGTAAACCTGCCAGCGATTGTGGTCTCCTAACTTCTGAATCCCATGACTTCAGCTCTCAGAGACAAGTCATGTCCATTGATCCAGCCAGTAGGCCTGCCTACAGGGCGCGCTGTATGGCAACGCCAATTATATCTGTAATATTATGTAAATACGCCAACATTTTGACTTCACCATCTCAAGGTCTTTTAAATCCTCCACTACAGATTAGTCCAAAGAATGCCTTCCCTTGTCTTCTGGTCGTTATAAAGTTCCGATCACCACAAGAAGTTCACTCAAACGTCATGCGAGACTCGACGTCGACTTCTGTCAATTCAAACCACCCGCCCGTAGTCCTACCTCCTCTAGCCCGTAGTCCTACCTCCACCCACCCGTAGACCTACCTCCTCCAGCCCGCAGCACACTCCAGCGGACTAGTCCAGGAGAACCACTCCAGCAGACTCCTACAGTCCCCGGTAGGATAGAGTCCCCGGTAGGATAGATTTCCCGGTAGGATAGAGTCCCCGGTAGGATAGAGTCCCCGGTAGGATAGATTTCCCGGTAGGATAGAGTCCCCGGTAGGATAGAGTTCAGCTCCTACTTCACAGAGCGCTCGGCCGGTGTTACGCAACCCAGGAGCCGGCGCGCGTCGGGGGGCGAGGAGCGCCTCACCGCGCGGTCCGGGCGGCACCTACATGGTGACGTCACGGGAGAGAAGTACACCTCATGTACCCGGTGAGCCCTACACGCTTTAATGGGTCCGTTTTGCGGTAGGATTCAGAAGCTTCTCCGGACATGTGTCGTTCCCACTGCAGCAGAACAAAACGTGTCACAATTCACGAGTTCATGTTTAATCCGCTGGCGGCTGACAGAAGTCAGTGACGTCAGCACGGCCAAAGCACATCGAAATATCCATTACCAAAAACAAAGACCGGGATAAACATGACTTTTGAATATAAGTGTCCGTAACTCTGTACTACACTGTGTGTAGTGCGGTACGATGGCATGTGTATTATGGATATGAGGCTATATGGTCTCAGTGTATTAAAACTGAACACAACAATAAATAACAAAGTCAAACAAATCCTGGAGAATAAAATCTAATTCTCCCCAGCTGACATCATTTAGTTGTGAATGCCTCCTATTGTGTGGTAGAATGTGTCTGTGATGGTCTGCTGGGTTTCAACTGAAGATTGAATGTTTTTGTGGTTCGTCTCCCAGGAACATCACAATGACAAACACCAATGTAGGCTCCTTTCAAGACAATTTCCTTTTTATGTCCATTGAGGAGAATGACTGTGTGTGTCTGTCTGTGTGCATGCACACTGGAGTGTATGTGTGCAATGGTGCGTGTGTGTGCGTGTCACCTGGGTGGTACATGATGCCCATAAAGGATATTACATCCTTGTTACTGTTATAACAAGGCACTGTTATATTATACTGCAGCACTGGAACATTGGGGACGGCCAGATGACACAGAAAGTGGAGATATGAGGATAACAGGTTTATGTGGCCATTCATTTTAGTTTCTAAAGACATTATTTAACCCTCCCTGCCCCTGGAAGCATTACTTTGATCTGATAACTTGTTTTATGAGCCATCCATAGCTCTACTGGAGGAGATTATCAGTAAACAGTATGAACTCCCCTGGCCACTGAGAGAGAGACAGGCAGACAGACAGATGGATATAGACAAACAGGCAGACAGACAGATGGATATAGACGAACAGGCAGTTGGCCGGTGCTACATTAAGGATTGGTTGTATATTCATAACTGAAGGAGTGGAGGTTATAAGATAAGATATTCCTTTATTAATCCCCCTTAGGAGAAATTCACAGTGACCAACAGTACAAGCGGAAATGAATGTGATGGTGAAACCACTGATCACCATGTGATGGTGAAACCACTGATCACCATGTGATGGTGAAACCACTGATCACCATGTGATGGTAAAACCACTGATCACCATGTGATGGTGAGCAGACCAGCTGGCTAAACTGGTTTGATTTTCCGTAAGCCAGGCGGCCAGTGACTCATGCGAAGGCTACTCTGCTTCACCAAGATGGAGGCCCACACCAATATTTCCATAACTTCAGCTCCGGTCAGATGGAAATATCAGATCATTTCATTCAATGTTTTTCTCTCTCCATGTCTTTGGGCTTCAGACTTGCTTTTAAAAGCTCACTATACTCAGTGTATCTTACATTCACAGTGGTTAGACATGTATTTCTGTCTCTGCTCTGCGCTGAAATAACTACATACACGTCACAGTACATGGCCATATTATAAAAGTTTGGCATGTTGTAAAAAAACAGTTTTTCTTAGTAGTAATTAATACCCAAGTAGGTCCTTGAGCCTCTTATGTTGCTCAATTTCTGGAGGATTTGTTTTTAAAACATGTATTTATGAATATAAGCCGATGAATGTTTTAGTGTACTAATAGTTTACATGAGAGAAAACCACCATCATCAAAAAGCCAGTCAATGGTGCCTCATAATGCAGCCATCACAGCCTCGGATTAGAGTGGCCTGTCAGGGTGAGTACAGTGTGTATGTAATGCCGCGCTGTGGCCGCTGGGGGGAGCTCACACAAAGCACCAGGTGGCGATAGGAGGAGGCCAGTCACTAGCCTCCTAGCTAAACACACATAGCTAGCGCTAGCCAGCATGCTAAACTACAAACACTCTGTCTAAATGTCGTCCTTCTTGTCAAGCGATGGCCAAGGAGAAGTGTTCGCAGATCGAAGCCGGTGAGTGACGGACCGACAGAAAAAAATATATTTATGAGCTATTATCCGCTAGCTGGCGTGCTAAGGCTAACCCTACCATACAACCCCACTAGCGCGGCTAACACAGCTAGCCGCGGTGCAGCAATCATAGATGTATTTTGATATTTCTTTCCAGAACTTTATTACCTCATCGCCAGATTTCTGCAGTCTGGACCCTGTAAGAAAGCAGCGCAGGTAAACATGTCCCCACCGCCTTCCTCCCGTCACCTGAATACAGCTGTTGTAGAGATGCTAGCGGCTAGCTGCTAAGTGCTAACCGTGTGTGTTCTGGTGTCAGGTTCTGGTCGAGGAGCTGGAAGAGTACGAGGTGAGGACCAACACTAACACGCTGTCTCCTCACTCCTGACTCCTCATGTCAGCCTGGGTGGGTCTGGGTACCCTTCCACGGTAACAGGTGGTCCCGGTCCACCCAGGACACACACCGGACCCGGACCCGGACCCGGGCCCGGACCCAGGGAGCGGGTCCGTTCGCCTCCTGATGTTGTGTTTTATTCGCAGCTGGTTCCTCGGCGCTGGAGCTGGGACGGGAAGGAGAACCAGAGGAGCTTCCACCACTGGGTGAGAGAGATGGGGCTGCTTAGTGCGGGGTGGGGACTGTCTTAGTACCGGTGGTTGGGGTTCAGACCCGTGGCTGTAGTCTGGTGAAAGGTTGTGATTTTAATTGTTAATGTTTTATTTTAGTGGTTATTTTACTATTTAATGTCACAATAGTAGGGGAACATGTCGAGGATCAGCCATTGTGTGGGAGAGAAGAGGCGGGGTTTGTATGCAGCGAGAGCAAGACTTTCATTGGTTCTAAGAGCTGTCTGTCTGCAGGCAGAGCCAATGAAATGGCTGTTTCGTGTGCGTGTGTGTGTGTGTGTGTGTGTGTGTGTGTGTGTGTGTGTGTGGATACTGTAAAAGTAATCTCTTTTCACCAAACTGATAAATAATGCTAAATTAATCGATAAATAAATAATAAAATGAGTGTAATATATAAAAACACCAAAACTGTACAGATAGGACATTCCACATTTACATTATATATGTCACAGCAAAATTGAGGACACAAATATGAATATTTTGAAAGAGATTAAAAAAAAACTAAAGTTGAGGGTATGGTCGTGGAATTGTAAATATGAAATATAGAATGTATACAGAAAAATTGACAGTTTAATTAAATCTGACCTTTTAAATGCGACATAAGGAATAGAACAAAGTCTTTGTGTCTGAAGCAGTCTGAGGTAATGTTTTCCACCTCACCTCCATCATCCTTCATCATCCTTCACATCAGTCTAGTGGCCAGTGTCCCAACGCCTTCAGTCAGTTGAAGTTGCATCAGGAAAAGGCTTTTGAAAATAGTGTATTTGCACTGTATGTGGTTTGTAATGTATAATAATATGTAGTATGTAACATATAATAATGTAGAATGTAATGTCTCTGTAGTCCACAATGTCTGTGTGATGACAGTTGAACCCACACTCCTGTCGCAAATCACAGTTTTAAAAACAGTTTTAATGCCGGAACTATTTCAGATTAAATTAATTTGCAGTGTTAAAGCAATGCAAGATAGAAAAGTAGAAAAGGCTGCTCAACGTATAGAAGAACCACGCAGCTATACCAAACAAGTGTTGAACGGAGAAGGGAGAGCTGTGAAAGCCTGTGAGATCCTGTCCCTCCAAACCAAAGTGCTGCAGACAGCAGAGCCAGAGGTGTGACCCGTGTTGTTCCCCAGGTGCTGCTCAACCAGCACATCCCAGCTGACTACCTGCTGAGGGTATGTCGGAGGATCGGACCCCTGATCGAGAAGGAGGTTCCCCCCAGCGTGCCCGGCGTCCGCACCCTGTTGGGCCTGGGGAAGCAGTCCTTACTGCGGACCCCCAAGAGTAAGCCCACCCTCTCTTCTAAAGGCTTCTTCTGCCTCTAGGCCCCCTGCCGCAAGATGGCCCCTGAGCCTACCTGCTCTTGAATGTGTCTGTTAGCGTGTAGTATTAATACTGTGTGGATCTACTGTCTGGTAGCTTGTAGTATTAATACTGTGTGGATCTACTGTGTCTGTTAGCTTGTAGTGTTAATACTGTGTGTATCTACTGTGTCTGTTAGCTTGTAGTATTAACACTGTGCGGATCTACTGTCTGGTAGCTTGTAGTATTAATACTGTGTGGATCTACTGTGTCTGTTAGCTTGTAGTGTTAATACTGTGTGTATCTACTGTGTCTGTTAGCTTGTAGTATTAATACTGTGTGGATCTACTGTCTGGTAGCTTGTAGTATTAATACTGTGTGGATCTACTGTGTCTGTTAGCTTGTAGTGTTAATACTGTGTGGATCTACTGTCTGGTAGCTTGTAGTATTAATACTGTGTGTATCTACTGTGTCTGTTAGCTTGTAGTATTAATACTGTGTGTATCTACTGTGTCTGTTGTCTTGTAGTATTAATACTGTGTGTATCTACTGTGTCTGTTAGCTTGTAGTATTAATACTGTGTGTATCTACTGTGTCTGTTAGCTTGTAGTATTAATACTGTATCCACTGTTAGCATGCAGCCACCAGGTATGCAGTGGTCCAGTAGGAGCAGCGCTCCACAGAGGGAGGCCCCCAGAACCCCCGGCCATCACAGACCA
Source organism: Urophycis tenuis (assembly GCA_036785325.1). Classification (NCBI taxonomy): domain Eukaryota; kingdom Metazoa; phylum Chordata; class Actinopteri; order Gadiformes; family Phycidae; genus Urophycis; species Urophycis tenuis. Next base: position 3,168,338 of record JAXIVH010000012.1, on the reverse strand, counting down.
CTCCCCCAGCATCGGTAGGTTATGAACCTGTCTGTCTGTCTCGCTGTCTGTCTGGCGGTCCATAGAGGCAGCCGGCTGTGTACAGCCATCACAAGGCTGCAGCAGCCTGCCAAAATGGTAACTATAGAAAGGATCTTGGGTGAATGAAATTATTCCAAATTTAGAAAACAAGTTGTATGTAGAGTTTCACAATGTTATTAGAAGATAACATTAAGATAAATGAAGCGTTTATTACACATGTCTATTGACTCCCTATGACAACATTATATAATAAGCTCCACAATTTAGCCATTAAAAATCCATCTGATCGCCCTGGTTTGACTTCAGTTGTAGTGTGTCCTGTTCTTGTGTCTTCTGCTGACCGTGTGTGTGTGTGTGTGTGTGTGTGTGTGTGTAGTGTCCATCATGGGAGCCCGTCAGACCACCGGTGTGGCCCGGTTCGACCAGGCCATGCCCACCCTCTCCTACCAGCACATGAAGACCCACAAGCGCATCCTGGGCCACCTGTCCTCTGTGTACTGCGTGGCCTTCGACCGCACGGGCCGCCGCATATTCACGGTGTGTGTGTGTGTCTGTCTGTGTGTCTATGTGTCTGTCTGTCTGTGTGCATGTGCGTGTCTGTGTGTGTGTAATGCATCACTACCAAATGATATATTACATTGTTTTGTAACAATGACACTCCTTGTCATTGTTTTCCTGTTCTAACGAGTCTTTTAATGTCTGGTTTAACTCTGGTTTATTACTTTGCTATTTTCTTTAGTCATCTAATGGGTGCTTTAATCCAGACAGACAAGTGAGACTGAGGACAGAACCATGCTAGTAGAGTGGTTAGTATAGTGAGGTCATCATGCTAGTAGAGTGGTTAGTATAGTGAGGTCACCATGCTAGTAGAGTGGTTAGTATAGTGAGGTCATCATGCTAGTAGAGTGGTTAGTATAGTGAGGTCACCATGCTAGTAGAGTGGTTAGTATAGTGAGGTCACCATGCTAGTAGAGTGGTTAGTATAGTGAGGTCATCATGCTAGTAGAGTGGTTAGTATGGTGAGGTCACCATGCTAGTAGAGTGGTTAGTATAGTGAGGTCACCATGCTAGTAGAGTGGTTAGTATAGTGAGGTCACCATGCTAGTAGAGTGGTTAGTATAGTGAGGTCATCATGCTAGTAGAGTGGTTAGTATAGTGAGGTCACCATGCTAGTAGAGTGGTTAGTATAGTGAGGTCATCATGCTAGTAGAGTGGTTAGTATAGTGAGGTCACCATGCTAGTAGAGTGGTTAGTATAGTGAGGTCACCATGCTAGTAGAGTGGTTAGTATAGTGAGGTCACCATGCTAGTAGAGTGGTTAGTATAGTGAGGTCACCATGCTAGTAGAGTGGTTAGTATAGTGAGGTCACCATGCTAGTAGAGTGGTTAGTATAGTGAGGTCACCATGCTAGTAGAGTGGTTAGTATAGTGAGGTCACCATGCTAGTAGAGTGGTTAGTATAGTGAGAGTCAGTGCTTGGTGGCAGTGAGTCACCTCATCCACTACGCTTGGTGAGGGGTCTCCTTCGTGTCCTCCAGGGTTCAGACGACTGCCTGGTGAAGATCTGGGCCACAGACGACGGCCGCCTGCTGTCCACACTCCGCGGCCACGCGGCTGAGATCTCCGACATGGCGGTCAACCACGAGAACACACTGATGGCGTCGGCCAGCTGTGACAAGGTGATCCGGGTGTGGTGCCTGCGTACCTGCGCCCCCATCATCGTGCTGCAGGGCCACGCCGCATCCATCACCTCCATACAGGTAACCACGCTCGGTGACACCACTCGCAGCACACCTGGTTCAGTTAAGCTCTGTATCACACCTGGTTATCACACCTGGTTAACACACCTGGTTAACTGGGCTCATTAACACACCTGGGTTAAATGAACTGGTTCCACAGGTGCGTGTGTATTTTGGTGGGGGAGAAGGTCTATCATACTCTCCATCTAATCTCCACTCGCTGTGTTCTGTAGTTACCCTGCTGTTCTCTCACCTCCACCGTCGCTGTGGTTCTGTGTGTAGTTCTGCCCAGCGGTGAGGGGAGCCCGGCGGTACCTGGCCTCCACCGGAGCAGACGGCATGGTGTGCTTCTGGCAGTGGCACTCCTGTAGCATGAAGTTCAGGTAAGCCCTCCCTCTACTCCAGCTGTGTTCCCCAGGTGTGTCCTGCTGCGCTGTAACCTGCCCTCTCTTCTCAGCGACCAGCCCATCAAGTTTGTGGAGCGGTCGCGTCCGGGTGTGCAGGTCTCCACCTCCTCATTCAGTAGTGGTACGTTCCCCAATACTGTCTCACCCCTCTCTCATTGTCTCACCCCTCTTAACCATCTCAGCCCTCCCTCCCTTGTAGCTGAATTGAGGTTCCTAACTATATATAACTTAACTAAATCTAAAGGAGTGATGATGTCATTTCAACAGGGGGTATGTTCCTGGCCACCGGCAGCACTGATCATGTGATCAGGGTTTACTACCTCGGCTCTGATGCCCCCATGAAGCTCTCTGAGATGGACGCACATGGGGTAGGAACACACTCACCCCCTCACTCAACCCCTCACTTACTCAACCCCTCACTCGCTCGCCCCCTCACCCTGTCACTCACTCCAACTCTAAAACAAGTGCTGTTTGTTCCTGTTGTCTGCAGGATAAAGTTGTTGTCGTCCAGTTCTGCAATAACAGTGACAGGTAAGAGCCTGGAGCCTTGGTACGTACACACGGCCCAGAAGCATGTGGAGGAGTCCTTCACCAGCTCAGATGCTCACGTGTGTGTGTGTGTGTGTGTGTGTGTGTGTGTGTGTGTGCGTGTGTGCTCCCAGTCTGAGGTTCGTCAGCGGCAGCCGGGATGGCACGGCCAGGATCTGGCACTACCAGCAGCAGGAGTGGAAGAGCATGAGTCTGGACATCGCCGCCCGCCTGCCCGGGTGAGACCCACAGCTCTGTAACATTAGTAATACTGGAGTATGACATCAGTAATACTCTAGTATAACAAGAAATACTATTGTATAAAATCAGTAATACTGGAGTATAACATCAGTAATACTGTAGTATAACAAGTAATACTCTAGTATAACGAGTAATACTCTAGTATAACGAGTAATACTCCTATACACTCAGTAATACTGTAGTATAACGAGTAATACTATTGTATAAAATCAGTAATACTGGAGTATAACATCAGTAATACTCTAGTATAATGACAGACAGACAGACAGACATACTTTATTGATCCCTGAGGGAAATTGCCTTCGTAACAAAACTCCAGGAGAAAAAAGAGGACACTCTACTTATAGTAGAGTGTTAGAAAATATAAATATATAAAGGAAACCTATGTAAAATATAAAACCTATGTAGAAAATATAAACCTATGTAATAAAATATATAAAAATGTACATAAAGAAAAGATAATATACATAAATGTACATACATCCAGGCATACACTACGAGGTAATAGCATACACAAGGATGTAGCATGTCGGATTTTTGTAAAACCAGTTGCGCAGAGAGATGACCAGATGACCAGTTATGTACTAAATGACAGTTATGCAGTGAAATGAAATGACCAGTTATGTAGTGATATTACAGTGAAATGAAATGAAATGACAGTCATGTAATAAGAATGGATACCTATTGTGCAGATGACAGTGACAAATTGTAAAGTTTGATGACCACAGGCAGGAATGATTTCCTATGTCGCTCTGTGGTGCATCTCGGTGAGAGGAGTCTTCTGCTGAAGGAACTCCTCCGCTGAGCCAGGGTGGAAAAGAGAGGGTGAGAGGCATTGTCCATGATAGTCCGTAGCCTGGACAGCATCCTCCTATCTGCCACGGTAGTCAGAGTGTCCAATTCCTCACCCACTACATCACCAGCCCTCTTGATGAGTCTATTGAGTCTATTGGTGTCCGCGACCCTCATCCCACTGCCCCAGCATGTGACAGCGAAGAAGATCGCACTGGCAACCACAGACTCGTAGAACATCCTCAGCATTGTCCTGCAGATGTTGAAGGACCTTAGCCTCCTAAGAAAAAATAGTCGGCTTTGGCCCTTCTTATAGTGTAACCGGCGGCATGCAGCTTTCGCGCACGAACAATAATGAGTAATACTCTAGTATAACGAGTAATACTGTAGTATAACATCAGTAATACTCTAGTATAACGAATAAGATAAGATAAGATATTCCTTTATTAATCCCCCTTAGGAGAAATTCACAGTGACCAGCAGTACAGGGGATAGATGTGCAGTAAGAGCCTGGCTAAGTCAATACACAATAAACAATAAACAATAAATTAGATTAAATACGAGCTCTTGAGTCAGGTCGGTAATACTCGAGTAATACAATTGTATAAAATCATATAAAATCAGTAATACTTGAGTATAACATCAGTAATACTCTAGTATAACGAGTAATACTATTGTATAAAATCGGTAATACTGGAGTATAACATCAGTAATACTGTAGTATAACGAGTAATACTATTGTATAAAATCAGTAATACTGTAGTATAGCGGCAGTAATACTCTAGTATAGAATCAGTCATACTTTAGAATAACGTCAGTAATACTCTACTATAACGTCAGTAATTCTCTACTATAACGTCAGTAATACTCTACTTTAACATCAATAATACTGTAATATAACATGAGTAATGCTCTAGTATAACTTCACTAATGCTCTGGTATAACGTGAGTAATACTCTAGAACAACGTCAGTAATGCTCTAGTACAAAGTCAGTAATACTCTAGTATAACTTCAGTAATACTCTAGTAAAACAGCAGTAATGCTCCGTCACACTGCCTTCACCAAACCAAACCAGCAACTTGACCGAAACACCAAAGAGCCTGGCTCTTTGGTGTTTGCTGCAAGTTGCTGGTTTGGTGCCCTGGAGACCCGAGTTCGAGACCGGGTGGGATGACTGCCTTGTCCATTTCGCTACAATTGGTGGCAGTGGTGGGATGGCTTGCCGTGAGGCCATCGGAGGCGCACCTGGTATGTGAGCTGTATGAGGGACCCCTGTGCGAGGGACCCCATAGATGGGTGAAGCGCTAGTGTGTGGGGCACCCTGGATGGGAGAAGTCGGCTGGATGATGCGTGAAGCGCATGGGTGCGCTTCCCGAAGGGGAAGGCAGTGTGACGGAGTGCCGTCACAACAGTTGACCATGCGCTCTGACTGCCATACCAAAGAGCCTGGCTCTTTGGTGTTTCGGTCAAGTTGCTGGTTTGGTGCCCTGGAGACCCGAGTTCGAGACCGGGTGGGGTGACTGCCTTGTCCCTTTGCTACATTCAGTAATACTCTAGTATAACGTGAGTAATAAAACCAGTTAACCGATACCACTGTATTGTGAGGCTGAAGAACTCTTGTGTTTCTTTCATATCTCCAGGAGTTCTGTTGTCAACGGCGACGACAAGACCAAGCTGGTGGTTACCATGGTAGCCTGGGACCGCGGCGACCGCACCGTCATCACGGCCGTCTCCAACTTCCTGCTCAAAGTGTGGAACTCCCACACCGGGCAGCTGCTGCACGTGCTGTCTGTGAGTAGGACACTTCTGTAGGCTGCTCCTCAGAACACTACACTCACCTGTAGGCTGCTCCTCAGAACACTACTCACCTGTAGCCTGCTCCTCGGAACACTACTCACCTGTAGGCTGCTCCTCGGAACACTACTCACCTGTAGGCTGCTCCTCAGAACACTACACTCACCTGTAGGCTGCTCCTCAGAACACTACACTCACCTGTAGGCTGCTCCTCAGAACACTACTCACCTGTAGCCTGCTCCTCGGAACACTACTCACCTGTAGGCTGCTCCTCAGAACAGTACTCACCTGTAGGCTGCTCCTCGGAACACTACTCACCTGTAGGCTGCTCCTCAGAACACTACACTCACCTGTAGGCTGCTCCTCAGAACACTACTCACCTGTAGGCTGCTCCTCAGAACACTACTCACCTGTAGGCTGCTCCTCGGAACACTACACTCACCTGTAGGCTGCTCCTCAGAACACTACTCACCTGTAGGCTGCTCCTCAGAACACTACTCACCTGTAGGCTGCTCCTCGGAACACTACTCACCTGTAGGCTGCTCCTTGGAACACTACTCACCTGTAGGCTGCTCCTCGGAACACCTGTAGGCTGCTCCTCTGAACACTACTCACCTGTAGGCTGCTCCTCGGAACACTACTCACCTGTAGGCTGCTCCTCGGAACACTACTCACCTGTAGGCTGCTCCTCGGAACACTACTCACCTGTAGGCTGCTCCTCGGAACACTACTCACCTGTAGGCTGCTCCTCGGAACACTACTCACCTGTAGGCTGCTCCTCGGAACACTACTCACCTGTAGGCTGCTCCTCAGAACACTACTCACCTGTAGGCTGCTCCTCGGAACACTACTCACCTGTAGGCTGCTCCTCAGAACACTACTCACCTGTAGGCTGCTCCTCGGAACACTACTCACCTGTAGGCTGCTCCTCAGAACACTACTCACCTGTAGGCTGCTCCTCGGAACACTACTCACCTGTAGGCTGCTTCTCGGAACACTACTCACCTGTAGGCTGCTCCTCGGAACACTACTCACCTGTAGGCTGCTCCTCAGAACACTACTCACCTGTAGGCTGCTCCCCTGAACACAACACACAATCCTGTAGGCTGCTCCTCTGAACACAACACACATTCCTGTAGGCTGCCTGATTCCTCTGAACACAATACACATTCCTGTAGGCTGCCGTGTACTATTGAACATACTGTACATGTGAAACTTGAAACTGGAATGCTTGAAACTTGTTCTGGTGACTTCCTTTTACTGTATTAAAAGCAATGAAAGGTTCCACCTTCTTCTGACAAGTCTGCTACTGCCCTCAATGTAAGTGTACATGAGCCTTGGGGAGAGGCAGCGCCCGGACCGGGGTCTAACTGAGGAGGTGTCTCTAAGCCTGTGGCCTCCTCCTCCCTCAGGGCCATGATGATGAGGTGTTTGTGCTGGAGGCCCACCCCTTTGACCCCCGCGTGATGCTGTCGGCCGGCCACGACGGGAACATCTACATCTGGGACCTGAGCCGAGGAGCCAAGATACGAAACTTCTTCAACATGGTAGCTCCCATCCAGATCTTCATTATCTTTATGGAAGAACACCTCCTGGGATCAGCCCTGTGATCTCAAGACCTTTATTATCCCAGAGAAACTCTGGGGTCACCGGGTAGTACAGGACAAACTAGACAATCTACCTAAACTACTAAAAGGAGAGGTATCTATGTACACCAAGTAGTAGCAGCTAAGTGTTCAGTCTAATGATGTTCTGAGGAAATCTCCTCCTTTCCAACCCCCCGAATGTCCATTAGAGCTATTGTAGGAAACCATTCCAGATGGAAGCAGACTGAGGCTAGCTTACTCTAGCAGTCTGCTAGAGTAAGCAGACTGCTGGTAGCCATGACGCAGGCCTACCTTGACCTTGTTTCACATTTACACACATGATCTCAAATCATCTTCCAACAATAAGGTCAGCGGTAGGAAACCCCTCTGACCTACACTGCAGCGTGTGTCACGATGATGTCACATCACGATGATGTCGCTTCACGATGATGTCGCTTCACGATGATGTCGCTTCATGATGATGTCACATCACGATGATGTCGCTTCATGATGATGTCACATCACAATGATGTCGCTTCACGATGATGTCACATCATGATGATGTCGCTTCACGATGATGTCACATCATGATGATGTCACATCACGATGATGTCGCTTCATGATGATGTCACATCACAATGATGTCGCTTCATGATGATGTCACCTCACGGTGACACGATGGCGTGGTTCCAGATCGAAGGCCAGGGTCACGGAGCCATCTTCGACTGCAAGTTCTCGGCTGACGGGCAGCACTTCGCCTGCACCGATTCCCACGGCCACCTGCTGCTGTTTGGCTTTGGCTGCAGCCAGCCCTACGAGAAGGTCTGACCTTTCTATACTCCATCAGTTCTTCATCTCCTCCGCTCCTCCTCCCAGTCTCTGCTCCATCCTCACCTCCTCTCCCCTCTCCTCCTCCCAGTCTCTGCTCCATCCTCACCTCCTCTCCCCTCTCCTCCTCTCTCTGTACGTTCAAAGCGTCTTGGTGGAGCTCTGATCCACTGTGTTTCCCCATGTGAAGCAGCTCTACAAGTAATGTTGTGATTGCAGATTCCAGACCAGATGTTCTTCCACACGGACTACCGGCCGCTGATCCGTGACACCAACAATTACGTCCTAGACGAGCAGACGCAGCAGGCGCCCCACCTGATGCCCCCGCCCTTCCTGGTGGACGTAGATGGGAACCCCCACCCGCCCCGCTTCCAGCGCCTGGTGCCGGGCCGTGAGCACTGCAAGGAGGAGCAGCTGGTGCCACAGCTAGGCTACATCGCTAACAGTAAACCCTCAGTCTTTATCCTCTCAGCTAGGCTACATCGCTAACAGTAAACCCTCAGTCTTTAACCTCTCAGCTAGGCTACATCACTAACAGTAAACCATCAGTCTTTATCCTCTCAGCTAGGCTACATCCCTAACAGTAAACCCTCAGTCTTTAACCTCTCAGCTAGGCTACATCGCTAACAGTAAACCCTCAGTCTTTAACCTCTCAGCTAGGCTACATCCCTAACAGTAAACCCTCCGTCTTTATCCCCACAGCTAGGCTACATCGCTAACAGTAAACCCTCCGTCTTTAACCCTAAGCTAGGCTACATTTTTACCAGTAAACCCTCCGTCTTTAACCCTAAGCTAGGCTACATCGCTAACAGTATTTACCCAGCCTTTAACTTCTCATCTAGGCTACATTGCCAACAGTAACACTTCATCTTAACCTAATTGATTTGTCTGCTGCCACCACTGAACTCTAGAAGAGAACCATCCATCTCTTATTACAAGGGCTGCCTCAGGATTTCTGAGGTTGTGTTATCCAATCTTTATCGTAATGACTCTTGGTGAACTTTTTGAATTGTCTAGCTAAAGGGCTAGAAATGCGTTGCTTTGCAACACCTTTTTTTAAATTAAAAACTATGCATGGGCAAAAACCTTTACTGTTTACCTTTACCTTCTTAAACTCTTTATTTTAGAATTCTGGTTGAACTGATTATCCTTGTCTTTACCACTTCATCCTGCTGATGTAAAACACTGTGAGTGGCCCACCGGGTTGACCTGCAGCTGACGCTGTGTCCAGGTGATGGGGAGGTGGTGGAGCAGGTTCTGGGTCAGCAGACGGTGGACAACGAGGAGAGTCCTCTGGACAACCTCATCAGACAGCTGCAGAACCAGCAGGGAAACGAGCAGAACCCAGACCAGCAGCCCCAGGACCCAGAAGGTAGGTCTTATGGGGTCAGTGGTGGGATTTTGACCCGACTGACCAAACCGAGTGGTCATGAATCATATGGTGGGCCGACCCAGTCATCCTCTACAGCATGTTTCTACATGTCTCTGTGTGGACCACGCCTGTATAAACCCAGAGCTAGCCTCTCCCCCTCCACCTCCTCCACCAGGAGCAGGCGAGGAGGACCCCGGCCCAGAGCCGGGCCAGCCGAGGAGGGGCCAGGTGGAGGGGGTGTGGCAGATGCAGCTCAATGCCCTGCCCAGCCAGCTGGCCACGGAGAGGGACCTGGTGGCCTGGAGCCACCGCGTGGTGGTCAACGAGCTGCCCCAGGCTACCTTCAGGTTGGTCAGAGTGGCTTCATTGTCAATTCCTTCACATGGCAGACATACAAAGGAATGGAGAGTATTGTTTCTCACCCTCCCACAGTGAAACAGATGAAGTGCACGGGCACAACAGGCAGGACAAGACATTCCTAATACTATAAGTTAACATTTCTACAGAATTAGCACGCTAATACTAATGCTACTAGTACTAGTAGACTCTGATCACTAGCTAGGGTGGTGAAGGAGCGGCCCCAGGTTAGCTACCTTCAGGTTAGTACACTATCAAGTTGTTCACTAACCATTACTACTACTAGTTTGTTCAGAACTGTAGAGAGCACAATATGTTGTTATTTCTGAGTCAACTGGTGAAGTACAGTGATGCTGAACCCCAGGTGTACCGACAGTCTGGGTCTGACTGTGTGTGACCTCTTACCCCAGGGCCATGGAGGAGTGCAGGCAGGCCAAGGGAGAGGTGGAGTGTTTGCTGTACAACGCCGAGCGACGCAAGAAACCAGCCGCCTGCGTGGTCAAGGTGCTAATTCCTGTTTACCGCCTCATCGCCATGCCAACCACTTCCACCAGTAAACTGTGTCTGAGTGTTCTCACCTCCCTTCTCCTTTCTCCTCCCCTGTTCCCCTGCTCTACACCCGTCTCTTCGCCATCTCCCCCCCTCTATCCTGTACTACTCTCCTCCCTACCTCCCCTCTCTGCTCCCCCCAGGTTGACCCCCTGACCTCCAGGATGCGCTCCCTGCGTCCCGCCAGCAGTAAGAAGAAGCAGCGGCACGCCTACCAGACCCGCTCGGCGCAGGTCCGTCGCCTTGGCAGCAGCAGCCGGACCCCCAGCACCCGGCAGGGGGCTGACAGCCAGGCGGACTCGGACAGCGATGGAGAGGTGAGTCTGGGAGGGGATGAGTACTACTATAATACTACTACTACTATGAATACTACTATACTACTACTACTACTACTGTAATACTAACACTACTACTATGAATACTACTATAATACTAACACTACTACTATGAATACTACTATACTACTACTACTACTATGAATACTACTATAATACTAATACTACAACTATAATACTAACACTACTACTATTAATACTACTATACTACTACTACTACTACTACTACTACTGTGAATACTACTATAATACTAACACTACTACTATTAATACTACTATACTACTACTACTACTACTACTACTATGAATACTACTATAATACTAACACTACTTCTATGAATACTACTATACTACTACTACTACTATGAATACTACTATAATAGTAACACTACTATGAATACTACTATAATACTATCACTACTACTATGAATAATACTATAATACTAACACTACCCCTATGAATACTACTATAACACTATCACTACTACTATAATACTACCACTACTACTATAATACTAACACTACTACTATGAGTACTACTATAATACTAACACTACTACTATGAATACTACTATAATACTAATACTATCACTACTACTATGAATAATACTATAATACTAACACTACTCCTATGAATACTACTATAATACTATCACTACTACTATGAATACTACTATAATACTAATACTACTACTATAATACTAACACTACTACTATGAATACTACTATAATACTAACACTACTACTATGAATACTACTATACTACTACTACTACTACTATGAATACTACTATAATACTAACACTACTACTATGAATACTACTATAATACTAACACTACTACTATGAATACTACCGGACTTCACAATCCAAGTGAATTGTGATGACCTCTGACCCGATGACCCCCGTTTCCAGGCGGCCGAGCAGCAGGAGGTGAGCGGGTCGTCTGAGGGAGAAGCTCAGTGGCAGAGTGACAGCAGCTCCAGGTGAGTTCCCTGCTGAGGACAGACTCCTCCCCACAGGAGCCCGTGTCCAGGAGGAGTTTCAGTGGAGGTGAGGAGTGCAGGAGGCGTTCCTCAGAGCAGCTGACCTCTGCCTCCCCTCCCCTAGCGACTCCTCCAGCGAGTATTCTGACTGGACGGCGGACGCAGGGATCAACCTCCAGCCGCCCAAGAGACCAACCAGGAGGCTGACGAGACCTCCAGGCTACAGCAGCTCAGAGGAGGAGGAGGAGGAGGAGCAGCGGCAGGAGGAGGAGGAGGGAGAAGGGGAGGAAAGGGAGGCGGGGCAGAGACCCCCGAAGAGAGACCGGGAGAAGAGGAAGAAGAAGAAGTCAAAGGAAACCAAACAGGTAAAATAAGATAAGGTGAGATAAGCTATGATAAGATAAGGTTAGGTGAGATAAGCTATGATAAGATAAGGTAAGGTGAGATAAACTATGATAAGATAAGGTAAGGTGAGATAAGCTATGATAAGTTAAGGTAAGGTGAGATAAGCTATGATAAGTTAAGATAAGATAAGGTGAGTTAAGCTATGATAAGTTAAGATAAGGTAAGATGAGAGCCAATGAATCTTCTAAGATAAAACTTGAATAGGATTGCTTAATCCTAACTTGTTTCGTAAAAAAGTATCTGAAATGGGATCCATTTGAGGGAGACCCACGGCACCTGAAGCAGTTCTAGGTCTGGTTGAAGGAGGTCTGACCCAGGGTGCTGATGTTTCCTCAGAAGCCCACCGCCTCCCTGGGCGGCGTGGATGCCGAGGAGTGGCGACCGCCCTCCTGGATCACGGAGACCGTCCCTCGGCGATCACCCTTCGTTCCCCAGATGGGAGACGAGGTAGCTTGGCTTTAACGATGTCACTGGACCACTGTGTGCCTGCGTCTGGACCTCAAGACCACATGTGAAGGGTTTGGCTTGCTCCTGTTGTGGTGATGATGATGACGCTGATGTTCTGTGCTCCCCAGCTGATGTACTTCCGGCAGGGCCACCAGGCGTATGTGAGGGCGGTCCGCAGGGCCAAGGCTTACAGCATCAACCCCCAGAAGCAGCCCTGGAACAAGCTGAACCTCAGGGTACGCTGGCCTCTCAAACTGTTCAGTCCTCTCAGATTTGAGATGCACGCTGATGGCCCTGAGCCCCCCGGGCTGGCGGTGAGGGTCTGTCCCGCACCGCAGTATCTGTAGTGAAGGTGGTGTGAAGGACAGTATCTGTAGTGAAGGTGGTGTGTAGGACAGTATCTGTAGTGAAGGTGGTGTGTAGGACTGTATCTGTAGTGAAGGTGGTGTGAAGGACAGTATCTGTAGTGAAGGTGGTGTGTAGGACAGTATCTGTAGTGAAGGTGGTGTGTAGGACTGTATCTGTAGTGAAGGTGGTGTGAAGGACAGTATCTGTAGTGAAGGTGGTGTGTAGGACAGTATCTGTAGTGAAGGTGGTGTGTAGGACAGTATCTGTAGTGAAGGTGGTGTCTATGTTGTGGTGTATCTCAGGACCAGGAGTCTGTGAAGGTGGTGGGCATCAAGTACGAGTCTGGACCGCCAACCCTGTGCTGCCTCAAGCTGGCCTTCCTGGACCCCCTCTCAGGGAAGATGACCGGGGAGTCCTTCTCCCTCAAGTGAGACCACTGGCTGTACATAAACACTGTGATTCCAAATTGATTGAAGGGAGTGAAGCTGGAAGCGTTTCCCAACCTGGGGGTCTGTGGCCCACCTGGGCTCAGCTGAACTTTGGGTCCGAATTATCCAGGTTAACATGCCAGAAAAAGCATGGGCAGTGTGCTGTTGAACAGATCGGTTCATATCGGGTCCACCTGTGCTCCCCCAGGTACCATGACATGCCCGATGTCATCGACTTCCTGGTTCTGCTGCAGTTCTACACCGATGCTAAAGACCACAACTGGCAGCCAGGTGAGTCCACTTCCTGCAACTCTTCAAGGAATATTCTTCCTGTAACATACTGTACTTCCTGTAACCCAACTCCTCTTCCAGTGTTTAAAGGAGAGCCAAACCCCAATACTACCTTTGAATTGGTTTGCATTAGAGGCCCCCATCTCAAGGTTGGCTGATCTGATGGGTCAAAGCAGTCACCTGCTGCTGAAGCCTTGATGTGACTCACCTGCCCTGCCCTTATTGAAGGGTAATAGAAGGGATGTTAATAGGGGAGCTGGCAGCCCTGCTGCCAGCTCTCCTGTAAACATCCCACAGTTTTGAATGAACAAAACTGGCCAGGGGTTTGGTTCTTCTTACTGGACTTACCACTTAATGCCCATGGTTTGATTGGGTGCCACTGTGTGTTGTGGTTACTAACGCCAGCGTCTCTTGAACCTCTGCTCCTGTTACAGGCATGAGGTTCCGCAGCATCATCGATGATGCCTGGTGGTTCGGCTCGGTGGAAGACCAGGAACCCCTCCAGCTGGAGTACCCCGACAGCCTGTTCCAGAGCTACGCTGTCAGGTCAGTAACAGCCTGTGGTTCCAGAGCTGTCAGGTGAGCCTGGATCACCTGGGTTCACAAGGCTTATTGTCTAACTAAACCCAACAGGACACCCCTGTAGGCTCACATCTTCATTGTATTTGACGTACATTTTCTGGTCTACCATGATCCATAAGGTCCACGATCTTCAAGACAGATTCAATGCTCTGTTATTCTCCAGTAGCAGACCAGTTCCCATGACGAGGAGGAGAGCTAGACCAGATAATGCCGGGTGTGGCTGGTAGGATTAGAAGGAGTAGTAGGAGTAACTTATCACTGTCTACTCCCAGGTGGGACAATGGGGAGCGGGAGAAGATGAGTCCGTGGGACATGGAGCCTATTCCTGAAGAAGGTAGGTTCTGAACCTCCTGCTGTTCTGACCCTCTGAGCTCTCCACCTGACATTCTGATCCTCCTGCTGTTCCCCAGCGGCCCTGCCGGAGGAGGAGGGTGGAGGAGTGGAGGTCCTGGAGGAGGAGCTGGTGGCCCTGCTCTACACGCCCCAGGAGGGGGAGTGGGGGGCCCACACACGGGACCAGGACTGTGAGCGGGTCCTCCAAGGAATCACAGACCTCCTCACGCTGGGTACGCTAGCTGCTAGGCTAACGGCACCGCAGGGAGGTGCATCCGCTTAGCATTGGTTTAGCATCTTGTAGTTTGCTGACGTGCTGGTGGATGTCTTCCAGACGTGGCGAAGGCATTTGCGTTGCCAGTGGACCTGCGGGACTACCCTCTGTACTGCACCGTGGTGGCCTACCCTACTGACCTCAGCACCATCCGCCAGCGGCTGGAGAACCGCTTCTACAGGTAGGCTCCTTCAGATTCCACCCACAGAGAATGCTCCACCCACCAAACAGGCCCCTCCCATGGAACACTACCACCCATGGGGGCATACAAGGCCTCAATGAAACCTTTCTAACCTTTTTACGCTTGTATTGTAAATGTATTGTTATTTGAATCAAAGCAGTCTCCCCTATCACTCATGCATACACTGGGGCGCCTCCTCCTCCTCCTCCTCCTCAGGCGTATCTCTGCTCTGATGTGGGAGGTGCGCTACATCGAGCACAATGCTCGCACCTTCAACCAGCCCCAGAGCCCCATCGTGGCGGCTGCCAAGGTGGTGACCGACATCCTGCTGCACTACATCGGGTATGTTCCCCGCCGGGCCTCGCACCAGGGACACTCTGGGGGGCCCAGCCTTTACAACCCTGTACTAAAGAACCATTGACTAAAGAACCGTTGACTAAAGAACCGTTGACCAAAGAACAGTTTACTAAAGAACTGCTACTAAAGAACAGTTTACTAAAGAACTGCTACTAAAGAACAGTTTACTAAAGAACTGCTACTAAAGAACAGTTTACTAAAGAACTGCTACTAAAGAACAGTTTGCTAAAGAACAGTTTACTAAAGAACTGCTACTAAAGAACAGTTTACTAAAGAACTGCTACTAAAGAACAGTTTGCTAAAGAACTGCTACTAAAGAACAGTTTACTAAAGAACTGCTACTAAAGAACAGTTTACTAAAGAACCGTTTGCTAAAGAAAAGTTTACTAAAGAACTGCTACCAAAGAAAAGTTTACTAAAGAACTGCTACTAAAGAACAGTTTACTAAAGAACAGTTTGCTAAAGAACAGTTTACTAAACAACTGCTACTAAAGAACTGCTACTAAAGAACTGCTACTAAAGAACAGTTTACTAAAGAACTGCTACTAAAGAACAGTTTACTAGTGTTGTTTCAGGTACCCTGTACTAAAGAACCATTGACTAAAGAACCGTTGACCAAAGAACAGTTTGCTAAAGAAAAGTTTACTAAAGAACTGCTACTAAAGAACAGTTTACTAAAGAACAGTTTACTAAAGAACTGCTACTAAAAAACTGCTACTAAAGAACAGTTTACTAGAGAACTGCTACTAAAGAACCGTTGACCAAAGAACAGTTTGCTAAAGAAAAGTTTACTAAAGAACTGCTACTAAAGAACTGCTACTAAAGAACAGTTTACTAAAGAACAGTTTACTAAAAAACTGCTACTAAAGAACAGCTACTAAAGAACAGTTTACTAAAGAACTGCTACTAAAAAACTTCTACTAAAGAACAGTTTACTAAAGAACTGCTACTAAAGAACAGTTTACCAAAGAACAGCTACTAAAGAACTGCTACTAAAGAACAGTTTACTAAAGAACTGCTACTAAAGAACAGTTTACTAAAGAACTGCTACTAAAGAACAGTTTACTAGTGTTGTTTCAGGTACCCTGTACTAAAGAACCATTGACTAAAGAACCGTTGACCAAAGAACAGTTTGCTAAAGAAAAGTTTACTAAAGAACTGCTACTAAAGAACAGTTTACTAAAGAACAGTTTACTAAAGAACAGTTTACTAAAGAACTGCTACTAAAGAACTGCTACTAAAGAACTGCTACTAAAGAACAGTTTACTAAAGAACTGCTACTAAAGAACAGTTTACTAGTGTTGTTTCAGGTACCCTGTACTAAAGAACCATTGACTAAAGAACCGTTGACCAAAGAACAGTTTGCTAAAGAAAAGTTTACTAAAGAACTGCTACTAAAGAACTGCTACTAAAGAACAGTTTACTAAAGAACAGTTTACTAAAAAACTGCTACTAAAGAACAGCTACTAAAGAACAGTTTACTAAAGAACTGCTACTAAAGAACAGTTTACCAAAGAACAGCTACTAAAGAACTGCTACTAAAGAACAGTTTACTAAAGAACTGCTACTAAAGAACAGTTTACTAAAGAACTGCTACTAAAGAACAGTTTACTAGTGTTGTTTCAGGTACCCTGTACTAAAGAACCATTGACTAAAGAACCGTTGACCAAAGAACAGTTTGCTAAAGAAAAGTTTACTAAAGAACTGCTACTAAAGAACAGTTTACTAGAGAACTGCTACTAAAGAACCGTTGACCAAAGAACAGTTTGCTAAAGAAAAGTTTACTAAAGAACTGCTACTAAAGAACTGCTACTAAAGAACAGTTTACTAAAAAACTGCTACTAAAGAACAGCTACTAAAGAACAGTTTACTAAAGAACTGCTACTAAAAAACTTCTACTAAAGAACAGTTTACTAAAGAACTGCTACTAAAGAACAGTTTACCAAAGAACAGCTACTAAAGAACTGCTACTAAAGAACAGTTTACTAAAGAACTGCTACTAAAGAACAGTTTACTAAAGAACTGCTACTAAAGAACAGTTTACTAGTGTTGTTTCAGGTACCCTGTACTAAAGAACCATTGACTAAAGAACCGTTGACCAAAGAACAGTTTGCTAAAGAAAAGTTTACTAAAGAACTGCTACTAAAGAACAGTTTACTAAAGAACAGTTTACTAAAGAACAGTTTACTAAAGAACTGCTACTAAAGAACAGTTTACTAAAGAACAGTTTACTAAAGAACAGTTTACTAAAGAACTGCTACTAAAGAACTGCTACTAAAGAACTGCTACTAAAGAACAGTTTACTAAAGAACTGCTACTAAAGAACAGTTTACTAGTGTTGTTTCAGGTACCCTGTACTAAAGAACCATTGACTAAAGAACCGTTGACCAAAGAACAGTTTGCTAAAGAAAAGTTTACTAAAGAACTGCTACTAAAGAACAGTTTACTAAAGAACAGTTTACTAAAAAACTGCTACTAAAGAACAGTTTACTAGAGAACTGCTACTAAAGAACCGTTGACCAAAGAACAGTTTGCTAAAGAAAAGTTTACTAAAGAACTGCTACTAAAGAACAGTTTACTAGTGTTGTTTCAGGTACCCTGTACTAAAGAACCATTGACTAAAGAACCGTTGACCAAAGAACAGTTTGCTAAAGAAAAGTTTACTAAAGAACTGCTACTAAAGAACTGCTACTAAAGAACAGTTTACTAAAGAACTGCTACTAAAGAACAGTTTACCAAAGAACAGCTACTAAAGAACTGCTACTAAAGAACAGTTTACTAAAGAACTGCTACTAAAGAACAGTTTACTAAAGAACTGCTACTAAAGAACAGTTTACTAGTGTTGTTTCAGGTACCCTGTACTAAAGAACCATTGACTAAAGAACCGTTGACCAAAGAACAGTTTGCTAAAGAAAAGTTTACTAAAGAACTGCTACTAAAGAACAGTTTACTAGAGAACTGCTACTAAAGAACCGTTGACCAAAGAACAGTTTGCTAAAGAAAAGTTTACTAAAGAACTGCTACTAAAGAACTGCTACTAAAGAACAGTTTACTAAAAAACTGCTACTAAAGAACAGCTACTAAAGAACAGTTTACTAAAGAACTGCTACTAAAAAACTTCTACTAAAGAACAGTTTACTAAAGAACTGCTACTAAAGAACAGTTTACCAAAGAACAGCTACTAAAGAACTGCTACTAAAGAACAGTTTACTAAAGAACTGCTACTAAAGAACAGTTTACTAAAGAACTGCTACTAAAGAACAGTTTACTAATGTTGTTTCAGGTACCCTGTACTAAAGAACCATTGACTAAAGAACCGTTGACCAAAGAACAGTTTGCTAAAGAAAAGTTTACTAAAGAACTGCTACTAAAGAACAGTTTACTAAAGAACAGTTTACTAAAGAACAGTTTACTAAAGAACTGCTACTAAAGAACTGCTACTAAAGAACAGTTTACTAAAGAACTGCTACTAAAGAACAGTTTACTAAAGAACAGTTTACTAAAGAACAGTTTACTAAAGAACTGCTACTAAAGAACTGCTACTAAAGAACTGCTACTAAAGAACAGTTTACTAAAGAACTGCTACTAAAGAACAGTTTACTAGTGTTGTTTCAGGTACCCTGTACTAAAGAACCATTGACTAAAGAACCGTTGACCAAAGAACAGTTTGCTAAAGAAAAGTTTACTAAAGAACTGCTACTAAAGAACAGTTTACTAAAGAACAGTTTACTAAAAAACTGCTACTAAAGAACAGTTTACTAGAGAACTGCTACTAAAGAACCGTTGACCAAAGAACAGTTTGCTAAAGAAAAGTTTACTAAAGAACTGCTACTAAAGAACTGCTACTAAAGAACAGTTTACTAAAGAACAGTTTACTAAAAAACTGCTACTAAAGAACAGCTACTAAAGAACAGTTTACTAAAGAACTGCTACTAAAAAACTTCTACTAAAGAACAGTTTACTAAAGAACTGCTACTAAAGAACAGTTTACCAAAGAACAGCTACTAAAGAACTGCTACTAAAGAACAGTTTACTAAAGAACTGCTACTAAAGAACAGTTTACTAAAGAACTGCTACTAAAGAACAGTTTACTAAAGAACAGTTTGCTAAAGAACAGTTTACTAAAGAACAGTTTAGACTATTAGACTATTCACAGAAAGCACAGGTCCTGCTTCAAAACTTACTTGAGTGTACAGGGTACCTGTGTTTCAGGTACCCTGTACACTCAAGTAAGTTTTGAAGCAGGACCTGTGCTTTCTGTGAACCGTTGACTAAAGAACCGTTGACCAAAGAACAGTTTGCTAAAGAAAAGTTTACTAAAGAACTGCTACTAAAGAACAGTTTACTAAAGAACAGTTTACTAAAGAACTGCTACTAAAAAACTGCTACTAAAGAACAGTTTACTAGAGAACTGCTACTAAAGAACCGTTGACCAAAGAACAGTTTGCTAAAGAAAAGTTTACTAAAGAACTGCTACTAAAGAACTGCTACTAAAGAACAGTTTACTAAAGAACAGTTTACTAAAAAACTGCTACTAAAGAACAGCTACTAAAGAACAGTTTACTAAAGAACTGCTACTAAAAAACTTCTACTAAAGAACAGTTTACTAAAGAACTGCTACTAAAGAACAGTTTACCAAAGAACAGCTACTAAAGAACTGCTACTAAAGAACAGTTTACTAAAGAACTGCTACTAAAGAACAGTTTACTAAAGAACTGCTACTAAAGAACAGTTTACTAGTGTTGTTTCAGGTACCCTGTACTAAAGAACCATTGACTAAAGAACCGTTGACCAAAGAACAGTTTGCTAAAGAAAAGTTTACTAAAGAACTGCTACTAAAGAACAGTTTACTAAAGAACAGTTTACTAAAGAACAGTTTACTAAAGAACTGCTACTAAAGAACTGCTACTAAAGAACTGCTACTAAAGAACAGTTTACTAAAGAACTGCTACTAAAGAACAGTTTACTAGTGTTGTTTCAGGTACCCTGTACTAAAGAACAGTTTACTAAAGAACTGCTACTAAAGAACTGCTACTAAAGAACTGCTACTAAAGAACCATTGACTAAAGAACCGTTGACCAAAGAACAGTTTGCTAAAGAAAAGTTTACTAAAGAACTGCTACTAAAGAACTGCTACTAAAGAACAGTTTACTAAAGAACAGTTTACTTTTTAGTAAACTGTTCTTTAGTAAACTGCTACTAAAGAACAGCTACTAAAGAACAGTTTACTAAAGAACTGCTACTAAAGAACAGTTTACTAAAGAACTGCTACTAAAGAACAGTTTACTAAAGAACCGTTTGCTAAAGAAAAGTTTACTAAAGAACTGCTACCAAAGAAAAGTTTACTAAAGAACTGCTACTAAAGAACAGTTTACTAAAGAACAGTTTGCTAAAGAACAGTTTACTAAACAACTGCTACTAAAGAACTGCTACTAAAGAACTGCTACTAAAGAACAGTTTACTAAAGAACTGCTACTAAAGAACAGTTTACTAGTGTTGTTTCAGGTACCCTGTACTAAAGAACCATTGACCGTTGACCAAAGAACAGTTTGCTAAAGAAAAGTTTACTAAAGAACTGCTACTAAAGAACAGTTTACTAAAGAACAGTTTACTAAAGAACTGCTACTAAAAAACTGCTACTAAAGAACAGTTTACTAGAGAACTGCTACTAAAGAACCGTTGACCAAAGAACAGTTTGCTAAAGAAAAGTTTACTAAAGAACTGCTACTAAAGAACTGCTACTAAAGAACAGTTTACTAAAGAACAGTTTACTAAAAAACTGCTACTAAAGAACAGCTACTAAAGAACAGTTTACTAAAGAACTGCTACTAAAAAACTTCTACTAAAGAACAGTTTACTAAAGAACTGCTACTAAAGAACAGTTTACCAAAGAACAGCTACTAAAGAACTGCTACTAAAGAACAGTTTACTAAAGAACTGCTACTAAAGAACAGTTTACTAAAGAACTGCTACTAAAGAACAGTTTACTAGTGTTGTTTCAGGTACCCTGTACTAAAGAACCATTGACTAAAGAACCGTTGACCAAAGAACAGTTTGCTAAAGAAAAGTTTACTAAAGAACTGCTACTAAAGAACAGTTTACTAAAGAACAGTTTACTAAAGAACAGTTTACTAAAGAACTGCTACTAAAGAACTGCTACTAAAGAACTGCTACTAAAGAACAGTTTACTAAAGAACTGCTACTAAAGAACAGTTTACTAGTGTTGTTTCAGGTACCCTGTACTAAAGAACCATTGACTAAAGAACCGTTGACCAAAGAACAGTTTGCTAAAGAAAAGTTTACTAAAGAACTGCTACTAAAGAACTGCTACTAAAGAACAGTTTGCTAAAGAACAGTTTACTAAAAAACTGCTACTAAAGAACAGCTACTAAAGAACAGTTTACTAAAGAACTGCTACTAAAGAACAGTTTACCAAAGAACAGCTACTAAAGAACTGCTACTAAAGAACAGTTTACTAAAGAACTGCTACTAAAGAACAGTTTACTAAAGAACTGCTACTAAAGAACAGTTTACTAGTGTTGTTTCAGGTACCCTGTACTAAAGAACCATTGACTAAAGAACCGTTGACCAAAGAACAGTTTGCTAAAGAACAGTTTACTAGAGAACTGCTACTAAAGAACCGTTGACCAAAGAACAGTTTGCTAAAGAAAAGTTTACTAAAGAACTGCTACTAAAGAACTGCTACTAAAGAACAGTTTACTAAAGAACAGTTTACTAAAAAACTGCTACTAAAGAACAGCTACTAAAGAACAGTTTACTAAAGAACTGCTACTAAAAAACTTCTACTAAAGAACAGTTTACTAAAGAACTGCTACTAAAGAACAGTTTACCAAAGAACAGCTACTAAAGAACTGCTACTAAAGAACAGTTTACTAAAGAACTGCTACTAAAGAACAGTTTACTAAAGAACTGCTACTAAAGAACAGTTTACTAGTGTTGTTTCAGGTACCCTGTACTAAAGAACCATTGACTAAAGAACCGTTGACCAAAGAACAGTTTGCTAAAGAAAAGTTTACTAAAGAACTGCTACTAAAGAACAGTTTACTAAAGAACAGTTTACTAAAGAACTGCTACTAAAGAACTGCTACTAAAGAACTGCTACTAAAGAACAGTTTACTAAAGAACTGCTACTAAAGAACAGTTTACTAAAGAACAGTTTACTAAAGAACAGTTTACTAAAGAACTGCTACTAAAGAACTGCTACTAAAGAACTGCTACTAAAGAACAGTTTACTAAAGAACTGCTACTAAAGAACAGTTTACTAGTGTTGTTTCAGGTACCCTGTACTAAAGAACCATTGACTAAAGAACCGTTGACCAAAGAACAGTTTGCTAAAGAAAAGTTTACTAAAGAACTGCTACTAAAGAACAGTTTACTAAAGAACAGTTTACTAAAAAACTGCTACTAAAGAACAGTTTACTAGAGAACTGCTACTAAAGAACCGTTGACCAAAGAACAGTTTGCTAAAGAAAAGTTTACTAAAGAACTGCTACTAAAGAACTGCTACTAAAGAACAGTTTACTAAAGAACAGTTTACTAAAAAACTGCTACTAAAGAACAGCTACTAAAGAACAGTTTACTAAAGAACTGCTACTAAAAAACTTCTACTAAAGAACAGTTTACTAAAGAACTGCTACTAAAGAACAGTTTACCAAAGAACAGCTACTAAAGAACTGCTACTAAAGAACAGTTTACTAAAGAACTGCTACTAAAGAACAGTTTACTAAAGAACTGCTACTAAAGAACAGTTTACTAAAGAACAGTTTGCTAAAGAACAGTTTACTAAAGAACAGTTTAGACTATTAGACTATTCACAGAAAGCACAGGTCCTGCTTCAAAACTTACTTGAGTGTACAGGGTACCTGTGTTTCAGGTACCCTGTACACTCAAGTAAGTTTTGAAGCAGGACCTGTGCTTTCTGTGAACCGTTGACTAAAGAACCGTTGACCAAAGAACAGTTTGCTAAAGAAAAGTTTACTAAAGAACTGCTACTAAAGAACAGTTTACTAAAGAACTGCTACTAAAAAACTGCTACTAAAGAACAGTTTACTAGAGAACTGCTACTAAAGAACCGTTGACCAGAGAACAGTTTGCTAAAGAAAAGTTTACTAAAGAACTGCTACTAAAGAACTGCTACTAAAGAACAGTTTACTAAAGAACAGTTTACTAAAAAACTGCTACTAAAGAACAGCTACTAAAGAACAGTTTACTAAAGAACTGCTACTAAAAAACTTCTACTAAAGAACAGTTTACTAAAGAACTGCTACTAAAGAACAGTTTACCAAAGAACAGCTACTAAAGAACTGCTACTAAAGAACAGTTTACTAAAGAACTGCTACTAAAGAACAGTTTACTAAAGAACTGCTACTAAAGAACAGTTTACTAGTGTTGTTTCAGGTACCCTGTACTAAAGAACCATTGACTAAAGAACCGTTGACCAAAGAACAGTTTGCTAAAGAAAAGTTTACTAAAGAACTGCTACTAAAGAACAGTTTACTAAAGAACAGTTTACTAAAGAACAGTTTACTAAAGAACTGCTACTAAAGAACTGCTACTAAAGAACTGCTACTAAAGAACAGTTTACTAAAGAACTGCTACTAAAGAACAGTTTACTAGTGTTGTTTCAGGTACCCTGTACTAAAGAACCATTGACTAAAGAACCGTTGACCAAAGAACAGTTTGCTAAAGAAAAGTTTACTAAAGAACTGCTACTAAAGAACAGTTTACTAAAGAACAGTTTACTAAAAAACTGCTACTAAAGAACAGTTTACTAGAGAACTGCTACTAAAGAACCGTTGACCAAAGAACAGTTTGCTAAAGAAAAGTTTACTAAAGAACTGCTACTAAAGAACTGCTACTAAAGAACAGTTTACTAAAGAACAGTTTACTAAAAAACTGCTACTAAAGAACAGCTACTAAAGAACAGTTTACTAAAGAACTGCTACTAAAAAACTTCTACTAAAGAACAGTTTACTAAAGAACTGCTACTAAAGAACAGTTTACCAAAGAACAGCTACTAAAGAACTGCTACTAAAGAACAGTTTACTAAAGAACTGCTACTAAAGAACAGTTTACTAAAGAACTGCTACTAAAGAACAGTTTACTAAAGAACAGTTTGCTAAAGAACAGTTTACTAAAGAACAGTTTAGACTATTAGACTATTCACAGAAAGCACAGGTCCTGCTTCAAAACTTACTTGAGTGTACAGGGTACCTGTGTTTCAGGTACCCTGTACACTCAAGTAAGTTTTGAAGCAGGACCTGTGCTTTCTGTGAACCGTTGACTAAAGAACCGTTGACCAAAGAACAGTTTGCTAAAGAAAAGTTTACTAAAGAACTGCTACTAAAGAACACTTTACTAAAGAACTGCTACTAAAGAATAGTTTACTAGTGTTGTTTCAGGTACCCTGTACTAAAGAACCGTTGACTAAAGAACCGTTGACCAAAGAACAGTTTGCTAAAGAAAAGTTTACTAAAGAACTGCTACTAAAGAACAGCTACTAAAGAACAGTTTACTAAAGAACTGCTACTAAAAAACTGCTACTAAAGAACAGTTTACTAAAGAACTGCAACGAAAGAACAGTTTACTAAAGAACTGCTACTAAAGAACAGTTTACTAAAGAACAGTTTACTAAAGAACTGCTACTAAAGAATAATTAACCAAAGAACCATTCACTGAAGAACAGTTTACTATTCACAGAAAGCACAAGAGGTCCTGCTTTAAAACATACTTGAGTGTTGTTTCAGGAGTCCTACTTTCCACTCCGTTAGTCTCTGATTGGCTGGTGTGTTTGTTGTCCTCCTCCATCAGGGATCAGAGCTGCACAGACATCTTGGAGCTGTTCCACCGGCTGAGGTCAGAGGTCAGCAGTGGAGGAGAAGTGGAGGTGAGTGATGCAGATCCACCGAGAGATTCTGCTCCATGTTTTCTTTTCACTGTTCTCCTGTGGGTGTTGCTGTAACTCTGGGTCTGCCTGCAGGTAGCTGACCTGGATGTGGACTCCGACACCCCAGGAACGTCATCAGGAACCAGGGTACGAGAGTCCCCATCACAGGGTTTATCATGGTATCGTGTCCACAGTCTAACCGCTGGGATGTCTTCTGCAGGCCCACTCCAGCTGTGTGAAGCGCGGCGTGGTCATGGACGTCAACATGTGGAGAAGCCAGTGTCGAGACCTCCTGAGACACATGATCGCCAGCCGAGACTCTGAGCCCTTCAGACAGCCTGTCGACCTTTTTGTGTACCCTGTAAGATGCTCACTCACTCACTCACTTCACATGTATGCATGTATGCACTCTTCCACTGCTAACAACCAAGAACAACTCAACATCTAAAGCAGCTCAAGGCCGTCTGGATGCAGGCTGGCTGAGAGCAGGGTGCTGGATGGGAATAATACTGGTGTGTGTGCAGGACTACCGGGACATCATCGACACCCCCATGGACCTGGGCACGGTGTCGGAGACGCTGGTGGGGGAGAACTACGAGAACCCCATGGAGTTCAGTAAAGATGTACGCCTCATCTTCACCAACTCCAAGGCCTACACCCCCAACAAGAAGTCCCAGGTGAGGAGACACCTGAGCCAGACCACCATCAGCACACTGACGTCCTCGCTCCATTTACCTTCTCCTTGTCTCTTCAATATTCCCACATGTGGTTGCTTTAGGCTGTGTAGCAAAATAATATAACAAAACACGCTGCTCATGGGATAACCAAACACACTGCAGCCATTAAGGCAGCCTGATCCTTTAGAGGTGTCTGATGTCTTGTTAGCTGGCCCAGCCCTTAAGCACCATTCTAGCCCAGCTGTTGGACCCTCATATCACCTAGATCTAGACTATGACTATTCGAGTGACCTGTGACTCCTGCCTCCATAGATCTACACTATGACTCTGAGTCTGTCAGCCTTCTTTGAGAGCCGCATCATCTCCATCATCTCCGACTACAAGTCTGCCGTCCAGAACCAGCGGCGCAGCAGCCAGAGACTCAGCTACCGGAAGAGACTCCACAGCCCAGGGGGGAGCTCGTCGGCAGGGAGTCCTACGCCCAGGTACCCCCCGACCCAGACCGGTCTGACCCTGGACCCTGTCCATACCTGCTGCAGGGTCGCCCTTTGATGAGCTAAGTGGAACATTCCTGGTTCAACCCTGTGTGTCTGTCTGTCTTCTCTTCAGCCCCAAAGGGAAGTACAAGTCAGGGAAGACGAAGAAGTCTCGAGCCAGGAGTCAGAGTTCCTCCAAGAAGAGCCGCTCTTCCTCCCGCGCGCCCTGTCAGGGTAAGAGGAAGACCATGGGGAATGATGATGAGGAGTGTTTGTGCCTGTTTCTATCCTTCCTCATGCAGTCAGCTTTTGTCGTGCCTCCACCTGCACAGACCTGGCTCCCTTTAGTGCACTGGATACACGATATCCCATGATGCATAGCGGTTTCTCTTTCATCTGATTCATCTGGTGACATCCGACGATATCCAATGTCTCTCTCTCAGCTCCCCCCAGCGATGTTGAGGTGGATGAAGACAGCCAGCCCTCCTCCTCCTCCTCTTCCTCCACCTCAGGGACAGCCAGCCAAGCTCCACCCCCCAGCACCTTTGCACGCAGCCATGCCACGCCCCCCGCCAAGACCACAGGTGCCTGGACCTGTTTGTGTCTATGTTTAATATTGTAATTTATAATATAATATATTTAATATTGACTTGGCCTGTGTGTTGTGTGTGTGGGCCCATGTGTTGGTGATCTGATGTTCCTGTCAGGAATGAATAGAGGGACGCACTCACCGCTTGTTGTAGTAACACCCTCCTGTCTGTGTGTGTGTGTGTGTGTGTCAGGCCCCCAGCGGCCCGTCGCCCTGAGCAACGGCTCCAGACAGGGCCTGAGACGCTCTGCAGCGAGGGCAGCCAGCGAGGGGGCGGCCCCCGGCTCCTCGCACTCCTCCTCTGCCTCGTCCTCCTCCTCGTCCTCCTCCTCCTCCTCCTCCTCTTCCTCCTCCTCCTCCTCGTCTTCGTCGGACAGCGGCTCTGACTCTGAGACGGAGAAGTTTGTGGAGGGCGGTGACCATGACTACAGCAAGGCCCCGCCCCTCTCCCAGCCCACCGCCCCCCCGCCGCCTCGCACCAAGAGCAGCCGGACCGGCAGGGCGGCCGCCGTCGCCAGGGGAAACAAGGCGGTCGCCATGGTGACCGCCGCCGCCAAGCGGAGACGAGCGGCGGGGCCCAACACGCCCACACAGAGACCCAAGAGGGCGAGGGTAAAGTCTGCAGGAGAGGAGGAGCAGGAGGAGGAGGAGCAAGAGGAGGAGGACCACGAAGATGTGGAAGATGATGAAGAGGAAGATGAGGAAGCAGGCAAAGAAGTGTTGCAGCCCCAGCAGGAGGAGGAGGAGGAAGAGGAGGAGGAAGAGGAGGAGGAGGAAGAGGAGGAGAAAGCCGGTGACGTAGGAGATGAAGAGGACCCTGAGGATGAGGAGGAGGAGCCTGATGAAGAGGAAGAACCAGAGGAGGAGGAGGAGGCCTCAGAATCAGAGCAGAGGGCGGTGGGAGGAGCAGCAGCAGGCGCCAGGCGGCCTGGGCGGCCCAAGGTGGGCCGGGTCAACACCAGGAATCAGGGCCGCCGGACGGTCCAGTACGGGGATGACTCAGACGATGAGGGTCAAAGGTCGAAGGATGACCCCCTGAACCTGGGGAAGTCCCGGTCGGGTCGTGTCCGCAAGATGACTGAGAAGGCCAGGGTCAGCCACCTCATGGGCTGGAACCACTGACCCCAGACCCTAACTCTGAACCCTGACCCCGAGACTCTCTGGGTTACACTGCAGGGATAGTTGTCGTTGTGTTTTTTAAATATATATATGTATATATATATATAAAAAATGCTGAGACTCATGACTCATCTGACAGCCGGTGCTCCTGGTGAGGTCTGTTGCCAAGGAGCCGTCGTCAAGGGCAATGGGAGCGCGGTTGACGACGGACTGAAAAACACAGCCGCCTCACTGCTGCCCTTAGGGAGTTCCTCTCCTTCCTCCTGCTCTCCTCTGGACCTCCTCGCCCCTCATCTTCCTCTCACCCTCCTTCTCCTGCTCTTTACTACCTCCTCCTTTGCCCTACTTTTCCTCCTGCTATTCTCCTCTTCCATTTCTCCTCCTCTTTTTCCCTGCCTCCTCCTCCAGACACTAGATCCTATGTCCTCCTGGGCTCCTCCTTCACCAAAGAAAGGTTTGGAGATCCAAAATGGTGCTCATCTGACCTGTTCTTCTCGGTAGTGTCCTGCAGACTGAAGTGTTGTGGTAGAGCTCATCACCTCCAGGGTGTCATCGTGGGGCTCTAGGGTGCCAGTACAGCTTAGGGCCTGATATCATGGACTCGCCATTCCTCCAGTCCTGGTGGGTGTAAACATGACATCATCACCACAACGGCCTGCTGAGCCTCGAGGTAAACATGGCGACGGTCTGGCCCGGTCTGGCCCGGTCTCAGCCGTCCCCCGGTCCACTGGGCCCCCTGGCCCTGCAGGTGCTGGTGGTCTTGATGACCTGTGAATGTGTCACAGCCCAGCGGCCCGCTCCACCATGTGGAGCTCCACACCCTCTGAGCTGCTGTCACCCTCTGGTTTACTCTTCTGGTTGCTGTGAATCCTCCTGCTTGTTACCGTGGACCTGGTCTGTGATGGACTGGACGTGGACCTGGTCTGTGATGGACTGTGGTCTGCGATCACAGCGCCGATTTTAAGGTTCTTCCGAGACCCCGTCTCTCTCTGACCTTCAGGGGCCTGCTGCCTGATTAACCACAATACTAAATGTTTTTGCACACTAAACTCGTTCTGGCAGCTGAGTAATAAAGTTGTCAGAGGAAATCCGTTCAAACACGGAAATCATTCATGTTTTTTATGGTTTCAACCTTACCAGCACACAAGAGGTTTCTGCAACAAACCACCTCTCAGTAACAGCCTTCTGTCACGTGTCTCTCTGAAGAACCCACAAACTGTTCCATGATCACCCAGTTCAGCAACCAATCAGGTTCCTCGATGCCACCACAGGTCGACCGTAGATCTCTGACCTCGGAGTTGTCCATCATGCGGGAATCGGACCCAACAGTGTGAGCCGTACGACTCGTAAAATCTAGAAAGTCTTGAGCAGGAGAGAGAGAGAGAGAGAGAGACATGACCTCCAACTATGAAATGTAATCTCAGTAGCGTAGAAGAGTCTGGTGTTTCCACACTCGATGAAGACTGAAGTCTTCAGGTAGAGCTTGGTTAGAGTCAGGGATGTACAGTCAGTCTTGTTGCTCTTGGTGTCTGGTGTGAAAAGACTTGCTTTGGAAATGTATTTTCATATGATGTGTGGTTTCTAGGGCCACCCTCTCAGTGACTCAATCATTTTAGGTGAAATAAACTTCAGTGAATAATCTTTTTTTTTTTACACTTTATGATTGTATATTAGGTTTTTTTTGTTAGTTTTTTTAATAAAGAAGTTGATCTCTTGTAGGATGTGACTTCTGCGTCTGTTTGTTGAAACGGTGCAGCTACCTGAAGCCTCTTCCTCATCCTCCACCTTCTCGTCTTCCTCCTCCCATGAATCACACGGCGAGGTGACTCCTGTTGTCTGCTACCCCCACGCCAGCCAGGGGTAGTAGTGCTCTGTACCTGATTCACTCTTTCACTAATCCTCTGAAATCTCTCTCTTCCATTTTGTGGGCTTGCCGGTGAGTCATCTCCATCAGGACGCGCACCGTGCAAATGGCCTCACGGACGTGGAGGATAAAAATCTGGTTTCATGTTTTACAATATTTCTGCTTCTGGTGTTGCGTTGATGTTTTCTGGAGTCTTCCTCTCTTTATGCTGGACAGTGGAGACATGTCTACTGTGCTACTTGTCCTGTGAAATATTAACTGCTGGGGTGTATTGCGGACTGCTGGTCAGTACATGCTGTGGTGTATTCCCACGCTGTTGTGAGGTCCTTCAGTGTCCAGAGGGTGTGCAGGCCTACACTTCCACCTTGGTGTTTATCTGAGGGACGGCCACACCTTGGTCCCCTGGGGACTACCTTCTTGTCTTTAAGATATTCATTCCAGTGATTATGACTACTAACCGTTTCATCTTACAGCTGGTGTATCTTAGGCCCCAAGCTGTGATAAAGCTTTATGTCAGTGGCAGTCTACCTACCCTGTCTGGGTTTTATTGATTCTGTATTTTTGTTCTGATAACACTGCGCCATGGTGTTCATTCTCCAGGTTGGGCTCAACTCCAACAGAACTTCTCAGCTTCTACTTGGACCTGGGCCAAAGCACCAGTCAGGGTTCATGTTTCTGGAGGCTCCAGAACAGGGCTGGTGTTCCTAGTGATGGAGGTCTTGATCATATATGTATGTATCGTTGATGACCATATATTTAAGGTGAAACAAACAGGGTTATAAGTTTCTACTCTTAACTGTTTGGTCAGCTCTACTTTACCTTAACTTTGAACTTAACTTGGAACCCTACTTAGTGTGAGCATAATCAAGTTAGCTGGTGAGTATGGACAGTGTTTATTATCACTTCATCACAGCCACATGTCCACTGGATATCAGCATACTAAAGTCGAGATGAAACTTTACGTTTTTAAGTGACAAATATTAAATACGGTTGAGATCAGAGGCAGCGGAAGCTCCAAGCAGAGTACAGAATGCAGGACACAGCAGGAGACACGGAAGACAAGTCTACATGTGAACACAACATCGTTACCATCAACATGGTGCTTTGAGCCTCCTGGACCCAACCTTCAAGGTTTGGTGATTTGCCCACAAGAACAAGCACTAAGGAGACAAAGTAAAGAAAGATTCATACCATGTATGTGTGTACATCAGTTTCCATAACTACTGTCAACACTTAATACACAGACAATAACTTACTAAAAATAACTTACTTTAGCATATTGAGGATCTATACAGAATGAAAATGAATCTACCAAGACAACAAACAAAGAGACTACGTTCTTTGTGGCACCAGAGACAACTCTTGCAATTTCCTTAAAGTAGTGACTAGTTATTTTTCCTATACAGTAAACACATGCTGAGACATGTATATCTGAGACCACTCCACTAAGATAAGAAGTCAACATTTTTCTTATGAGAGTATGCATCCATATACTCGGGTATGCATTTATGGGCTTTTAAGCCTGTTTAAACATTGATTAGCTAAATGTATCTCTAATTGATACTCCACCATTCACCAACAATCTCAGGAGAAAATCTCCTTCAGAGACTCAGAGACACGTCTGCACTCCTGAAACTGCTCTTCCTCCGCAGGTTTCTTCCAGAGCCCGGCAGACACAGAAACTGTCTCTTCCCATTGAAACCGTCTCTTCCCTCAAAGACGTGCCGGAGTAAACCTTGTGTTCCTCGCGGTCTTCAGTCCCAAGCTTGTACAGACAGACCGGCGGCCGGTTAAAAGCATTCCACATAACTCGCCATGCTGCCAGCTCCTCTTCAGCCCGTGGGGGTCCAAGCTCAAACCCAGTGCAGCGAACATGCTGAGGGCGGGTGGTGTGCTGCACGCGCTACACGAGGCCAGAGGGCAGCTGGACGTGGAGAGGGTAGGGGTGGTAGACCAGCTGGGGCTGTGGCGGGGGGAAGTAGTAGCTGCTGAAGATGGGCTCTGCCATGTAGGGCGCGGGCTGGTAGAAGCAGGTGACGTTGGCGGTGTTGGGGATGGCGTTCTGCTCTCCCAGCACCCTCAGCGCCAGCACTGTGATCATGTTGAGGGTCTGGCGGCGCTCGTGGCCCATCAGGCACACGGTGCTCTCGTCTATCACCCGCCGCAGCGTCATAAGGTAGTCGTAGCGGCTGGCCTCGCCGCCGCCCGCAAAGTGGCGCTGCAGGTACGCCTCTACCTTGCGCTGCTGCACGGCCACGTCGGGGAAGTCGATGAAGAAGCGCGAGCACATGTAGCGCTCCAGGGACCTGATCTCCGCCTCGCTGGCCGCTCGGAAGTTCCTGACCAGTAGGTCACTGTACTTCAGCAGACCCCCGCCCCGGATCTCCTCGGGGCTGTGGGTGGCGATGAGCCGCCCCCGCAGGTGGCCCATGGCCTGCTGGAAGTCCCCGTACATGCACTCTGCTTCCACAGTGACCTGGGGTTCTCCTCCAACCCCCACCCAAGAAGACCCCACAGCACTGCCGGGGGCTGCATCTGTCGGCAGGATGCTCTGATCGGCTGGCCCGGTCGGCAGGGCTACAGACGGGACACTTTGGGAGGCCTTGGGGTCCAGAGGCTCTGGTGAGTGGACCAGCTCGGGGGTTCTGTGTTCCACACTCTGTGCTGCACCTGTGACTTCTGGAAACAAACTGGCCGGACCAACATCAACATGTTCCACAAGGGGTCCTGAGTCTTGGAGGCAAGGGGTCCCTGAGCTATGATCCTCAATGCCCACCACCTGGGGCTGCAGGGTCTTTGGTAATTCGATGGGAGGTAACAGTTGTGTGGTCATCTCCGTCAACAGAGACCATTTCTCCTCAGGAGGAGGAGGGGGGGACTTGGTGAGGGTTTTGCGGGACATTTTCCTCTGGAGTACCGGAGAAGGACAGAACTCTGGGACAACGCCCTGTGAGCTGCTGCAGGTTTTCTTGGCCGGAGGAGGAAAGGAACATTCTAGACTTGGATCTTGTAGGACAGACTCATTGTTAGCCCTGGTGATGGACAGACCTGCTTTCGATCCAGTATCTTCCTTGCTTTGGTTCTCTATTCCGTCCGGATCCAAGCTTGGGTTTGTTTCTGTGTGCAGGATGGTCACTTGTATCAAAGACTCTGACTGAGACAACTCTGTGGTCTTTTGTGGTGTCCGAGACACCTGCTTCGCAGAAGGGTTCATGACATCGGTGAATGAAGCTTTGGACACTTGAACCAAAGAAGGCTCTCTTTGATTTGGTTTCTCCTCCACCTTTTCCCCACACAGGTCAAACTGAACATCCTCTTCCGATGGGTCATCTTTGATGTTCTTCACCTCCTCCCCTTCATTCTGTGTCCCGTGAGATCCATCACCCTTGGGTTCTGCCATCTGCCGGACATCAGGCGGTCCACTTACAGGCTCCCCCAATGGCTCCAGATGATTCTTCTTGGACACAACAACACCCTGGTTCCTCCACTGGTCTCCTCCTCCCCTCTCCATTGTTAAGTCTCTTCCCTCGGCTTCCAGAAGACCTGGAGTGATCTGAGATTCCTCTGCTTCTTTCTGCGGCGAGATTCGCTGCTCGAGATTTGCTGACTTCTCCTCCTTGAGCACTGTCTTGACTTCCTGTTTTCTGTCACTCTCCCGGTAGGACTCAAGCATGCGGTCCAGAATGATCTGGAACGAGTCAACGCTGAACTCAAACTGCCTCCGCAGCGAGCTGACGAATCGGAGGCCGACTGTCTGGGAGCGGTTGTTGGACAGAGCGATGAGGCTCCAGCGGTCGTGCTCGTTGAAGACCTTCACCATCTTCTGCACATACGCCTCCTTCATTGTGAGCCACGTGATCTTCCTCCGGTTGACCCCGCACGGGAGGAGGTCCCGCAGGACGCCCAGCACCACCTCCTTGATCACCTGGAAGTCCTCCTGCCGCGGCACGTCCACGCCGAACACGATGTCCAGGTCCCGCTGGCCCAGGCCGTTGTCCTGCAGCATCACATGGCTTGCGGCGGCGCCGTTCAGACGCACGTCCCTCACCGCGATGCTCCGCTCCTCCAGACGCTCCCGCACCCCTCGGATCATGTCCTTGGCGCTCACCTCCAGCGTGGGGAAGTTCCCGCGGCCATAGATGGGAAGCACCTCTGTCAGCACCTTGTCCAGCGCCTGCACCTGTTCCAAGGTCAGGTTGTGGAACCTTTTGTCAGCTTGGAGATCCATCTTCTCAACCTGGGAAGCAATAACAAGTTTGAATGCAGTGTTTAAACATATTGGTGCATTTTCACCATGAAACCATCCTCCCACTGGTGAACAAGTGAATCCCTAGCTCTCGCTTGTGTCACACTACAATTTATCTTCAGAACCTGTTTCTACACAAATAAATCCAACCAGGATGATAGAACCCACAACGCCATGGTGAAGTAAGTGTGGATAACCATGAGCTGATGGTCACCTCTCTGACCTTCTGAGTGTCTTCAGTGAACCACGCTCACCAAGCTGCACTGTCAACGTAGCTTCATCTCATAGGTGAGGAACATTGTTTTAATTCAGATGCAGAAAATAGAATCTAGCTAAAGATAAATTATGTACACGTTTCAAATGTAATTGTAAATAGAGTTATGCAAAACTGTACAAAAGGAGATAGTTATTGGCAGTTATTAAAACCTCTTTGAATAATCAATCTTATCTTCAGGTTGTTTTGTTAACAAACTGAAACTTAAAAAAGGCAAAGTTGGGAAGGAAGTCTGAAGCCCCTAATTTATCATATATATAGACATCTATGTATATATATATAGATATACAGTATATATCATATATATATAGATGGATATCAGATAGATATATATATTCTATATCTACCAAACAACCTCAGCAGCGGCCTCTGGTGTCCAAGACGCGCTGCAGCTAAGCGCAGCACGACTGTTGTGTTGTGAGTTGTTTTTAAAGATTGGACCACATGAGTCATAGAGGATCGTCACGGAACCCGGCTTCAGCCCCCAAACCCAGAAAAACTGTACAACGCACCAATGATGTCAGATAATATAGCATGCAAAACAGCTGTAGAACTCCTACATTTGGTCGTCGAGTGGACATGAATGCGAACAGTTGTGACTGTCAGTGAGTTAGTATTTTGTCTCTATTTTATCCACGGGTGGGTTTGTTGTTCTCATTGTGTTTCATTTTCTTCTGATTATGTCGGTTGTTCCTGAAAATGTTCACAAGATATTCAATGTAAACGCTCGCCTGCTGCTGAACGCCAACTTGTCTCGGTGACGCAACGACTCCATCCGTCTTCCACGAGAAATAAAACGCACCACAACTCCCTTCAGCCAGATATGACAGACACATGTTGCCACGCAGTTTGGGTTACTCACCTTTACAACTTAAGTGAGAGCGAATTGTGATGCCTGACGCGGTATCGAACCGGGTTCCTCTGTGGACTCTGCTGGGTCGTTACGACGCACTGTCGAGCGCACTGATGCCCAAGTTGAAGGTTACGCACGTTTCCCTCAGTCTGGAAGAGGGGTTTCCATGGTTATGACGCGTCACCGCTGTACAGTCATCACGACACGCGTGTCCACTGGAGGGGAGACGCGTCACCTTTGACACGGCGGGTGGGCTGGGTGCTGAGCGGGTGGGCTACAGCGGAGCGGCGCGGGAGGTGCTCACCGGCCACTGACAGAACA